>ML784919.1:181982-255242 GCA_009831015.1 Picea engelmannii | reverse complement strand
CAAGGGAAGTAATGACTTCCAAAGGTAGCTACAGCTTCCAAATGTAAAGGGAGGGATAAACCTCCAAGAGGAAGATACAATCCTCCAATATCAAGAGAGAGTTGAACTCTCCATCCTTGCCCCTTCCTTCCACCCAAGAATATGCGAGAGATAATGAAACTTTACATTAAATCATCACCATCAACCAATCATCACATAGAACCTGATAATGCTTCTCGAGACTTCTTCAATTTATGCAATTCTTCAATTCTTAGAGTACTCTGATCCTGTATATAATATTACTCAATGTATTCTCTGAAACTCCTCCAATTTTCACTCCTTGAATCCTCCCCAAAAGGAGTTATAGAAAGAATGGTAGACTTTGTTCAATTCTGGTCTATTCAGGAGACCGAACCTGTACATAATGCCCCATGCTCAATATTTAACATCCGATTCAGAAACTCGCACACAAGAAACTACTTGTATCGACTTGTCTAAAATTCGACTTGTATCAAAATGAATGTATAATGATGTTTATTTATACCATTTATGTCACTTCATTTTAACATTAGGGCCAACCTGACACTTTCTTATTTTGTAATTATTTTCTTTAATTATCTTCAGGGCCTACATGTACTTCCTTCTTCAATTCACTTTGTCATCTTCAAAAATTCATTTCTCCTCAATCATGAGGATCCACGTGACGTGCCACATACCGCCGAAGACAACATGATGTATACTATCCATTCATGGGTGTTGTATATGCATGTGCATTGTCCTTCATGTGCTTGATCTATTGAATCTAATCTATATTTTTGTGGCTAAGTATTGAATCATATTTAGTCTAAATATTCACTGCGATGCTCTGTGCCATATGCGAAGAACCATAAGGGTTAAATATTGATAAATGATCTATGTTAAGTGCCTTGTAAAAGATATAATCACAGATCAATATCCCAGCTAGGTTGCAGACCCCTAAGTCCTGCAACCACCCTTGCCTCTACCTCGGGTGAGACTTCATCTACCTCGCAGGTGTTATCGAAAGGGCCGGTAGTTAGGGTTTTGTTGGTGCGTTCTTGAGCGTTGAACCCTGGGTCTACCCCTGTGCCAACAAATGGTTATGTTGTCGAGACCATAACTATGATTGTTGGGAACTAAAGAAGAAAAAATTTGTGCGAAATAAGGTCTGTGTGTAGATCTATTGTCCTCATGCACAGTATTCTACTTGACCTACGAAGGTTTGTGGTGAGAAAGAAAGGTCAGATCTAAAGAAAAGAGACCAAATCTGAAAGAAAAGAGGTGGATACTGAAGAAAAGAAGTCATATATGAACACTTTGTTCTCTAAGAAAGGTTAAAGTGGAAGTTTATAAGTCAGATCTACAGAAAGAGGTAAGATCTGTAAAGCTCTGTGCTCTAGTAAAGGTAAGAATAGTTCAAGTTCTCTATATAGGTAAGATAAGTGGAAATTTTTTGTTTCTGAAGCATGAATCTAGGTATGCTTGATAGATTTTGTCCTAGCCTGAAAACTAGGGCATCTTTAGATGGAAGAAAATTTGATAGATCTAATAAGAATAATGATAGATATGTTATACCTATGCATAGAAAGAATTGTTGGACTAACAGATGTATGCAGAAACCTAGAAAACAAAATTTGCAGGCTAGCTACCATGACCCTAGTGCGTAGTATAGAAGAGGTTAGGGGTCATTTAAAAGAAAGAGAGGATTGACCCTATCTTACAGTTGTAGAAGACTGGGACATCTTGCTAAGAAATTCCCTGGGAGAAGCCCTAGTTGCCTCTGTTGTAAAGCTATGGACCATGAAGTATTAGATTGCCCTAGAATGATTGCTAGACTTGAAAAACTGAATATGGAACAAGCAAACTCTAAAGGAGATCAAGAGACTAAAATTATGGAAGAACCCCAGAAAGAATCAGAGATCATGTTACTGAAACTAAAAGAAACCCTAGATGATCATAAGGATATCATTTTATCAGAGATCTTCAAAGAAAAGGAGAAAATTGAGGTAAGAATAGGAGACTTCAACATTGACTGTGCTCTGGATGAGGGAATACCGATGAAAATTATGATAGAAAAAACTTGGGAAACCCTAAGAAGGCCTGCTCTGGTCCCTTCACTAGGAACCATCGGATTATTCAAAGGAAAAATGATAAACCTATGTGGCAGAATTACCTAGATAGCTATGGGTACCCATGGAACTTTGACAGAGGAAGAGTTTGAAGTCATTAGATTTATTGAGGATCGTGCCCCATTTCCAAATTTGTTAAGAAAGATCCGGATTGAAAAAGACTAGATCCAGAGGAAAGAAGAACAGGAAGTGCTAGAACAAAAGATGCAAGAACTCATGGAATTTATGACTAGAAGGATTGCCTACTTGATGGAGGAACAAGAGAATAGATCTCCACTGTTAAACACCAGGGACCTAGATGTCGAAGCTATAAAAGCATTAGAGGAACCATAGAAGACTGAAATACCTAATCTATATGATGAAGCAGTATTACCCTTGGATCTTAAGAACGAACCTAATTAGCACGAAGTGACTATGTCAAGAGAAGCCAAGACTTAGAATTGAAAAGGGATGACTGAGACTAAGCTCACTGGAAAAAAGGCTAGGAAGCTAAGTAAGAAGAGGGCCAAAATCAGGAAGTTACAAAAGACTCCAAAGGAAACTTTGCAGAAGGAAAAATCACAAGAATTGAGCTTCGCCGAGATATCAGAACAACAACATCTAGAACTTCACCATCGCACAACAATATAGTTGTTGGACCGATATACCCGTTCGACTCTCACCCCGAACGAATCGAAAAGAAATTATGGGTTCCCACTAAACCATTATACAACACTAGAACGGATAGAATGGAGTTAATGAAGGCCCCATATTCATTGCAAGAAGACCGTTGCTAAGTTTCCCTACTTAGTCTGTCGCACCACACACCGAGAATGATTTTTTCTAAGTGAGAATTTGATCCTGAACCTTGAGATTACTTCACCCTGTGATCATTTCCTTGTTCCCATATTGTTCATCGTAGTCTCAAAATTCATTTTCACACCTGAGATAGCAGACCTAAGCTTGTATGTCGGACAATCTCAGTGCTGTTGAGAAAGTAGTTGAAGAAGTTTTGATTAACCTAATGGCACAAAGAGTCATGTCAAAGAGAAGGATGTCTACCGGTGTGAAAACATCATTGACAAGAGGATTCCAAGCTTCTCCCTCCACTACTCGCGACACAAGACCTTCCAGAACCACGACCGAGACAAGAAGAAAGCACAGAGACGATATTGAAAACGTCAAGCTGATCCCACACATTTTGCTGGTTTGCATACCACATTTGAGTGGAAATATTAACCATGATAGTGTACCCGGGGAATTTGAGTACACCTTGATCACTACGTATCTTCCAAAAGGGGTGCGCGTAGTACGAGCTGACCAAGATAAGCTTGCAGCACTGAAATTTAACGATTTTAACCTTGGAGATCACAAAACCTACAACATGTTAGCTCCACATAAATACTTAACCAAGACCAAAGGAAGAAATACTAAGATTGCCCCGCAGTCCTAGAATTAGAACCTTGCACAATCCACACTGCTCAATGTAATGAATATCCCTCACTTTGGCAAACACCAGGAAGTCAATGCATGCATCAAGTTTCTGTTGTCTTGCTACCATGGTGGATACTTATGGTTGGACCGCTGCATCACTGTTGATCCGAATCTGATCAATCAGATCACATGACTTAGCATGAAAGGTCCTGACCCACAGGACTTTTACCCAGGCAAGACCTTAGACTGAGCACTAGCACAGTGGATAAAGGAAACTTATGGCAATGTAGAGAAGGGTATGCAAGGCTACAAGGTGGCCTCTATCCAGAGTGGTGCAGTGCACCTTGCATTTCAGTTAATCGTGGGCAACTTAGTTTGTAAGAATAGACCAACATAGGTGACTGGCTTCGTAGTTGACCTCACAAAGAAGTGCACTGAGGGATTATAGATGAATTGGGTGCAGTATCCTGTAAACCAGTTAGAACTTGATTGTAGAGGAGCACAAGACCAAGGGTATGAGTTCCACTTTAGTTGGTTACTCATACTCATCACCTTCATCACTTGGGATCTACCAGAGGGAGCCACTTTTGCAGAGATTGAACCTTTCGAACCTCAAGCAGTGAAGTTTTGTACGTTGTGGTAATCTAGCAACATGAACAAGTGGTGGCAGTCCAATGATGTCTTCCACACCTACTTCAACCTAATAAATGATGTAATTTAGTCTATACCATGAATCACCCCAAATGTACTTCATAGATTTAGACCTTTGATCAAATTTAGAGCGGATTGCCACTTCACTTATATTACAATGCGCGGTGACGAGCATAAACAATAGCTCCAATCCTACTACAAACTAACAGAGGATGACTTGGAGGACATTACCAAGGAATGGTCGACATACCTCCTTGTTGCAGTGGACCCCACAGACATGTCCGATGAGAAAAGACCTAAAGCTATGCCTGATAAACCTGGTCCAAGCAGGACTAAGAAGGATGACGAAGTTGAAGATGTCCCTAGCATGTTTGCGAAGAATACTTCGATCTCACCTGCGCAACGAGGCGATGGTGACAATCTAGGCGGTACAAAAGTTGAGAAAAATAGAGGTGAATTTACTCCACCTAGAGAGGAGGAGGATCCCTCCATGAAAAGAAATATGACACCACCAAAAACCTCCTCCCGAAAGAAATATAAGGCCACACGAACCACGCTTAAAACTACCCTTACCTTGGATGACTTCGACTTTCAAATTGTTGCATTGAACGATGTTTCACTCGAGCTCACAGAAAAGCAAGAAGAAAAGCAGAAGGAGCTATTCAACTGAATCCAAGATGAACTCAAAGAAGTGCAGCAAGCACTCCAGTCCATCCAAGCAGTGTCTACAATGCCTTTACCAAGAAGAACATCAAGAACATGCGATGATCCCACTCAATTGCACTAGATCATTGATCAAGTCAAAGCTCACCTTCGATGAGCTCAATAAGACACATCACAAGCCACCCAGGCTCTGATGCAAGCACAAAAATCACTCCTACAACAACATAAGGAGGCAGAATAGGAAAATCTTTCCCTGAAAGTGAAGTGGGACGAGGAAAAGGCACAGTTTCTAGCAGAGCAACTTGAAGTTCAGGAAAGGATTCACAAAGCACTGCACTCTGTGACAATCATAGAGGTGAAGATGGAAGATCATCTCCCACAGAAGGTGACCCAACTGGAAGAAGTAATCCAACAACTCCAACAACACATCATGGATCTAGAGCTCCACATCATGCCCGAGACCCCTCAGGAAATAAGAGATATAAGAGAGTCCACTGCTCGAAATGCAGTTGGCCGATTAAAAACCTTTTCTTTGGAATGCAAGCAACTAAGCACTAGAAGCACCCAGACTTATGAAACCCTCATAGAGAATCTAGAATTTCAGACATTGGAGGCATAACTCTAAGAATAAAAGCAGCATGCAGACAAGCTATAAGTGGAGATAAAGACTTTGAAACCAGTTGAAAGAATGAAGAGGTTCGCAGAACAACGCAAAGCCCAACAATAGGTACATACGCTACAAAGAAAAGTGATGGAGGTCTCCCAACGAATTCAGTTGATCCAGGAAAATGCATGCCAACTGTTCACTAAACTGGAAAGCCAGGAAGTTGAACTTGAAAAGGTTGTCATCACTACAGAACAATGCTTGGAAGGACCGCTCAATGACACAGGGATCCAGGAGTTTACTAAGCAAGAAGTTGTTGCACTGCAGTAGGTCGAAGAAGCTCGAGCCAAGATCGAGGCATTCAAGGCAGAATTGATCAGACCTGAGTGACTCGAGACGAGTCACAGGTAAGTGTTGGGGGTATGTTGGCCCTTGACCAAGTTTCAACGAATATGTGGTCATATTTGACCGTTTTTGGGACTGCGACAACTTGCCAAGGATGGAGCCCAATGTGAAGCAAGCAAGACCTATTTTTGGTCCCTTTTAGTGTTTTGGGTTGATGTAAAGGGAAAGGGATGTCCGCTCGTGGGTTTACCCACGTTTAGGCCCATTTTGTAATCTATAAATAGATACTTAAGTAGTATATATGATAGTTGAGTCCAAATAGTAGTGCTTCTATGTGATTTATAGCTAAAGGCTTAGTGCTAATAGCTGGATCTACGTGATCGGATGTATAGTGCTCTCTGCAGGATTGTAAGGAGATTGGAAGGCTAAGTGCAAGCTGTTGTAGTTTTGTGCTAAAGTGCAAGGAGGAAGGATCTAGAGAGCTGTGCAAATATTCTGTCCTGTGCAAAGTAAGGGTCCCTAAAGCTCTATGTTGTAACTGCTTGACCATGATAATATAAAGAAGAAGACTTTGTGGATGTAGCCCCAAGGTGGGGGTGAACCATGGTAACTCTGTGTAATGTGCTTTGTGCTTTGATCTAAGTGTTGTCTCCTTTTTGGCTAAGTGCTTGATGTGATTAAGTAGATCTAGTTATGCTTTGTTCTTATGATATATGAATGAATGTTATATTTGATATATACGATGCTTAGTGCTTGATCTGTTGAATCTAATCTATATTTTTGTGCTTAAGTATTGAATCATCTTTATTCTAAGTATTCACTGCGATGCTCTGTTCCATCCATGAAGCACCATAAGGGTTAAATATTGATAAATGATCTATGCTAAGTGACCTGTAAAACTTATAATCACATATCAGTATCCCAGCTAGGTTACAGACACTTGAGTCTTGCAACCACCCTTGTCTCTACCTCAGGTGAGACTTCATCTGCCTCACGGGTGTTTTCGAAAGGGTCAGTAGTTAGGGTTTTGTTGGTGCATTCTTGAGCGTTGAACCCTGGGTCTGCCCCTGTGCCAACACCTTTCTTTTCTTGGATGTCTCTGTCTCCGTAGGGGAATATTTAGGTGGTGTTACTTTACCCTATTCCTGCTTGTCTTCTTCCCCTTCATCCTCTTCTTTGCCTACTTCATCACCTCCTCCCCCTTCAAGTGAATCTTGTGTAGTCTCCTATAATGCGTTGTGCATTTCCTGTACTTCTTCCTTCTTCTTCTTCTTGCTACTGCCTAGTCCATCATACTCTTCTTAGGTGACTACAAAACTTCCAATGAGGTCGAGGTCGGAGAGTTATGTCTGTTCGACTGGTACAAGGAGTTTTGCAGGCCATTCCTTGGTTATTTCCTCCATATCTTCCTTGGTGAGTTTGTAATATGACTAGATCTCTTCCTTGTGTTCGTCTCTGCATGCAATGATGTAAATGAAGTGCATTTCTACGTGGAACTTCACTATTAGCCTGAACCTATGAAGTGTATTCAATGTCATGCGAGGGAGGGATTCAATGGCCCTCCTCAGCTACAAGTAATGGCTGTGGAATACTTCATTAGACTGTCATTGCTTCACCATATCGCTCGAATACCAGAGGGTAGTGAACCTCACAGCCAATGGTTCGGATGACTCGACTTTAGGGAAGGTTTCTCCCTCCGTCATCTCCCAAGCGATGAAGGCAACGAGAATCAACAACCAACTGAAGTTAAACTCATAGCCCTGCTCTTGTGCTTCATGAAAATCTTTCTCCAACTAGTTGACGAGATAGCTTGCCCAGTTCATTTGCTTCCCTTCCATGCACTTTCCTGCGAGGTCGACAACGAACCCCATGACCTGTGTCGATCTGTTCTTACTGAAAATCTTACCAATGATCAATTGGAAATCTAGGCACATCCCTACAATTAAACCATTTGTTGGCACAAGGCCAGACTCAGGGTTCAATGCTTCAACAACACAACAACAAAACCCTAACTACCGGCCCTTTTGGAAACACCTGCGAAACAGATGAAGTCTCACCTGAGGTAGAGGTAGGGGAGGTTGTAGGACTCAAGTGTCTACAACCTAGCTGGGACACAGATCTGTGATCACAATACTTAACAGAGCACTTAGAAATTAACGTTCATTAGTCTTTGGCCCTTATTCACATCGCAGGTAAAAACCCTAATTATAGAACAATGCAATATTCAGCAAGATCTAAACATATCTAACCATTTATAAAATTAGACAAATCTAGCATTCATTCATGTTATTAAGCACTAAGCTACTACATCAAATGCATCTAACATACATAAATATTCAACACTAAGCATAAATCACATTAATAACACAAAGCAATCACAACACAGGATATACGTGGTTCACCCCCAGCGTGGGGCTACATCCACCAACTCTTCATCTTCTTTATTATCTTCTTTCAATCTTATTACATGCACAAAGCCACAAAACCAACTTCTCATAGGACAAGATACCTGTGCACACTTCGCCAGATCCTCCTTCCTCGATTTTGGCACAACACCGAGCCTTGCTAAAATCACTTCCACTTAACTCTGCAAGTTCTCAACACATAGTATGCATGAAGCCTTCACAACTAATCACACTTAGCAGCCTTTACATATCTTGAAAAAATCCAACTTAGATATGATGCTTCTTACAATGCATAGCTACTTATTTATACATTTACAAATGGGACCTAAGAATAGGTAAACCCATGGATCGACATCCCATACCCGTTACATAAGCCCTGAACCCAAAAATCCTGCAAAAAGGAGGCGATATCCCATGATATCTGCTTTGCCTAGGCGCTCCATCTTCGAACCACCTATAAAAGTCCCAAAAATGGTCAAACATGACCAAGGTTATCCAAAACTTGGTCGAGGGCCAACACCCATGTTATTAGAAATCGATACTTTTCTTAAGCCAAACAATCTAAAACTCAATCCTATCTCACTGACGCTGAAAAGTATCAAGGATCAATGATAAACCTACCCAAGTGCTCTTGGATTGAATCTCTCAAAAATTTCCCGATGCTGAAAGTGTATTGTGGATCGACGATATGTTTATCATAGAAAAAATTGATTGTTTTAACCCTTTTATATTTCCCCAACCCCGAGAAAGTGCATCGGTCATCGGCTATCGGTGGTTTCTTTATGGCTTTTGTTAATGTCTATTCTTCCCGTACTTTTCCAACGTCGATGGGGATCAACTATCTCTTGAATCTCTGTGGCTAATAACTTATGCAAACCAACTTTGCCTTCTACTGAAGTCGATGACGCATCGACGATCGACGATTAGTGTAACTGTATGGCCACTTTATCTTCTTGAATTTTTCTGATGCCAAACACAAATGCGTTAGTCGCAATGTTAGCTATAGATTCTTAATTAGAATGTCAATTTATTTTAGAAACAAGGTTTCATTTAACAATTTCAAACAAACCCGAATTAATTGATAAGAGTCATGAAAACAAAATAGAATAAACCATCTCCCAAAGTGAACTCAATTTAGAGAGTAAAATAAAACAAATGGTACCCAAAAAGTGATAAAATTTCATAAGGCTTTTAGGGTGTGTTGAGCGCTCAAAAAATGGCTATTTACTGGGTGAAAGAAGAATCTATATTCCTTCCCCAGGCTTAGATGATGTAGAAGCTATTTAGGAACCTAACTCATTTTTATTTTATCAATGTCTCTCTTATACTTGCATTTACAATTCCATCAGTTCATGAATCTAGGGCTGCATATGGGGTTTCAACCTTTATTCCACCTTCACTCCTCTTGAACATGACCCATGCCCCCTTTTGACAAGAGCTGAGTAAAGGATTCACTGACATCAGGCTTTTTAGTTATCCTAATTTACTTGCTTCAATGTTTCTCTGCTACCAACGAGCACCCATAGCCCCGAGAAAGTCACCTCAACATCATAGACCTTGCTTCGCTGCCAGCGAGCGTCCATATCCTTGGGGGAGTTATTTGCATAACCTCTCCTACTTTTCACTCATTTGATATAATTGATTTATTTTTTGCAGAGATTCCCTGAGCGAGTGGGAGAGGAGGACGTCTGTTATTTGCAAGATGAGATGTTTAAGGTGAAATTATTCCTAGATTTGTCTTGAGGTACATGTGGTCCTCTCCATCTTGCCATATTTCCCTTTAGGTTTTCCGAAACCACCATGAGGAAACTTCATCACTTTCCAAGGTCGTTTATCTGCAAAGATTAGGTCCAGAACTCTTTTAAGAAAAACACAATTTGCCCAACGTTTCTTGTCAACCAATGCCTTGCGGAACACAACTTTATTGCACAAAAATTACCACAAAAAATAAAAACAGAAATAAGGACTCTGCAATCATCCTACCTAGCACCTACACATAGAATAACATGAAAACACATACACACACATTTTTATTTTATTTTAACAAAAATAGTGTTGTAGGGCTTGGACATTCACTAGGAGGGCGTCAAGTTCCCCCCTCAGATTTTGCAACAGATACATTCCTGCCTCAAGTTTCTCGGCTACCTGGAAAGGTCCGACCCATAGATTCTGAAACTTTGAAAGTTTTCCCTTCGGTTCATTTGATCTATCCCATTTTAGGACTAAGTCTCCTACTTCAAAATTCTTCTCCCTGGCCTTATGCTTGTCAAATAATATTTTAACTATCTGTTGATGAGCGACAAACTTCTTCTTCTACAATGAGGAGGGTATCAATTCTCTGTTGAAAAACCGATGAGGATTGTCCTTTAGATCCCTGAGCGAGATGAAGAGATGGAAGATATATCCTGCTCGAGAGAATGGCTTCTTGTCCATATACCAGAAATTATGGGGAGTTACCTATAGCTTCATTCATTGTTACTCTATTGGCCCATAAGGAATTATGAAGTGAACTATGCCAGTTCCTCTGATTGTCTGCAACTGTTTTTTTCAAGATCCTCAGTAGGTTCTTATTGGTTGATTCTCCCACTCCATTCCCCTGTGGATAGTAGTTTGCAGAGTATCTGAATATGATTCCTTTGTCTAGAGAAAAGTTTGTTAGTAGGGTGGAAGAAAATTAAGCGTCATTATAAAAAACAAGAACGGAAGGCATATCGAACCTTGTGATCAAATGTTGTTCTTTGAATTGGATTACCACCTTTTCATTTACGTGAGTAAGAGGGATGGCCTCTGCCCATCTCATGAAATAGTTAGTACCGGTCAGTATGTATCTATGTTGTTTTGAAGAACTCAGGGTAATCTCCCCTATGACATCTAACCCCCATTGCTTGAATGGTCTGGATATGACCATTGGTTGGAGTGGGACAACTGCATTTTTCTCCCTCCCTGTGCTTATTTGACAAGTTTTGTAGTTTCTAGCGTATGTATGAGCATCTCTAAACAACATAGGCCAGTAATGGTTGACTCTCAGTATCTTGTGAGCGGTAGTATTCCTTGCAAAGTTTCCAAATGCAAGGCCAGCATGGAGCTCCAATAGAACCTTGTCTGCATATTCACATTCGAGACATCTCAAAAGTACCCCATCATAATTTATGCAGAAAAGCACCGAATGTATGAGGCGATATTGTGTTGATTTCAGTATGAGATCTCTCCTTTCATTAGGGTTTAGGTTTTCTGGGCAATTCCCATGATTCAAGAGATAAATTAGTTTTCAATACCAATAATCCTACCCTGGGGAACATATAAATCTTCACTACACCATAACAACAATTCATTCTCCCACCCAAAGTCTTCATTTACTTGGTCTTGGGCTTGAACGACCAATTTACACAATCCCTGTCGCTTAACCAGTTTGGCAGGTTTTGTATCTAGACCAAATTCTTGGATGACTTCCATACAATTTCCTCTTCTTTCCCCCATATCCTTTTGTGTTATTATCGATCAGACTTCAAGATGAGGCACAATGAATTTGGTGTGATTTTTTAGGATGTAAGATCTTAAATGTTTTACTGCCTTGTTTACTGCATAAGCTTGTTTGTCTATAGTAGGGTAATTCAGTTCGCCCCCTTGGATATTAGTGATCATAAATGATACCGGGGCCTCATTATTTTCATCATCCTTCTGAGTCAATACTGCAGCTAAATATTGGTCAGAGGCAAAAGTATAGAGGAAAAAATATTTGCTAAAGTCATGACTTCGCAACACTGGCGCTTGAGATATTGCAGTCTTAATGTTGCTGAAATCATTTTTTCATTCGTCATCCAAGTTAAAATCAACATCCTTGTGGACCATTTTTTGTAAGGCTTTGATAGTTTCAGTAAAATCCGAGGTGAACTTCCTCACAAAATTGATTTTCCCAAAGAAGGATTGCATAGCCTTTTGTTGTGGGGTAAGGGAAGCTAAGCTATAGCCTTAATTTCTTCTAGGTCTATGCAAATTCCATCTTGTGATATAATATGACGTAGTAATTTCCCTTCCCCGACACAAAATATAGTTTTCTTAGGGTTTAAAGATATACCATATTTTCTACACCTTTCAAAAATCTGGGCTACATGTTGTATGTGATATTCTCTGTTCTTTGAATACACAGACACATCATCCAAATAGACTACTACACACTTGTTGATCAATCCCAGAAAATATACGTCCTTGGCCCTCTGGAAGGTTTCCCCTACATTAATTAACCCAAAGGTCATGTATTTATAAGAAAAGGTTCCCCACTTGTTCGGAAGGTAGTTTTCAATCGATCTTCCTCTGAAACTAGAACCTGGTTGTAAGATGAAAAACCATCTAACAGGGAGAAAATTTCAGAACCAGACACGATCTGTAAGAGATGTTCCATTGGTGAGACTGGGTAGTTTTTCTTTTCTAATGCTCTTTTGAGATTTCTGAAATCCACACACAGGCATAGTTCCATTGAATGTTTCCTGACAGGAACCAAATTTTCTACCCAGACAGAGTATCTAACTTGAAAGATAATTTTAGCATCTACTAATTTCTTTAACTCTTGACACATGAGGGGTTCCAGAGATGGGTGGTACTTCTAGAGATTGTGTTGGAAGGGTTTTACTCTGAATTTTAATGGGATTGTGTGTTGAATAATACGAGTGTCATAATTTTTCAGATCTCGGTAGGACCACGCAAAAACATCTTGATATTCTCTAAAAAGTTTGAGATAGGATTTCCTTTCTTCTTTAGACACTGTCTTGCCTAGATTTATATTCTGAGGGTTTTCCGGGGTTCCTAGATTTATAGTCGTACATGGGACACAAGCTCCCTGTCTTTGTGGTTATTGACCCTTTAAATATTTCCCTTAAGTCAAAGAGGTTCTCCAAATTCGCTATCCCTTTTGGTATCGTGTGAAACTTTGGTTTGTTACTAGAGTGATCTGTTTCACCTCTTTGTTCATGGGAATCAGTTTCTACTAATTTCTCTTGGAATACTTCATCGTCAATAGCCAGGTTTTTAAAATTTTCCTGATTGGTCAAGAAGTTTATAATATTTTCATATCCTTCAAAGAACTTCAAGTTATTAATATTGTTGGACACTGTTGGTTTGTAGAGTAGTTCCACAGTGAACCTAGAAGCTTCATAGTATTCTAAAGGAGATAGCCTCGAGGCAGTAGTGTCCAGGGAATCCGAAAGACTATTCTTTGTTTAGGGAATCGTTGTTATATTGAAGGCCTCAAAAAGTTATATTATCCTGTGCACTTCATGTTGATAATTCCTTGGGTGGGGAAAGTTGCAATGTATAGTATTCTTTACTTTCCTGACGATAATTTCATATTCCCCAAAAATTTTTAGTTCTTTAACGTTTAATTCTATGTATTTCTTTAGTCCTTCCACTAAAGATTCATACTTGGCAGTATTATTAGTGCATTCAAATTCTAGTCTGCAAGATAGGAAATTTTGCTCCCCCTTTGGGTCAATGAGGATACATCCTACTCCCAACCCTTCTTGAGATTTAGACCCATCGAAGTACAGTGTCCAAACTTGTGAGAGAAAATCATCAGCTTCTCCATGCCTACTAACTTCCTCCTCTCCACCTAATTTGTATGTGGTTTCCAACAGAGGTTCTTGACAAAAGAGGGTTCCTCCCTCTGTTACCAGTAGATTTACTTGATAATTCATTTCGTACTTTTGTGTAAGAGATACATCAGATGAGAGAGGGGAGAAATTGTCAAAATCAGAATCACAGGAGTAATTTCCTAGCATAGATAAATCTGTCGATGAGGGTTTGTTGAAGGATTATAAATCAGTGACAGTATGTTTGAGATACCTTTCCCTATAAATCATAATCATGTTTGTGTGTCCCTTTAATGGCAACCAGAGGTGAGACCAGTCCATGCTAAAGTATCCATTCAGCTTCTCGAACCAATCTTGACTAAGTAGCAATCCATAAGCTTTTGGTATATCCACTACAATGATGTCAATCAGTTCAACAAATTTTGGGTGTGTATCCATCATGATCATTACATCCTTGAGTTCCCCAATAACTTTTACCTGAGTTCTGTCTAGTTGTATAACGTGCTTATCACTTTTGAGCAGGATTGCATTTAATTTCTTGTAGATAGATAGTGGCATGACATTAGAGGATGCCCCTGAGTCAACTAAAGAATTATGGAGGTTCTTTTTAAATACTTCAAACGTTAAAAGGAAAGGTGGGACAAAAGGAATTCCTTTTTTATCTATAGAGTAAGAGTTCACATTCGGTTTATTCTTTAGGTCTGTGGGAGTTGGGTTTTCCCCTTGGTCACTATTTTTTATAGGGGTTTCTACTAACTTTAAGGCTTGTAACAAAAATTACTTTTGCTGGGGAATTCTACACATGTCCATGACCGATACATTTTCCTTCAATCTTTTTAAATATTCCACTATGTTGTAGTCTATATTGGGTGACTCCCGCATATGGATATTTATAGGATTATTTTGGGAGACAAAAGGTGATTTCAGGTGATTGGCTATTTGTTTTCCCCTCGGAGTTTTGAAAATGGTAAGGTAATTTGAGACTGGCTTACCCCTACTTCGCGTTTGCACATCCAAAACCTTAGCGGGTGGTTCTTAAATCTCAGATATATCATCGGAAGGATTGTTTCTTCTATAACAACATGGATGTTTCCTCTGCTGGGTGAACTTCATCTGATCTATAATATTTACCGTTGATCTGCTTGATTGTTCGGTAAGGGAGACTTCCTCTAGGAACCGATTGGCCATCAAATACATGGTATGCACCCATTATGGACAGTCTCTTTTGAAATTTTTCTCTTGATGATAGTTACAAAAAGAGTTGGATGCTACACTACCAAGGTCAATGTTTAAGTTGGTTGGGAGAGGTTCAATTTCTTTGAACGGTGGGTTTCTCTTAAAAAAGGGTTTATAAGGCCTTTGGACTTGGTTTCCTTCCCCTTCACTTCTTTTCATGTCTATGATTTCATTTCACAATTTCTTTATCATCTGTTGTAGGTATTTTATGTCTCCACTTCCCTTTTCGGGACGTTGTTTTGTTTGTTTTCCTGGGGGACTAGTCAACAAGAGTCCTCTCCTGGGTGGAGGTTGAGCTTCCTTCTTAACTAGTGAGACCTGACCATCTTTACATCCCTTCATTTGGAATTCAATTGTTTTGGCTTCCTCGAAATTTTCATCTAGGGTATGCTTGGAAGCCCTTTTTACAAACATGGAAATAGAAGTAGGGAGAGCATTACCATATACCTCAATTTGCAACTCCTAAGTGGGTTTAGCTTTGGGTTGAAATTTGTTCAGGATAGTGGTAAATCATTGATTGAAGTCTTTAACCTTTTCTTTTGAACTCATTGTGGTGGTAAAATGTTCAGCCATTAAATCTCCTGTAGTGAAATCTTCTGCAATTGTTTCTAAAAAATCCTTTTGAAAATTCATCCAACTAGTTATGGACCCCACAGGCAAGCTAAAATACCACGTTGAGGCTGAATTCTAAAAGGTGTAGGGAAAAATCCTCCATACTACATCTTCATGTTGGAAATTCATCAGTATAATATCTAGTATGAAATTTTTAATATGGTCTTCAAGAAATCTGGAGGTTTCAGGGTCAAACTTGGGAAGTAACTTTTGTGGATGTCGAGGGAGGTTATGTACTTCTCTCGGGATTTCCAGAGCATCTCTGGCCAACCATGGTTGATTATTTTGAGCTGGATTTCCCCTTTCCTCATTATGATCATTTTAATCCTCCATGTTGTCTGAATTTGAACCTGAGTGATCTGATTTAAACCCTTCCTTGAGAGATTCAAAATCATTGAGCTCAGAGTAGTTACCAGCTGGTGTTTTGGGGATTAGATTAAGGGGATGTTTGATATTGGTGAGGGAAAAATATATCAGGTCTTCTACTATGTGGACAAAAACCTGGTTATAGGTGTCGACCATTGGTATGCTTACTTGTTTTCTATGAGGAAGTAACGGAGCTAAGGGTAATAATCCAATTTGTTGGGCGTAAGATCTTGTGATTCTTCTTGACTACTTCAACTCTTCATGAGGAAGAGTGTAAGGTTATTTAGAGAATAGATGTTCTTCCTCTTACTAGGGTGACTTACTCATTTCAGGAGTACTTAGTGTATGTGGGTTGTCTTGAGAATGACTAGCTATGCGTGTGGGTTGTTTTGAATCTGTAGGCTGTGCGAAATATTATATCAGAAATATTGTTAGACATTCATTCACATGCCCTCCTTATAGCGCCAATTCTATTGAGGGGTCTTAAATCAATTTAACCAAACATTAGGAACCAAAACTGCCACAGAGGCCCAATTAGACTCTGCAACATTTGATGGTGGAATGGTTCTCCATATCTTTCGATCTAGCCAATTTATCGATGGGCTTTACACAATGATTGACAGGATATATCCTTAGGAAAGTTCCTCCTTTAGTTTAAATGTTCTCTTTTTGTCTTTTCTTTTATTATATGGGTCTGATCAAAAGAAGTGTGCTGATATAACCCAGCTGGTGAAGGGTGGTTCTTAACTATAGAAGAAGGTCGAGCTTGGGATAACCCTTGTGCTCAAGCATGCAGACAAAGATATTCACACCTGCGACAAACCTAATACTAATACATTAATCTGTTGGCATTTCAATTATTGACTGAGATACAATTATCGTAAGAAAACATGCATGAAATAAGGTGATGGAAAGAAAAATAGTTTCCTTAGTTCTAACATTAATCACATATTAACACAACAATTTTATTTGATCATTAGAGAAAACAACTACAAAAAATATTGAAGAAGCTAACTTATCAATAGATTTAGAAACTCTTGCTCGTTTCAGCATCCATTAATGAAATAAAGTTGGAAGTAATTCCTCCTCAATCCAATCACACAACGCCTTTGATGAAAAACGAAAATTTGTCTCTGGTCCTAAACAAGACTTCTTAATTAAGGTAGTTCAAAAATAGTTCTTTACAATTCAAAAAATGAGGGTCTTTTCAAAAACCATCCACCTTTGCTAAAAGTTCAATCCTCTTATTTATAATGAATCATTAACTAAAAATAGCTATTACAACTGCAAGTTAAGTAAAACAAAATATCACCACGTGGCTCTTTCATCTCTCTATTCTCTAAGAATCATCAAATAGTTTTACTGAAGTGGATGACTCTTCTCATATTCCGACCATTTCATGAAGTGTTCCTCCAATGTGTTGGCATATGGGAACATGTGCTGGTCCATCAGGGATGAAATCATTTATTTCACTTCTACTGCTCATTCTCTGTACTTGATTATTTTAAAAGTCAACCACTGCAAAACTGCTCGAGCCTTAATCATATGCTCCATGAACTTTTGTACTTGACCTTGCACCATGCTTGCCATCGTTTCTATCTTTGTTGTCCATGGCGAGTCTTGTTCTGCAAGTTGCTTGACTATGTCATACAGGTCGACAAAGTCTTCGGGTGAGCCAAAATCTAGGAGGTCGATGCCTTTCATCTCTCGATTAATATTTTTCCAACTCTTTTCACACTCAGTCCTCTTCTCCTGAATCTCCTACTAAGGCTCCTAGGCCATTTTTACCTAGTATTCGGCTGCTTTACTAATCCAATCGATGTTGCAATCCCTTATCACTTAAATGTCATGCTCTTCAGCATCTCGACCCTTTTAAACCACGATGATGTAATCGATCCTTTATACTACCTGGTGAGCTTTCTCATACCACCTTTCCATGTCCTTGTAGGGAGCTAGTTCCATAAGAGTGTCTTCTTGGAAATTGGTTATACCTGCAGTGAAAAGGTGTCATTCATTCATGAATTTGGCATAGGAATATTGAAACTCACTTCTCAAAAACACCGTGGCCTACGTGGAGTCCTGATAGTATTTTTCCAAATGGTGCAGATGCTCCAACTCCTTAAGTGCAGCGGCCATATCCTTTTCATCTCTTCTTACTTTATCTAATGTGTCATCTGTGATAGCCATCCCTGCACCGATAATATTGGACATCTTGGCGTGCTCTGTGCTAAGCAGCCTCTCCTTCGTGGTGATGAGAATCAATCTATCTAATGTGAGCTTCCTCTTCTTAGTGGTCCTCTTCGTGATGGATTTTCTCTTCCAATCATAGGCGATTGCTTGTATGTCGGCAACCTCATCAACAGGTTTGGGGATTTTTTGTTCTCCCCACTTAGAGTATTTCCCAGGCTCCCAACTGTGTGTATCTACTCTAGGATGGGTTCCTGAACTTCTTCCATATGTCTCGATGCCTCGACCTCCATTTGTTTCTCATCGATTGGTAAGGTATCGACCAAAATTGAAGAACCAAGGGTAGGTTTGGTACTTACTTGGTAATCGATTGTCGAAGTGTCAAATTCTCGTTGCAGAATTTCCTCTTTCTAGCCACTCGATCCTATCTCATCCCTTGAGATGTCTACTGGATTTCCTGGTAAGTCGAGTAGCTCAGTGTCTAAGACACTTTTGACCTCATGGTCGCTCTTTGGAAGGTTTTGAATTGAAGCATCGGGACCTGGGGTATATGCTTCCTCAAGTTCCTTTTCTTCTGTAATCTGCACTAGATTCACCAGGGACACCTCCGAACTCTCCTCATCATCATATATGGTGTTTTCATAGGGGAAGACCCAGGGTTCAATGCTACAACAAAGCACCAAAAAAACCCTAACTACCAGCCCTTTTGGCAACAACTGTGAAGAAAATGAAGTCTAACCCGAGGTAGAGGCAGGGGTGGTTGCAGGACTCAAGTCTTCGCAACCTTAGCTGAGACACAGTTCTATGATTATAACACTTAACACAACTCTTAGCATCATCAATTCCTTAATATGTAATCACTATTCATGTCGCTGAGACAAAAAAACTTCACAACATTCACACTAATCTACAGTATTCAAAAACTTAGCATATACAAATGGATCAAAATGAGCATATCAATCACTAAGCATGAATATCTAGATCAGATCTAACATTCTCACATATAATAAGCACCAAGCATGAATAGATCTATCTAAACATATCATAGCACTTAGCATATAACATATGAACACATCAAGAAAAAGAACTCAACACATAACACAGTGTTTACGTGGTTCACCCCCACCCTGAGGCTACGTCCATCGACTCTTCTTCTTTATAGTCTTTGGCCAATAGGTTACAAGCACAGAGCCTCAAAGTCCTTACTTCACATAGGACAAAAGATCTGTGCATCTCTCTAGATCCTTCTTCCTTGTGTTACAACACTAAGCCATCCACAATATGCTACAAGGACCTGCACTTAGCTCTACAAGCCTTACACAAAATGCACAAACCCTTGATCACACAGATCCCACTCTTGGCACTTAGCCTAAATCAAATATAAATATTATCCACCACTTCTCTATATGGCCTAGTCATCTATATATACGTACAAAATAGGCCTAAATATGGGTAAACCCATGGGCCGACATCCCATTCCCGTTACATATTCCCAAAAACCCAAAAAGGGGCCCAAAAGGGGGACGAAGTCCTGTGATCTTTGCTTCGTCTTTCACTTCTCCTTTGACAGGCTGTCGAAGTTCTAAATTAGGTCATCATGACCAATAAATTCCCAAAACTTGGTCAAGGGCCAACAAGCCTCCAACACTCACCTGTGACTCATCTCGAGTCACTCTAGTTTGATCAGTTCTTCCTCCAATGCCTAGAGCTTGGCTCGAGCTTCTTCGACTTGTTGCTTTGTTGTGGCCTCTTCTTCAGTGAAATCTTGGATCATTGAATCATTCACTGGTCCTTCTAGGCACTATTTTGTTGTGAGGATGACATGTTCTAGCTCTTCTCCTTGGCTCTCGACCTCTGTAAACAAAAAACATGCCTTGTCTTGCGTAGGTTGAAATCGTTGAGTTACTTCCATCACTTTTATTTGAAGAATATGGATCTGTTGTTGAGATGTACATTGTTCATGAGACCTATTCATTATGTCTACAACTGACAGGGCCTTCAGTTTCACCTGTAATGTATCTATGTGCTGCTTCGCTTCTTGGAGCTGCGACTCCAATGCCTGTAACTCAGGATTCTCAGTGAGGTTTTCATATGTTTGAGTGCTCCAGTTACTCAACTGCTTTCACTCCAAGGAAAGATATTTTAATATGTCAACTACGCTGTGGGAAGTGGCTTCCCTTTGGTCTCATACATCTTAAGGGTTTTCGGGCCCAGTGCAGAGCTCCAAGTCTGATATTCACTGTTGGAGTTGCTAGATTATGTCTTTGAGTTGTGCCACCTTCTGTGGAACTTGGTCTTCAGCCTTTAATTTAATGATTGTCATAGAGTGAAGTGCTCTGTGAACCATTTCCTTAACTTTGAGTTTCTCTGTGAGAAATTGTTCCTTTTCTTTATGTAGTTGGGATTTTTATTCATTGAACGTCTCTTGCAGAGTAAGCTTCTCACGTTCGACAGTACTACACTGCTCTAGAAGGTCTTCCTATTATTGCGCCAAAGCTTGGGTGGCATGCACTGTCTCCTCTTGTGCTCGTCGAAGGCGAGCTTCGACTATATCAGTGATCTGGTGTAGTTGAGCTAGCTCATCTCCTATTTATGGTGTTCCTGTTGATAGAGGCATAGTATAAATTGCGCGGATGGAATGTAGTTCCTGCTACACTTCTTGAAGTTCAACCTTGATCTGACTGAACACCTCCTCCTTCTTAGCTTCCCGGTTCTCTACTATCTCTATTGAAGCATCATTCAACACTACGATGATGAAGTCGAAGTCATATGAGGTGAGGGTGGTCTCAAACTTAGTCTTGGTTGCTTTCATTTTCTTCATTGAAGAAGGTTTCAGAGGGGAAACCTTCCTTTTCTTTGAGGGGTCCTCCTCGTCTCTAGGCGATGTAACCTCACCTTTATTTTGTTCAACTTATACACCATATATCTATTCATCATCACCTCCTTTCTCAGGTGATATAGAAGCAGTCTTCACCAAGGTACTGTGGACATCTTGGGCTTCTTCATTTTTCTTGGTCTTGCTCGGTCTAGGTGTATCGTGCACTACTTCTGGACTATCGATATTAGATATCTCTTTGGGGTGCACTGGAACAAGGAGGTATGTCAACCATTCCTTGGTAATATCTTCTAAGTCTTCCTCTATTATATTGTAGTATGACTGTAGCTATTGTTTATGCTCATCAGCGTGCGCTGTGATATAGATAAAATGGCGGTCCACGCTGAATTTCATCAAGGGTCTAAACCTATGGAGTGTGTTCAAGGTTATGCGAGGTTCAGACTGGATAGTGGTCTTCAGTTGGTTGTAATAAGTGTGGAATATGACATTTGATTGCCACTTCTTGTTCATGTCACTGGAGTACCACAACGTATTTAACTTTGCGGCCAGTGGTTCAAATGGCTCGATGTCCGAGAAGGTTTCACCTTCCGGCATCTCCCATGTGATGAACATGATTAATATGAGAAGCCAACTAAAATGGAACTCATATCCTTGGTCCTGTGCTTCCCTACAGTCCAGTTCTAACTGGTTCACCAAGTACTTCACCCAATTCATGTGTAGGCCCTCCACGCACTTCCCTGCGAGGTTGACTACAAATCCGGTTACTTGGGTGGGTCAGTTCTTGTGAACTAATTTTCCTGTGATTATTTGACAGGCTAGGCACACTACGCCCATATAGATAGAGGCTACCTTGTAGCCTCATGTTCCCTTCTCTACATCTCCATAAGTATCCTTTATCCTCTGAGCGAGAGTGTGATCCACGGTCTTTCCGGGGTAGAAATCCTGTGGGTCAGGGCCTTGCATGCTTAGCCCTGTGATCCGATTGATCAATGTCGGATCCACTATGATGTAGAAGTTCAAGCACAAATAACCTCCATGATAGAAAGACAACAGTAATTTTATGCATGCGTTCACCTCTTGGTGTCACCCAAAGTGTGGAATCTTCATAATATTTAGTAGGGTGGATTGCACAAGGTTCTGGGTCCATGACTGAGGGGTAATCTTTGAGTTCTTTCCTTTTTTTCTCGTGAGATACTTATGCAGGGCAAGCATGTTGTAAACCTTCCTGTCGCCAAGGTTGAAGTCGCTAAACTTCAACACTATGAGCTTATCCTGGTCAGCACGAACTATGTGCACCTCTTTCAGGAGGTATGCAGTGAACAACGCATATTCAAAGTCTTTGGGCACACTGTCTCGATTTATTGCGTCACTTAGAGGTGGTAGATAGGCAGGTAGGATGATCGAAATCATCTTAGCATTCACTAAGTCATCCTTATGCTTAGTTTCCCTTTCATGGGACGGTCCAGCTCTATAGGCAGTGGATGGAGAGGCTGGCAGTCCTCTCGTCGATGATGCTTGTATACCTGTAGACACTCCTCTCTCCGACATGACTCTCTTCGTCATCAAGTTGAGGAGAACTTATGTCACTGATTCTTCAACTATAGTAAGCTCGTCGGACATATGAACTCAGGATTAAAATTATCGAGGTCACGATGTACTTAGACACTGCACTAGAATAATAGAAAGGGTGCAATGATCACTGTTTGCAATTCGTTCAGTCTATGGGATTCAAATTCTCAATTAGAAAAAGTGTTCTCTGTGCATGGTGCGAAGCGATAAGTAGGCAACTCGGCAACGGTTCACATGCAATGGTTATGAGCCCCTATTAACTCTTGTTAGATATTTTATGGTGCGGTCCATTGGTATGATGATGAACCTTTATTTCTTTTATGTCCATTTGGAGCAGAAGTCAAACAAATATATCAGCCCCAACGACTATATTGCTTCGCCATGGCGAAGTGCCATGTTTCATTGTTCTGATATCCTAACGAAGCTCCAATTCTGCAAATTTTATTTTTGCGAAGTTCCCTCTGGAATCTTCTGTAACTTTTCAATATTATCCCTCTTCTTACTTAGATTTCTATCCTTCTTTCCAGTGAGATTTGTCTCAGTAGTATTTTTTCCATTTTGATTCTTATCGTCTTTTAACATAGTCACTGCGCACTGTTGAGATTATTTCCTAGGATTCAAGGGTAATACCTCTTCTTTATCTGGAGTAAGTACTTCAATATTCTGGGAGTCCTCTGATGTTCCTACAACTTCGAAATCAGGGTCTCTAGTTTCAAATAGCTTTGATCTATTCTCATGTTCTTCAATCAATTGTGCTGTCCTTCTAGTCATGAAATCTTTTAAGTATTGTTTCTTCTGCTCTGAGGCTTGTTCTTCTTCCTTTCGTCTGGCTTGAGCTCTGTTAATCCAAGGTTTTCCTATTAACATGGTAAACAGGGTGGTGTCTTCAATAAACTTAATAATCTCAAAATCTTCCTCTGTCGAAGTTCCATTAACGTTCATAGGTATCTGAGCGATCTTCCCACATAAGTTTACCAGCTTTCCTCTGAATAGTTCTATTCCTCCTAATGAAGGGATCGTAGCAGGCCTTCCTATAGCTTCCCAAGTTCTTTCTATCATGATATTCACTTGTGTTTCCTCATCTAGAACACAGTCAATGTCGAAGTCCCCTATTCTTGCTTCAAGGCACTCCTTGTCTTTAAAAATATTTGATAGTCTAACATGTTGATGGTCATCCAAGGTGTCTTTCATCTGTAGTAATGCCTTCTCTGATTCTTTCTAGGGTTCTTCTATATCCTTAGTTTCTAGATCTGGCTTAGGGTTTTTTTGTCTTATGCTCATACTTTCAAGCTTAGCAATCATTCTTGGGTAATCCAACACTTCATGGTCCATAGCCTTACATCAAACACAACTAGGTATTCTTCCAAGGCATTCCTTAGCAAGATGTCCTAGTCTTATGCAACCATAACAGAGGGTCAATCCTCTCTTTCTTTTAAATGATCCCCAACCTCTCTTGTATTGTGCGCTAGGATCGTATGATCTAACCTGCAACAATTTATTTCTAGGATCCTTCATCCATTTGTTAGTCCAAACATCTTTTCTATGCATAGGTATAACATATCTTTCATGATTCTTATTCACATAAAACCTTCTTTCATCTATTAGTGCCCTAGTTTTTAAGTTAGGATAGAATATATCAATCATACCTATATCCATACTCTAGGAAAAAAAAATTTCACTTATCTTACTTTTACAGAGCACAAAGCTTCCAGATCTAAAATTTTTAACTATTCTTACCTTTATCAGAGAATAGAGCTTGCAGATCTTACCTCTTTTAATCAGATGTTCTTACATTTACTTTTCTTAGAGTGCCAAGCATTTAGATCTTGCTTCTTTCCTTCAGATCTGATCTTATTTCTTTAGATCGGGTTTCTTTGTTTCAAATCTAACCTTCTTTCTTTAGCACAAAGATTTATAAGTCAAGTAGAACACTACGCACTAGAGTACAGATCTACGCACAGAGATTTCACAATTTTAGGATGAATATTTTCACAGAGCTCCCTCTTTCTCAGTTCCCAACAATCATAGTTTCAGGTCCTGGCAACGAAACCATTTGTAGGCATAGGGGCAGACCCAGGGTTCAATGCTACAACAATGCACCAACAAAACCCTAACTATCGGCCCCTTCGGCAACACCTGCGAAGCAGATGAAGTCTGAGGTAGAGGCAGGCGTGGTTGCAAGACTCAAGTGTCTACAACCTTAGCTGGGACACAACTCTATGATTATAACACTTAACACAACTCTTAGCATCGTCAGTTCCTTAATATGTAATCACTATTCACTTCGTTGAGACAACAGAACTTCGTAGCATTCACATTAATCTACAGTATTCAAGAACTTAGCATATACAAATGGATCAGAATGAGCATATCAAGCACTAAGCATGAATATCTAGATCAGATCTAAAATTATCACATATAATAAGCATCAAGCATGAATATATATATCTAAACATATCAGAGCACTTAGCATATAACATATGAACACATCAATACAAAGCACTCAGCACATAACATAGTGTTTACGTGGTTCACCCCCACCCTGGGGCTACATCCACCAACTCTTATTCTTTATAGTCTTCGGTCAATTGATTACAAGCACAGAGCCTCAAAGTCCTTACTTCGCACATGACAGAAGATCTGTGCAACTTGCTAGATCCTTCTTCCTTGCGTTACAACACTAAGCCCTCCACAATTTGCTACAAGGACCTGCACTTAGCTCTAAAAGTCTTACACAGAATGCACAAACCCTTGATCACAAAGATCCCACTCTTGGAACTTAGCCTACATCACATAGATATATTATCCACTACTTCTCTATATGGCCTAGACATCTATATATATGTACAAAATAGGTCTAAACATGGGTAAACCCATGGGCCGACATCCCATTCCTGTTACATATTCCTAAAAACCCAAAAAGGGGCTCAAAATGGGGCCGAGGTCCTGTGATATTTGCTTTGTCTTGCACTTCTCCTTCTATAGGCTATCGAAGTTCCAAATTAGGTCATCATGACCAAGAAATTCCCAAAACTTGGTCAAGGGACAACAATGGTTATTAAGTCAAACAAGGGGTTTGGTACACTTTTCATACCTGGTGTCCTTGCTATCTCAGGTTGGGCTGAAATTCCCCCTGGTGATCTGATCTATGGTGGTGGAACTTCAGGTTTTTCTGGCCCAATGATTTCTTCAAGTTTTATTGGCTCTAAGCCACTTGGCTCTCCTCTACTTTCGATTGGGTCATCAGCGGTATCCTTAACATCTCTATGAGATCAAGGTCATTATTTAGTTGATCAATGATTATCTGTGCCCCTTCCAACAAGAGAAATCCTCTTCTTTGTGCCTTTGTAGTCTTTGTTGCTCTAATTTCTTCCCTAGCTCTGAGGGCCTCTTGGGCTGACTGCTCTATCATATCCACATGTTCATCCATGATCATGGCCTTAAACCTAGTCATGTTCGGGTTGGCCATTCTCTGTACTAACTCCTCCCAATCCTGAGTGCATTCTATGAAATTTCATCCTCAAATTTGTCATGCACGTATGTCCAATAGGAGGATACTTGTGAAGCATGTTGGGGAAATGGCCTTTAGGGTTGTTCTTGTGAAATTGGTCTGTCGGGAACCTGGATTCAAGTTGGCTCAACCCTTCTTGTTTGGCTTGAGAAGTGTCCTTTACCAAATAAAACCCCACATAGAAACCATAGGGTATGAAATCTCGCTTTTTATCCTTAAATAGCATGGAGTTATAGCCCTGCAAGATAGTTTGATAGAAGATCTCTCCCACAATGAGTCGGCCTAGGACGTGAGAAGGGAGTATATGCAGTGCTCCAGTGGCCTCGAACACCTTGATATAGGTTGTATGTTCATTTAAATACCAGTGGCCTACCTTCGGTACCATTTTCTTGGATTCTACAGATAGTCTTGGGCACTCCTTTTTAAATACAATAAAATGAATACAAGCAATGAATTCATCGCAAATGAGCATGTAGGATTTGTTGTGCTTGTTCTCCCATAGTATGCTGAAATAAATGTGAACAGAGAGCTCTGCAGCATGCTAGCTTAAATTCATGTCGGCGAAGAAATTTCTCGCACAGATCACATTGAGCAGGTACGAGGCCATGTGGAAAGTGGGTGCTTCCCCTTCTTTCGGCGTCTGAGTCTACTGTACACAGATGCTCAATTGCTTGGAAATTATTTCTCCCCAGTTGAAGTTTCTTCCAGAGATTTCCACTGTGTATGCCAAGGGAATCCATTCTTCCAAAAACTTGGAGCATTCCTTCTCTCCATACAGTCAGCAGATGAGAGCCATCAAGTAGATGTATGGATCCCTCAGGTTAATTGTCCCATACCAGCCATTTCTCTGGTTTTTCATCTTGTGTTCCTCCTTCCACCATGAGGCCATCAACTAGCTAGTGTCGTGGAATTTGTAGAACTTCACCACAAATTCTATGGTTATCCTCTCCTCTGGGTCTCTGAGTTTGTAGTACTTTTGGACATCTATCGGGAGGAAAACTCCAACACACCCTCCATTCTCATCATTTATTAATCATTTATGCGTGTCTATATGGTCGATTATCCACTTGAAAACCTCCATGCATGAGGAAACTGGGGTTTTACAGGATACCATGTGAAAATATTATCGTCAAATGTTTGGGAAAACACGATCATCAAGTGCCCTTACATTCGGGTCATTGTGTGGGATACATTCCGGGTACTCCTCCTGGTTGATTCTATTGAATAGGAATCCCCACTATGGGAGCATTACTTTGGATCCAGTGTTTGATTCTGTATCACCGAAGACTGGAGGTTGAACACAAGATTTATTTTTTGAGGTTTTTATGACTGACTCTACCCTAGGAGCATACTTCGATTTCCTCACAGTACCAGGAGAAGAACCTTCACCTTTTTTTGCTTCCTTTAGCTTGGGTGCTCTTAGAGATCATCTAGTGGTTGGGTTTCTTGGAGGAATTTTCCCTGCAACTTAGAAAATAGTTATATACTGTGCAATAAATTAGATGTATATATAACAAATCACAACCACCGAATTGAAAAACTTGAACACATACCTATGCTTCTTGTTTAACCTAGTCTTGATAATTCGAGAATTAGCACAATCTTGAGACGCTTGTTTGCTTCTTTGGATGCTCTGGAATTCAAACTTGTGGGAAGAATGAAATTGTTCAAATTTGTTCTAGATATTTAAATAGGATGAACTTACCTTGTCATATCAACCATTCAATTCAGGATATGAGTGTAGTTCTATTAAATCTGTTGCCAGATCTTCAAAGACGTTTAAAATTAAATTTGATCATAGATTGACGACGCGGGTGCCGGTTGTAATGTGGCCTATCGGTGATTTAAAATTGTTGGTGTTCAATCGGCGCATAAGGTAGAAACATATGTGGGATGAAGCATTAACTAGTCTATTAAATTTCAGACTCTGGTCATATCTTATGCTGAAAACATCTCATCGTTTCATTATTCTAGTTGGTGAGTCGGGGGTCGGGGTTTTTCTTTCAACACTTTTCACTAATATCTCCTTGCAAAATATCTGACGCCAAACAATATTGTCATAAAGAGCTAACTTGCCAAGGTTAACTTGGAGGTGTGACTAGGATGCAGGAAACCTTAAGATGACTTGAGACGAAACTAGGTCGTATGACACCCTATGTGACAAAGACACGTGGAACTCGAGATCGACGTCTTCATTTACCCATGTTATTTGGAATCAAGACTTTTCTTAAGATAATCATTCTAAAACCTGATTCTATATCACTAACATGAAAAGTATCAAGGATCGGTG
The DNA here is from genome assembly GCA_009831015.1 of Picea engelmannii. Taxonomy (NCBI): domain Eukaryota; kingdom Viridiplantae; phylum Streptophyta; class Pinopsida; order Pinales; family Pinaceae; genus Picea; species Picea engelmannii. The sequence continues at coordinate 226,846 of ML784919.1, read as the reverse complement.
ATCGATGATAAACCTACCCAAGTGCTCCCGGATTGACTCTCTCAAAATTTCCCAATGTCGGAAGTGTATCAGGGATCAACAATCAGCAATATGTTTATCACAGAAAAAATGATTGTTTTAACCCTTTTGTATTTCCCCAACCCTGAGAAAGTGCATTGGTCATCGACTATCAGTGGTTTCTTTATGGATTTTGTCAATGTCTATTATTCTCGTACTTTGACGACACCGATGGGGATTGGCTATATCCTGAATGTTCATGGAGAATAACTTACAAGAACCAACTACGCCTTCTATCAAAGCTGATGATGCATCGACGATTGATGATTAGTGTAACTATATGGCCACTTTATCTGCTTGAATTTTGTCGACGCCGAACACAAGTACGTTAGTCACAATGTTAGCTACACATTCTTAATTAGAATGTCAATTTATTTTAGACACAAAGTTTCATTTAACAAGTTCAAACAAACCCGACTTGATTGATAAGAGTCATGAAAACAACACAAAATAAAAAATCCCCCAAATTGAACTCAATTTAGACAGTAAAAGAAAACAAGTGGTACCCAAAAAGTGATAAAATTTCTTAGGGTTTTTAGGGTGTGTTGAGCGCTCAATAGGGGCTTATGTTAGGGTCCTAACCCGCACATAGGTAGAAAAATATATTTGGATGTAATAAAGGTCAATATTAATAAGGCATTTCAATAAAATAGAATAAGGCGGATGTAAGAAGACCTAATAGAAGCTTTCGCTTCTAGAAGGATCTTCCTCTAGATGCTTCTTTTTAGTATAAATAGGATTCGAGGGTATGAGAACCCTAAATTGGATATTCTTGTAATAGAGCTCTGCTCAATTGGAGGTTTCCCCGTCAAAGAGGCCCGTGAACATTGCTTTCATATTCAAAGTGTTATTTCTGTTATTATTCTCATATCATTTCAGTGCTATTGTGGTGAATGTTCTGGTTATATTGTTGTTATTCTGCCATTTCTAGCATTTTATTTATGTATGCATACATTTTATATCTAGTATATTACAAGTGGTATTAGAGCACTTTCCTTGGTAGAAAGTGTGGGTTAATTTTTTTTCTTCAGGGTAGAGACATATTCTGGCATCTTTAAGCCACAGAGATCTGTCGTTACGCGGATAAACCCGCGGATGAGGGATTCATACACACAATAAATACAAGTGGTACTTAAGCGCACATCTATTGGCCACACTTGTAACCCCTGTTGGTACCCCTTCAAGTGGTAGCGCATCAGAAAACACCTTTGTATGGATCGACCTAGATTACATGAAAGCCCTCTTTAGATAAACTGATCGGTCACCTGACTACTATAGTGTCACCGAGAAAAACACTCGGGAATATACTCTCTAGTACCTGGGTAGTTGGGTAGTACGACTAAGAGTACAGTCTATCCTCCTTAGTTAGTGCCCTGAGATATTGGGTCGAGTACTATTGTTGGACCCCGCACGTATATCAGAGAGCTATAGCACAGGGCAAACCCTTGTCTGTAGAACCCTTGAATACCTAACCCTTGGGGACAGAAACATAAACAAATTAAAACAGACAAGATCTATTTCCACGCAACTGTGTTCGGGTTTCCAAGTAAATACACATTTATTTCTGGTTAAGAATTTGGGCATTTCCTCTCTGCAGTATTCTTCAAACCAGAGTCTGCAGGTGTAAAAAAAAAATCTGGAAATTTTTTCACCATTATTTGAGACCTATTCCATTGGATTCATCTCTTCGCCCTTATCACATTCATCCATACCATTTTTTGGCAAAATTTTTTACCCCACCCGCCCCTTTTTAGTTCCTCCATCCTCATGGCCCATACCCGTAGCCAAGAGTTGGAAGCTCGCTTCAACACCTTGCAATCTGGACTCATCGAGACCCACCAAGAAATGAAACAACTCAGTGCCAATGTTGTTGCCATCAATACAACCATGCAGTCCTCAAGGGAGGAAATCAAACAATACCCCACCACCCAGCTTGAATCAGTCTTTGCGACACTCTACACCAAACTACATATCCCTACATATAACCCTTCCTCTTCCTCACCTCCACATGTTGATGGTGACCATTCCCCTCATTCCCATAACTTTCAGAACCATCACTTTCAACGTGACCTACACCTTCCACGGGTGGATGTGATCAAATTTGATGGCTCAGACCCCACTGGTTGGGTAGCCCAAATAGAACATTATTTCTCTTTATATGACATTACAGATGACTTGTCCAAACTCCGGTATGGTGTTCTCCATCTAGATCAAGAATGTTGGCAATGGTGGCAATGGAGAAAAACTTCTCGTCAAGTATATATTTCTTGGACACACTTTATGGCAGAGCTTTATGAATGCTTTGACACTAACACCAACCATTTAGGTCGTTTGACAAAGTTGAAGAAATTAGGAACAGTAGAAGACTTTATAGCTACCTTTGAGCACCTAGCTTTTAGAACAGAGGGCATGTCTGATGCCTTTTTCCGAGAGTGTTTTATCAATGGATTCAAGGATGAGATTTAGGCCCATGTCCTCATGGCTCGGCCTTAGATTTGGGTGGAGGCTACTAAAAGAGCTAAAGAAGCACAACAGGTTGTATCTTCTCAAAAAAACCCTCCTTTATCCCTCGCCCTAAACGAGTAAATCCCACTACTCCCTCTGCTCCACTAAAGATCCAAAAATTGACCAGGGCTTAAATGGCTGAATGCCAACTCAAAGGCCTTTATTATAACTGTGATGACAAATATTTCCCGGGCCACAAGTGTAAAGAACAAAATCTTTTTATGGCCATCTCCGAGGATATTCTGGAAGAGGATGTAGAAACTCCCCTTGTGTCTGAGTCACCTAAATCCACTAACATAAACCCTCCCGAAGTAGAACCGGTCATTTACCTCAATGCTCTCACTAGCTTCTCCGCTCCCCAAACCCTCAAGCTAATCGGTTACATAAAGCATCGGAAGGTCATCATTCTGGTTGATAGTGGTAGCACCCATAATTTTATTCATCACTGCATTGCACAAGAAACTCATTGCTACATCCATGCCGTCAATAATTTCCAAATCATGATTGCCAATGGTGACTCCATGAAATGTGGAGGGCATTATGAAAATGTGCATCTCCAAATTGGTGACTACCACCTGAAATCCCATATGTTTGGTATCGACATGGGAGGTTGTGAAATTGTGTTGGGTGCAGACTTTCTAAGGACTTTGGGTCCCATTCTCATGGATTCGAAAGACTTAACCATGAAATTCAACTTTGAGGGCCACCAATATAAGTTCCAAGGCATCACCGTCGGTTCACCTGAGATCATTAGTTTCCATTGCATGGAAAAGCTTCTAAAAAAAGGTCATTCTTATGTTATCACCCAACTCCATGCCATACAAGCAACAGAGACACCCTCTGTCCCGCAAGACCTCCAAGCCATCCTTTCTATACATCTATTGGTCTTTTCCACCCCCCAAGGACTCCCTCCTTCTCGTGGTGTTCATGATCATTCCATTCCCCTTGTACCCAGAAGCCTTCCTCCCAATATCCATCTGTATCATCACCCCTTTTCCCAAAAAAATGAAATTGAGAAAATCATCCAGGAACTCCTTAATATCGGCGTTATACGCCCTAGTACAAGCCCCTACTCTTCTCATATGGTCATGGTCCTGAAGAAAGAAGGTTCTTGGCGAATGTGTCTTGAATTTTGTGACCTCAACAAACTTACCATCAAGGACAAATTCCCCATTCCTGTCATTGATGACCTCCTGGATGAATTGAGTGGCGCCCAATTCTTCACTAAACTAAATCTTCATTCGGGCTACCACCAGATACGTATGAAAGAGGCAGACATTCCCAAGACTGACTTTAGAAATCATGAGGGCCACTATGAGTTTTTGGTCATGCCCTTTGGCTTGTGTAATTCCCCCTCCACCTTCCAAAGCCTCATGAATCATGTCTTCCATCCTTTTCTCCACCATTTTGTCTTAGTTTTCTTTGATGACATCCTCATCTATAACAAAACCTAGATAGAACATCAACATCTTTCTCATGTGGATCGAGTTCTCCATCTAATATCTCAGCACCAACTTTTCTTGGATCAGTCTAAATGTGCTTTTGGCACCTCATAAGTAGAATAATTGGGTCATATGGTTGGAAAGGATGGCGTCGGGGTGGATCCTAAAGAGATTGAAGCTCTGCAAGACTAGCCTCACCCAAAGACTCTTAAGAGCTTGCATGGATTTCTGGGCTTAACAGGGTATTATCGCAAGTTTGTTAAGAATTATGGGAAGATTGCAGCACCTCTCACTGCTCTCCTAAAAAAGAACTCTTTCACTTGGAATCCATCCGTTTCTCAAGCTTTTCAAACCCTGAAGATGGCCATGTGCACCACTCCAGTCCTTGCGCTTCTCGATTTCACAAAGACCTTTGTGTTGGAATGTGATGCCTCGGGGAAAGGAATTGGGGTTTTCCTTATGCAAGAGGGTCGACCTTTGGCCTTTACCAGCAAGCAACTATCTGAAAGAAATCTAGGAAAATCCATCTATGAAAAGGAAATGTTGGCTATTCTGCATGTCATTGATTTGTGGCACCCTTATCTATTGGGGCAACGTTTCCAAATTAAGACAGACCATCAAAGCCTCAAGTTTTCTGGAACAACACATTTCCTCCCTAGAGAAACAAAAATGGGTGACTAAGCTCTTTGGATATGATTATGAGATCATTTACAAGAAAGGCAAAGAAAATGTGGTTGGGGATGCACTTTCCCAAAAATATGAAGATGAAGGATCCCTTTTTTCTCTTTCATTCATTGTACCAGATTATCTCCAAGTCGTTCGCCAGGAATGGCTACAAGATCCCAAAAGTTCACAGTTGATCCAACAATTGCAGTCCAATGCTCCAGCTTCCCCAGGGTACTCTTGGCTCCATGATGGACTTTGATACAAAGGCCATTTGTATTTAAGTAAACAATCAAAGCTTAAATCCATGGTACTTTATGAGCTTCATGCTACACCCATAGCAGGGCACTCCGGGTTCACCAAAACCTATCACAGGGTCAAACGTTCCTTTTTTGGGGATGGTACAAAACAAGACATTCGTAATTTTATCACTGAATGTGATGTGTGTCAATGCAACAAGGGAGAAACAATCAAATCTCCAGGCACACTACAACCGCTCCCGATTCCACCTTCAATTTGGAAGGATATCTCTATGGATTTTATTACTAGCTTACCCAAATCAGGAAATAAATCAGTCATCATGGTGGTTGTTGATCACCTTTCCAAGTATGCTCATTTCTGCTCCTTTCAACACCCATTTACAACATCCATGATGGCTCAAATTTTCATGGATTAGGTCTTCAAGCTTCCTGGCATGCCACACTCTATTGTTTCTAATCGTGACCCAACTTTCACAAGCAATTTTTGGCAAGAGATGTTCAAGATACAAGGCACCAAATTTCATATCAACACAGCTTATCATCCCTAGACTGATGGACAAACGGAAGTTGTCAACAAGTGTTTGGAAACATATTTGAGGTGTTTTTCCTTGGAAAAGCAAAATCAGTGCACTCAATGGTTACCCTAGTTGAATGGTGGTACAACACTTCATACCATACAACTACATACATGACTCCTTTTGAGGTGGTATATGGACATAAGCCACCTTCAGTTATCTCATACTTACTGGGTGCCTCGAAGGTCCAAGCGGTTGACCTAACACTTACAGCTCGAGAGGCTATTCTTCATACCCTCAAAGAGAATTTGGTCATGGCACGGAATCGCATGAAGCAACAAGCAGATCAAGGTCGCTCTGAACGTCAATTTGCAGAAGGCGATCAGGTGTTTCTTCGACTGCAACCTTACAAGCAAAATTCCCTCAAGGCTGACCATTGTCAGAATCTAGCGCCCAAATTTTATGGTCCTTATATCGTTCTCAAGCGTGTGAGACAAGTAGCCTATCAGTTAGCTTTACCCAGCCATTCAAAGCTACATCCTTTTTTTCATGTTTCATGCTTAAAGAAGGTGATTGGAGCTAAGTGCCAAATTCAAACCAACCTTCCAAAGCTAGTTGAAGAAGGATCCATTTGGCTACAGCCAGAAGCAGTTTTGGACCAACGTGAGTGTCACCTACGTCAGAGAACCATCAAGGAAGTGCTAGTCTAGTCTAAAGATACAACTCCAGCAGATGTCACTTGGGAACCAGCTACCATTCTGCAACAATTTCCTCATCTCAAGCCTTGAGGACAAGGTTGTTTTTAAGGGGGCGGACATGTTAGGGTCCTAACCCACACATAGGTAGAACAATATATTCGAATGTAATAAAGGTCAATATTAATAAGGCCTTTCAATAAAATAGAATAAGGCAGATGTAAGAAGACCTAATAAAAGCTTCCGCTTCTAGAAGGATCTTCCTCTAGATGCTTCTTTTTAGTATAAATAGGAGTCGAGGGTATGAGAACCCTAACTTGGATATTATTGTAATAGAGCTCTGCTCAACTTGAGGTTTCCCCCTCGAAGAGGCCCGTGAACATTGATTTCAAATTCAAAGTGTTATTTTTGTTATTATTCTCATATCATTTCAGTGCTATTGTGGTGAATGTTCTGGTTATATTGTTGTTATTCTACCATTTCTAGAATTTTATTTCTGTCTGCATACATTTTATATTTGGTATATTACAGCTTATAGATGCATCGATAGAGAAAGAATTCACAATCTGTGCCATGTAGAAGTTTTCGAAGACCCTCCAAGGGCATGAACGGATTCAACTAAGTTCGAGACCCAATCATTTTCAAGAACAACAACTCAAAATTTTAAATGGAGAGTTGTTGAGTCCGATGAGGGAGCCATTCAGATCCATAGTCTCCTACAAGAGGATGGCGCAGCAAGAACACAGATATGCACATGAGTCCCTTGGTGCACATCCTCTCTTTCTAAGACTTTCTTACAGTCCAAACGAAATACACAAGGAGAGGAATAACACAGAAATATCCAACTTCACCCAAGATCTCGTCAATGCAATACTTGAATCTCACCACAATTGCAGTGGGTTTCAAGCCCAATAGATCAATAAAATAGCAATACAATTCATCATATTTTGACTACAGAAGTCTGCATAACCGATCTCGGATTGATCACAAATACATCCTCCATATCATTTAGTTATCCAGTCGATCTATAGGAATGATAGAGATTGAATAACATTCTAGCATCCACCCAAATTACAGTTTCGATTTACAACTGTAAAATGTTGAATCTACAACAAACTTCGATTTAAAATTTTCGATATACAATTCAATACTATTTGTAATTTCCTCTGCACAGATTAACAACAACATTCATAACTTTTTTAAAACAACAATACAAGATGGAGTATCATAACCGATAAGCCAATGTTGACGAGGATTCGTATTTCTGAAGAAATCCACTTGAACTTGCACCTAGATCCTTCGCTTGCCAATCCAAGGACTTCATCGGTACCTCCCAACCAACGCTAGGGGCACTCTTCTTCCCCCTTATCCCCACAAGATGAAAAGGGGCCACACACATACAAACCATAAAAATAATCTAGCTTCGATCTTGCCTCTCAAGGTAGAGGCATCACTCTCTCTCAAGATGGGTATCCCAACTCTCACAAGTAAAACCAGTCAAAAATTATGCATCATAACCTTATCTATAACCCATCTGATCGATTTCTCATCTAGACCATTTGTTTTATAGAATTTTATCAATGACACATCCCCACTTCCACAATTAATTCCAAAATTTATTTTAATTAATGTCAATTTCCCTCACTTTTCCTAAAATTGCTCCTTAAATTACTCCTAGTGGTCTCTTTATTCCCAATATTTCCAATTAATGACTAATGCCTTACTAAATCTGAGTTGAGTTAAAATATGATTCTTCTCCTAGTTAACTTATGGTAGCTAGACTCTAGATTTCTTTCTATGAGTACCCTATTCTCTCATCTATATTTCTTTCTTATTTAAAAACTCCCTTTTAATATTTCTTGCACACATGTGCCTTATCGTTTTTTGATATATTTCACCTTTTCATAAATATTAACTTGATTTTCTTCATTCCCTCTTTTTTTTATTTAAATTAGTTAATAATTTTGTGTTAGCCTCCTACAAGAACTTAGACTTAGGATTAAAGTTTGAATAGGCTTAGACTTCATTTGGGGTTTACAATTAATAATTAATTCTTTAATTAATTAATTAATTAATTAATCTGACAATGCTCAAGATTTTACAAGGTTTAATTATTCGCTCAAGGTTTTTTAGGCCACCTAGATTCATTGACTCAATTTTTATTTATGCGGTGTGCCCTTCAAGGTCCACTCTGTGCTCCAAGGGTGCCACTCACCTTTGACTGGTTTTGGTAGTTGTCCAAACCTTGGAGTCATCACTCCATTTAGGCGACCTTGTGAGAGACTAAGGGCTTCTAAGGAATAAGTACCATGCATTATTACATGCCCCTTAGAAATATTTGTTAGAAATTGTATCCGTCTTCCCTCACAACATTGTGGACCTATCGACCTAGGTAATTGTTAAACTACAATTCGATCCATCGTGGGAGTTCTAGTAGGAAGTGGCGGGGACATTTCCACACCTCTCCTTCAATATCTGGTTTATGTGCATGGCCCCTTTACTCCTTATGTGAGTCAAATTAGCAAGAAATTGTCAGCATGCATCCAACAACGAAACAATGCCAATGATCCATATACAAAATCATAATATAATCAATCATACATCACATATGCATAAATGAAATACTCAAACCAATACAATCCACTCCCTAACTCAATCCGAAGTCCAAGGAGGTCCATGGATGCTAGCAACATCCCAAATCTAGAACGTGCCCTACACACTCATGTAAACTCGTCAATAGCATCTGTCAATACATATTTATCAAATAACATGAAATCATAATCCATCAACATAATCATAAGAATCCATAAGAGAAACAAATAACCATATACTATAACTGGATCACTTGCATGCAAGTGTCCTCAAAGAATAATTCAATAACACATGCTCGCAAGAGCGGGATGTTGCATACACCCCCTCTTGTTTTAAACTTCATCCCGAAGTTGTACAGTATATAGAATGCAGTAATAAAACTATATGAAAAGATCTATATGTCTAATCTATCAAATAAGTAAGAAACTGTTGGCACATATCATATGCATCCTCCCAAGTAGTCGAGTGTGGACTATAATTGTCCCACTGGACCTTGACTTGATCGACCAATCGATGTCGTAGCTGTTGAATGTAATGGTCCAGAATGTAGATTGGATCCACTGTGAGTGCACCCTGTTCTGACACCTGTAAATAAATCATATCAATCACATGTGTATGATCACTAACATAATTTCACAAAACAGATACATGAAAAACATTGTGCATACGCCTCAAAGAATCAGGTAAGGCTAGTCGATAAGCCACAGGTCCTTTCTTTTCCACAACTTTGAAAGATCCCACAAACCTAGGAGAGAGTTTAGCACCCTTTTCAAATTTGATCGAACTCTTGTGTTGTTTCACCTACAAGAAAACTCAATCGCCAACTTCATAATTGTGATCAACATGATGTGCATCAGCGTAACTCTTCCGTCGATCTTACGCTTCTTTAATTATTTGTCTTATCCTTTGCATTTGTTCTTCCATTTCTTGGATCAATTCTGGTCCAACCAGGACCCTATCCTCAAGTCGATCCCAGCACAATGGCATCCGACATGTTCGCTCGTAAATAAATTCAAATGGTGCCATCTTAATGGTACTTTGGTAGTTGTTGTTGTATGCAAACTCTACCAGTTGCAAGAACTCTTCCCAACGTTTATGTTGTTCCATTACATACATATGCAACTTATGTTCCAAAATTTGGTTCATTATATTGGTCATCCTGTCTATCTCAGGGTGATATGTGGTACTAAAGTTCAATTGTGTACCCAAAGCCTCTTGCAAAATGGTCCAAAAACGTCATGTAAACATCGATCCTCTATTGGATATGATCCTTTTTGACACACCATGCAATCTCACAACCTCACTAACAAGAACTCTAGCTATGTCTAGCACCTGATACATCGTATGCACATGAATAAAATGTGCACTCTTCATCAGAGTGTCAACTACCACAAAAATTGAGTCATGCCTCCTTGTCGTCAGTGACAATCCAATTATAAATTCCATCGAAATCACCTCCCATTTCTATTCCAAAATAGTGTGTGGTTGTAGTAAGCCTGTTAGATGTCTATGCTCAACTTTCACTTGCTGACATTCCATACATCTCACCACGTATATAACTATGTCTACCTTCATTCCCTTCCAAAATAATAAAGGATTAAGGTCTTCCCTCATCTTTGTGACTCCCGGATGAACCATGTACATTGATCTATGAGATTTTCTCAAGATCAAACTTCTCAATTCATTTTTAGGCGGTACATAAATATTGTTACTATACCTGATCAATTTGTCATTGTTCAATGTATAACCTCCAAACCTTGGTACCATCATGGTGTCTTGTCATATATTTTCCTTAACCTCTTTATACCAGTCACCGTCGAACTGTATAGTTAGAATCTTTTCTTAAAGATTCATCTGAAGAGTTATCACCGAAAATATGTGTGGTCTTCGAATCAACACATCCGCCACTCTATTCACCATACCTTTTATGTAAGTAATATCAAAATCATATTCGCTAAGAAATTATGACCAATGGATTTGTCGAGTGTTCAAGTCACTCTGCATAAATATGTGCTGCAATCCACAGTGATCTATTTTTAGTTTGAATTTCCATCCAATAAAATAGTGTCTTCACTCTCTTAAGGCATATACAATGGCCAATAACTCCAAATCATGTGTTTCTTAGTTCTCCTCATGCTTTCCTAATTTCCTTTAGATGTAAGCGATCACTCGAACTTTTTTCATCAAGACTCTGCCTAAGACTTTCTTGGATCCATCTATGCATACCAAGAATTTCTTTTCCATGTCAGGGACCTTTAGTATCTACATTTTCGTCAACAACCCCTTGAGTCTTTGAAATTCTTCCATGCACTTCTTGGTCCATACAAAATTCTTATTTTTCTTCTACAATTCCTTGATCCAATTTTCTATCTTTGGAAAACCTTCGACAAACCGTCAGTAATATCTTGCTAAACCCATAAAGTTTTTGTAGTGATGAGGGGAAGCAAGGCATCATTCAAACCCTTTAATTACTTGTGTAGTGTTCATAGTTAACAATTATCATGTCATAAATTATAGTTTATGCGGAACATTACAAAATCATATATGATCCATTCATTCAGCATAAATCGGGAAACAATATAAACACCATAACACACAGATTTACATGGTTCACCCAACTTGGGCTACGTCCAAAATGGTTGGATTCTTATATTATTCATTCATAGCATCTTACAACTTCACACTTCGCTACAAAATATGAAATAGTAATATCATCCCAACCCTGCCTATTCATTATGTTGCAGTGCGAGTTCACTCCTTAGCCATACTACAAATTTCTTCCCTTGCTCGACTCCCTTACCCAAAAATCAATCGCAACTTACATATGATATCACTTTCTCACTCTCACACACCCTCCTCTCTATATCCTTTCTTACATATTTATACATACCAATAGGGCTAAGATCATTACAAAAATTCGACAAAGTGTCCCCCAAACCCTGTTACAAAAGTGGACAAAATGTCCCCAAGCAATGCAGTTTATAACCATTTGTCACCTTCTGCACACTACTCCATCACACATCCTTTGCATCTGCTTTGTCACGCATCTTGGTCCATATTCTAACTTTATTTTACCCCCTTTACCTCCTTTTTGCACATATCTCGGAACTTATCCAAAATTCCTCTTCACCAGGCCCCCAACACTCACATGTGGCTCGTCCTGAGCCTCTCAAGCTGTCTGCCAGTGCATCAAAGGTCACCTTTGCTATTAAGGGGTTTGTACTACTAAATTTCTTCTACAATATACACGTTGGTTGTTAACTTATGCCATTATTTATGAAAAATGGAGTTGAATAAACATGGAACTCCTTCCTAACGTCCCTCTATAATTTGGGTAGATGGTTTTCTTATTTCTCGAGTATCATAACTATCACCATACCCAGGTTCTTACTTCATAGAAAACCTTTTTCTCTACTCTTCATGTTCATGTTCTCCTTCTTCATGTGTTTTTTGTTTGTTTTCCTTCTGTCGTTATTTTATGTTTCCTTCTGTTTTGTGCATTCTAGTTCTCGAACAATTTTCTAGACTATGGTCGATTAGTATTGTTCGTAGGACTTCTTCCTGCACTGGTGTTGTAGTCTGCTGAAAACTCTAAAGTGTGGCTTTAGGTTGTGACATCGTTCTATACTATACTCTACTTGGATTATATACCCTCTGTTATTTCTCTTCACTATGCTCATATTATATCTGACACTCGACTCTTCTTTCTATGTTGAATGGATAAGAAACAATGGCCTAACCCTTCTGCTTGTTTTATAGCGAGTTGGCTCCCTGCATATTGTTATCACTCCAAGAAACTCCTTAGGGTTGTAATCTAAGGATGCTTGGTAACTTAGAAATAATGGTTTTTTTTGTATTTTATAAGTGGATCAATGAGATAACAAATCATAACTGAGTACTCAGACCATAAATAGGTAATCAAATGAACAGAGCTCTCATAAAACAATAATCAGATGGTAAATCTTAAGTGAGTGAGAAGACAGAGTTAATAAGCCAAATACAATCTATAGGGCTGATTAAACTGTGTAAAGCAATTTTAAATAAATTATGAGCTGACTGGTGAGATGACAGTCACTGCAGCTAAAACAATTTACATAAAACAGAGAGAGACGGGTGAGGAATCTGATATTGTAGAAGAGAGAAATCTATCTATGTATTATCCTTCAAGTCTGCTTACAATCATAGTATCACAAGTATCTGAAATCGAACCCCTTCATTCATCTTCATTATGTAGATTTATAGCTTAACAATTCAGTTATTAGATCCTAAAACTATAGATCTGAATTTCCAGAAATAGTAAACAAAAAATAGGAATAGATCCTCAAATAAAGTAAATCTTTATCTGCTGGCCCTCAAAATATGGTTGAAATCTGATGATGTGTAGCTCAGCCTTCCAAGGCTCTCTGAAATTCGAATTATGTGATGTGGCTCCCAAAACCCTGAAATTCTGCCTCTTTTAAATATGGTAAATGACATTTTTACACCTTTTCTTCTCTTCATTTTCCAAAAGTGGTTGATTAAATAGATTTGATAATTCATTAATAAAGCCTTAGAAGAGGTTTCAATTCATTCTCATGCAAAAAATTACGATCTGGGCGAAAATTGTAACATTCTGGCCATAACAGGATTTCAACAACGCATAGCCCATGAAAAACGCTCCTTAGCTATTGAAAGGCGGCACTTTCAACAACTAACTAGCAAAATTTTTGGCGAATTAGCTGTTGAAAAGAGAAGATTTTCAAAATCGAATTTCTCAGTCATAGAAAATCCGTTTTTCATGCCTGAATAGTCGATCGACATCTAGAGAATCTAATCTTTCCAATGGTGTTTTCAGATATTCATTTGGAGATTAGGAAGGGATTGAAAAGTTATCTGAAAGTTTAAGCATCATTCTTTCCATTTGCAATTCAAAACCCCAAACGGTTTTGCACACCAAACACTGTGATATGCTATTGGGACGAGGTCTTGCGTTGTTGAAAGCACTTCGGGCGTCGGCTCTGTTTTGAAACAAATGAAACTTTAACAGACCTCCATGAACAATGTGTGATATGGAAACCACAATTTGATTTGATGTTGTCAGGCCGGCGATACCTCCTCTGTACCTGCACCACTGAACTCGAAATTGCCATCCCTGATGCCATGATTGTGGAGCATGAGTTTCTGAGCCGGATTTGCATCACAATCCTATTTTGACATGCAAAATTTGAGTTTCCATCATTACCCACTTTCATCAGCGCATGATTTGGATTTTCCTGACGTGGGATGATCATATCATCATTTGCTTTAAGACGTGGAAATTACGCACGTGATTCCCTCTTTCTTCAGCCAACGACCCATGGAAAATGCCCCTTAGTTGTTGATAGTCTCCACTTTCAACAGCGCAAGACCCTGTGGAAAACCTCCGTTAGCTGTGGAAAGTCTCCACTTTCAACAGCGCACAACCTCGAAATAACTGCTCCGTAGCTGTGGAAAGTTTGCACTTTCACCAGCGCACGACCCGCGAAACTGATTCTTGGATACTTTGAAATTCACCACTTTCAACAGTGCACAGACTTATGAGAAGCACTCCTTAGCTGCTGAAAGTCGTCGCATTCCACAGCTAACACTCAACTTTTGGACACACGTTAGCTGTTGAAAGTGAATTATGAAAATTTTGAAAAGAAGACTTTATGGGTCATATTATTTTCTAAAACAAAAACCAAAACCTAAGTTTTGCATCTATAAAAACTCAAAAATGACTTGAGGACACTACCGATAGCCATGCTATCCACCGCAAAATGCGACCATAGGGACGGGTTCATTTTGGGAGCTAACACATATTACTTGCAGTATCATCTGAATGTACTTAGACTTTATTTCTCTCATGGCTTTGCAATAATTCTGTCCTTTGGTGGGTTTCGATCTGGATTGGCCATCATGTACAACCTTTCATCACACTCGTTCCCATCGTCTTTCAATTGGATTCAATTTTGAATGCTTCTCTTGTCAATTTTAATTATGACAACGCACTTATTTACATATATTTTTATTGCATTTCCAACTAGAGTGTCCTTTCACACCTAAACTCTCCATCTAATCCACTAGTGGTTTCCTTTATTGCTCCATTACTCCGTACCTTTGGGGGATTCTCTATTCGATTTGGCCCTCGATTGAGGTCTTCTATATTTTATGTTGCCCAATTCCAATGCTTTAGTTTCGTGATAACTCTTCATTGCATGTCCCGTCATGTACTGTGTTGAATTATCCTTAGGTATCATCTGCTCAGTCACGTCTCTTTGCATTATCGCTCCATTCGACACAACCTAGTTTCCTTCCTATGTGTTTCCTTCTACCTATTTTTCTCTAATATGTGATAGTTTCATGCTTCCCTTCTTTACGTATAACCAAAAATTATTTACTTCTTCAACATCCGACCTCTTCGTTTCATATTTTTTCCTATATTCCTTGCTTCTTCTATTTTTTATTTTTTTTTGTTCCTTATTATAATACACTATGATACAATTTTAAACTATGCAACTCCTCTAGTGCACGGAAGGATGGTTGTCCCTGTACAGTTTCATTCGGCTCCCATTCATGATTCCTTCCACAAATTTTCCTTTCAACTACTATAGCTGAACAACACCTGTGTCAGTCACATGTCTGATCAAATATGGTCGTGACTAGTGTATCTTGAACTTTCCTAGGTATTGTAAGAACTTGTTTTCATAGAGCAATATGAGATCCCTTGTCCGGGACTACTAGTGCTTGATGTGTACATCATGCCATGCCTTCTCTTGTGCATGTTGTACTTGCTAATGGAAACCTGCAAGAAAGAGATCTTCCTATAGTATTAATAATTTTGATATCCTTTCTTCTACTGCACCAGAATCCGTAAGATTAGTCATTGCCGCAATGCACAAAATTGATATAAGAAATTCCATGGGAATGATTGTTCTTGTTTGAATTCTAATTTAAAGGGTTTATGGCCTGTCAACTTCTTTCTTGTAGTTATGTAAGCCTAGAGTACTGCGGGGATCCTTAAATTCCAGTCATCTCTCCCTACGCTTCACACCTTGGTCAACACATTTTCCAGTATCTTGTTTAATGCTTCTATCATTCCATTTCCTTGTGGGTGATATGAAGTGATCTTTCAATGTTGTATCTAAAACTCTTATGTCAATGTTGCAATTGTCTTGTTCAGAAAGTGACTCCCTTGATCGCTCATAATTATTTTAGGACACCTAAACCTTTTAACCATGTTTTCAAATAAGAATCACACATTTGTCTCTGCACTGCAATCTGTAACAGGTTTTTCTTCTTCCCATCTAGTCAAATAGTCTATTGCGGTAATTATGTATCTGGCTCATATTCTTTTCGTTGGTGGGTTAATAAGTCTAACAAAATCCACTACCTATTTGTCAAATACTTGTAAGTTAACATGTGGATTCAAGGGAATCTTATCCCTTCATGATGGTCTTCCTACTCTCTGAAAAACGTCACATTTCTGATAATATTCCTTCACATCCTTATGGAATTTAGTCCATCATAGCCCTTCACATAAGATAATCTGTTTTTTCTCCTTTCCTACATAGTTTCCTCCTAAAATTCCCTCATGTTCCTATGCTAAAATCATGGTTCTTTCGTGTTCTAGCACACATCATCGTAGTATCCCATCGATGCCTAACTTATATAAGTTTCCAGCGATCAACGGGTAGTCGACAAATCTGACCACTAGTTCTTTATTTTGGGCTAATATCATATTAGATGGATTCATTCATGTGATTAATTATTTGATAATTTTTGCAAATTGATCGTCTACCGTCTTTAATGGAAAACAATTGTGCATTGGGTAATTTATCATCTAAATTACCTCCATCCTCTCCTATTAGAATCTACGAAAAATGGTCTAGTAATGCATTCAATTTTCCTGGCTTCACTATAACTTCAAAACCATACTCTTTGAATAGTAGCATCCATCTACAAATCCTGCCCCCCCCCAAACAATGATTTTTTTAGTAGATATATGAGTGAATAATGGTCTGTATGCATCTTGAAGTGAGATCCCAATAGGTAATGCCTGAATTTCTGCAAAGCGTATACCATTTCCAAGCCCTCCCTTTCTATTGTCGTGTAATTTTTATCAGTAGTCGACAACTTCCTTCTAGAAAATGTGATCGGATGGTATAACTCACCTTCCCTAGGATAGGATAGTACTGCACCGAGTTTTATTGATGATGCATCCACTTGGACATGAAACTCCTTCTACCAATCTGGGAATACCAAAATGGGCGTAGTTACTAACTTTTGTTTTAATACATCCAGACCCTTCTGAAAGTCTTCATTCCACTGAAACTTAGCATCTTTCTTCAGTAACTTCTCCATTAGGGTTGCAATCTGTGCATAGCCTTTAATAAATTTCCCATAGTCACCTGTATGACCTAATGTTGTTCTCAATTGTTGCATAGATTCAGGTGGTGGTAAATTAACAATTACTTCTATCTTTTCCGAATCAACTAACAGACCTTGCTTTAATAGTACATGGCATAAAAATATATTGAATGGTGCACCAAAAACACATTTCTTTAAATTTAAATAAATTTGACATAGTCTACATCGATCAAGAATCAACCTTAGAGTTTCTATGTGATCTTTCAACAAGATAAAGACAATCCAATCATCTAGGTATACTTCAAGGAACTGATGAATAAACTCCTTAAATCCTACAAAAACCACTCTAGAAAATATAACAAGTGCATTCTTTAACCCAAATGAAATCATTGTGTACTAATAGAGTCCCCACTCCATCACAAATTTCATCTTGTGTTTGTATTTGGGCACAATCTTTATCTGATGGTATCTTGAAAAGCCATCAGTGAATGAATAGGCCTCTTGTCCTCCTACGTTTTCCAATACTTCATTTGTAAAGGGGGTCTGGAATGGGTCATGTAAGTAGGAATCATTCAATTTTCTCAAGTCTACACAAATTATAACACCCCTCTCCTTCTTATCCTGAACCACCATCAGACTTATCCATTCATATTTTGCAACGGGTTCAATTATACGAACTTCTATCATCCTATCGAGTTCTTCTTTCACTTTTTCCTGGTTTAGCATCTGGTTTCAACATAATCTTCATCTCACCTAATTCTCCATCTATTCCCTTCATCTCTGAAAAATAGGTTGGAAAAACATATTGATATTCGCGCAGTAAGTATGTGATCATTTCCATGATCTCATCATTCCAATAATCCCCAATGTTTGCAAACTTTTGTGTTTCCTCCATGACAATGTTCACTTTGCGCACTCTTAAGAGAATCATGTATGCATCAGATTCCAATGCTAGAACTACTATGTCTCTCTCCCCTTCAATTTACGATACATATAATGGGCTTGTATAAATATGTAAGAAAGGAGATAGAGAGGAGGGTGTGTGAGAGTGAGAAAGTGATATCATATGTAAGTTACAAATTTTTTTTGGGTAAGGGAGTCAAGCAAGGGAAGAACTATGTAGTATGGATAAGGAGTGAACTCGCACGGTAGTAGAATGTATAGGTAGGGGTGGGGTGATATTATTGTTGCATATTTTGTAGTGAAGTGTGCAGTTGTAAGAAGCTATGAATGAATAATATAAGAATCCAAACATTGTGGACGTAGGCCAAGTTGGGTGAACCATGTAAATATGTGTTTTATGGATTTTATATTGTTTCCAGGTTTATGTTGAATGAAAGGATCATATATGATGTTGTAATGTTTCACATAGAGTATAATTTATGACATGAACACGACACATGTAATTAAAGGATCTGAATGATGCCTCGCTTCCCCTTAGCACTTCAGAACCTTGGTTTCTGTAGCCCCTCTAGGTGCCTCATGTAAGACTTTACTTTCTCTATAGGTGATGTTGAAAGGGTCAGTGTCTAAGGGTTTTGTTGGTATTTGACTGATGAACCCTAGGTTTCCCCCCTATGTGCCAACAAATGGTTTTTTTATAGCCTATTTGGTTATGATAATTCTCTCTCACCCAAGAGACCTAGGTTCAAGTCCTGGCAACCGAACCATTTGTTGGTGCGTAGGGGGAAAACCCGAGGTTCACCAGTCAAATACCAACAAAACCCTTAGACACCAGCCCTTTCGGCATCACTTGCAGAGAAAGTGAAGTCTCACCTGAGGCATATAGAGGGGCTACATGAACCAAGGTTATGTAGTTCTTAGGGAAAGCGAGAAATCATTCAGAACCTTTACTTACATGCGTAATGTTCATTTCATAAATTATAATCTATGTGCAACATTACAACATCATATATGATCCATTCATTCAGCATAAACTAGGAAACAATATAAACACCATAACACACATATTTACGTGGTTCACACAACTTGGGATACATCCACAACGACTGACTTTTTATATTATTCATTCATAGCTTCTTACAACTGTGCAATACACTACAAAAGATGCAACAATAATATCATCTCAACCCTGCCTAGTCATTCTAGTGCAGTGCGAGTTCACTCCTTAGCCATACTAAATATTTATTTCGTTGCTTGGCTCCTTTACCCAAAAAGCAATTGCAACTTACATATGATATCACTTTCTCACTCTCGCACACCCTCCTCTCTATCTCCTTTCTTACATATTTATAAATACTAATAGCGATAATCTGGTTACAAAAGGTGGACAGAGTGTCCCCCAAAACCTATTACAAAAGTGGAAATAATGTCTCCAAGCCCTACGGTTTATAACTGTTTTCCACCTAAGTTCTACTCACTGCTCCATTGCGCATCCTTTTCATCTGCTCTGTCATGCATCCGGGTCCATCTTCTAATTGTCTTTTACCCCTTTTACCTCCTTTTAGCGCATATCCAAAAACTTATCCAAAATGCCTCTCCAAGAGTATTTTAGTTTCATTTATTTATATTTTCATGTTCACATTTCATTTACATATTGTTTTATTTTCATTTATGCATAGTTTATTTAATACATTTGTTTCAATCATATTACATGTTAGTTAGAAAGTTTTGAAAAAATGAAAATTTTTATTTTAATGCATTGTTGGAGTTTTGAAATTTTTTATCATATGAACAAAGGGGTGAGTGCACCACCTTTGATATACAACATGTTTGTTTAAGTTCTTGTAGCACAGGTCTGTTGGGCCCCAGCATCCCCCTTCTATATTTTTAATCAAAATCTAGGGTCCCTCGAAATTTTACTTGGATTCTTCATTTTTTTCCCTCTGACTTGATTGGATTGGTATTGGTTTTCTTTGTTTCGAGGTTGGTTTGAGTTTATATTCTTTTCTTTTGTTTGGTTTGAATTTCATGAAATTCAAATGCCATTTCGTTTTTCTTTCTATAGAGTTTTGATGTTGATGGACGAGCTTCATAATTTGGGAGTTTGTTATTACCTCTTCCTTATTGAATTTATCTGCTATGAGAATGGCTTGGTTGAAGAGATGGATTAATAACAATGATTTTATAGGAAGAAAGTTTATTGCAACACATATTTTCTATGACATTTGATCACATTTGATCAAATTTGAATGAAGGAGAGACGAACATAGAAATCTTAATTTAAACGAAAACATTAATTTTTATCAATTGTTTACTTTCGTTTAAATTATGATTATGTTTTCATATTTTGCTCATTAGCAGTCATTTTCACAGAAAAAAATTGGTAGGTTTAATTAATTAAATTATTTTTTCAGTTTGCATCTCATTTCAAAATAAATAAATAAAATGAAAAAAAAAATCATCTATCATTTGTTTGATTTGTGAAAACCCAAAATTAATATTTTTTTCCTCTCCATCAACTTGAAGCTTCTAGAATTTTAAGATCATATTTGAAAGAAAAATATAAACAATATTTGCTTAGAACTTATAGTTAGTTTAAATTCATTTTAATTTTATTGTTCTAGATTTTGTTTTATTCACAATTTTTAGGTTATTAATTTGGTTTATTTTTGTCTCACAGGTTTCTATTATCAGTTGTTTTGTACGGATCTAATCATGGATTGATTTTATTATCTAAATACGTTCAATATAATTGATCCAAAAATAGTATTGGATTGCTGCAAATAATTTATGAGCAACAATAGATAGACAATTGTACGAGACTGATTTTAGCCAAACCGTAAGGAATCTGAAGAAACAGTTGAAAACCCATCTGCAAAATGGACCCATTTAAATTAATACTGGGATTTTTCCCAAACAAATGCATGATTTGAGAAATATTTTTTTCTCTTTACGAGGAAAATTTCAGGTGGCGAAAATTATTAGTGATGCCTAGATTGTTCATTCATTGCATAAATATATGAGAAAGTTCATAGCCCAAGGGGATCCAAGGATTCTGATCCTTTATTTTTTGTATATTATTTATTTTTTAAACTTTTTCTTTTCAAATGGAGTAACGGATTATTGGAATTTTGGGAGAATAAACGAGTATTTTCTAAGAATATGAAATTCCAAATTGCTTAATGGATTTTGTCCTGTGATTAAAATGGTTTTATTTTCAATATAATATCTTCATATTATTCTAGTAATTGATTATGCATTGATTTAAATTATATTTAGTCTGTTTTATCAATACATGGTTAATTTCTGTCATTTATGTATTAATTTTTTCAATCTTTAAGAGTCTAATATCCTAATTATCTTGATCTTGTTGATTGTATTATTTTGATACAAATCTTGTATTATATTGAGTTTATTCATGTAATTCATATTTTTAAAGATATAATTGTTCAATTGAGATTTTTCTTATTGTCGATTAACCTATTAATCTTCACTGAGGATCATAATTTGAAATTTGTTCTTTCTCCATTTTAAATAAGATTTAAATTGTTAGTCAAAGTGATTTTCATCCTGACATTGTCACAATATTATAATTACACAACCTTCTACTATAGATTTATCTTAACATACAGGTTGTTGGAGCAACGTTATATAGGACAACCAAAAGTTCTCTTTAAATACTGGCCAGTTACTAGTCTGCAAAATTCTTTTTGGACATGATGATGGACTTATCCTTTTGAGGAATATATGGGATGCAGTTTACTTTTTGTCTTTAGTCCTTCTATAGACTGTACAATGTGATTATTGGCCTTCATATATTTTCTGGGCATGAAAAATTATTTGTATGAATTAGCTTTAGATTGTTCTACATTTATATTTTCATATTGTGCTTATCTCTTACATGGTTTATTATTTATTGGTCATTATTATCTATGTGACTAATTGTCTATCTATACATTTTGAGTTTACATCGAATGTTGGATTGTTGATAATACCATTTTTCGGTGATTGAAGTTGATTTCATCTTTACCTTTTGGACAATCTAAAGTCACATGAATGAAAATCTATTTGTCTTTCTATTATCATAGATTTGCTTTAGAAATATAAAAAAATTCCTTGAGTTGCTTCAGGAAATATTATTCTTTCTTCTTGCCATAGATTTATGCTTGGAAACAGGCTATGTGGAGATTACATTATGCAGAAAGAGGAATATAGCTTAGTACTTTTTATTCACATCTGATCAACATCAAGTTAGTTATCTTTCTTTCATTTGATTTATTTATTTTATGAATGAATAACGAGTCGATCATTCAACTTTAATGTTTTTTTCGAAATAGTTACATCATTTTTAAAATCTTATTCATTCATTTGTTGTTATTTTCCATTTATAGTAATAGAGAGATTTCTTTTAGCTTTGCATATTATTTAAACTTTGATTCATCAGTTTAAACTGACATTTTCACAAGGCTTTATTTAAACCTTGTATCTGTATATATCTATTGTATATAATACTACTATTAACTAAGTAATCATATTAGTGTTTTAACTGATAAGATTATATATTTAGTTAATTTAGAATCTTAGTTGGCTAACAGAGCCATAAAACACGTCAGGGTAGATTATCCCAAATGGCTTGGGTTAAATAGACAACCATGGACTGGATCTTCCCTTCTCATTGACGGTGTGTCATAAACACCCGTCAACAAGGTATTACCAGGAGATTTTGAGGTTCTCATGTACTATACAACAAGCACATGTCCCCAAGTGGGGGCTAGATGTTACCCCCCATTTCCAAGGGGAACTAAGGAGATTGTGTCTCAAGGTCCACAGGTTGCATACATGGAGTGTCGAGAGCCAAATGAGTAGAGAAAACCCCTCTTCTTACTAAACATCACTACTAATCAATAGTAGCAATGTCCACCACACTATCTTCTCCCACATACAAAAACAGATCTTGGTCCATGAGGTAACAAGTCTGGTGTCATGGTAAGTGTTAATTTAATAATTGAAAATTTTGAACATGTTGCAAAAGGTCTTTTCTTGATTTTGAAAATGTTTGCCTAAATATTACTCTGTTTTCCTCATTTCACATTGGTGGTTGACATGTTTTCCTAGTAAGTGGGACACCCTAAAGAAAAGGGTTGCTACTAGGGAGTCTCCTTGAAGAGTCATCATACCATTCATGCACATACTTATCAGTTTCCACATTTCTTCCATTTCATTCTTCCATATTTTTGGTTTTCGAGCATATTGACCCAAGAAGGGATTATACCTCATTTCATCGAAAGAAGGGGTTGAAGCCCTAGAGGATTGTAGCTAGAAAAAGAAAAAATCCAA
Organism: Picea engelmannii; assembly: GCA_009831015.1. Classification (NCBI taxonomy): domain Eukaryota; kingdom Viridiplantae; phylum Streptophyta; class Pinopsida; order Pinales; family Pinaceae; genus Picea; species Picea engelmannii. The sequence goes on along the minus strand of ML784919.1, from coordinate 203,510 downwards.
TAAAGTATCCTCCAGATTCTCACCCTAAAGGTCCTGACAAAAATAAAACACTTCTCCACAAAATTCAAGGACATGTAAAATAAAACACGTAACTAATAAATGTCTTGCTTGTTAAGGGAATGAATTTGCGGTGTCTATTACTTTCCTTGCATATGGAACTCAATGTGTCCCTAGATTCAAATGGCATTGCAATACTCTTTGATTTCCCTTTCATATAGTACTCAATGTTCAGACCTTAATCAATTAATGGAAAATAAAGGGCTTGTAAAAAGGTTGCATTGAAAATGATTATGCAACACACCCTCTACAAAGGTGCCCATAAATGAGAAAATATGAGCCCCCGTATGTCAAGAAACCCCATGCTCGAAATTCGCATCCTCGTCCACCTCATATTATTTTACATGACTTAGAGAGGGTTGTCATGGGAAACCCTCCTTGACTTGGGGAATGATCTACCCAATAGGGCATCATGACAACCCTCCCATACTTATATTTGGCAAGATGTATAATGTCTTTGAGCATTTTTTTATTTTGAAAAGGGGGGATTGGATGCACATGTTTGGGTGGTTCATATGCCTTACTTGTCATGATACATGTGACTTGTGGACCCTTGAAGGGAGTAATTTTTCATATTTTTAGTACCTTTCCACGTGAAATATTTTCCATGGAGGCACAAGGTCACTTTGATCTTCATAGGGGCTTGAAGCCCATAGGTTGGATGTTTCACCCAACAGGATGGGAAGAGAACCCTGGAGCCATTGCACACTTGAGATGATGGATGTTTCCTTTGAAGGCACTTGGACACTACTTGATGATGGAATTCTATCCCTTTCCACTAGGACGTTGTCCTTTGGAGTCCCAAAACATCACCTCCTAAGCCTTGACATCATGGAGAGGCTATGGTTTGATGGGATTAATGGATCTGGAAGGAAGATGATGTGGTTTGAAGAAGGAATATGCATGACATGAAACTCTATAGAACTTTATGGAAAGGCATATGGCCTTTGGAGGCCTAATGATCTTCATCAAGAGGAAAAATGTCTCATTTTTGAGGCCTAAGTCACCCTTCTAGGGCATGACATCACCTCTAGAGGGGAAATTACTTTATTTATTTTGTATTTTAAAGATGTAAAGGAAATGTTTTGAGGTCAGCCTCATAAAATTATGAAAGCATAAAAACTTATGTGGACAAATTTTTTAGAGTGATATCATATAAATAGAGATCACTCTCATTTAATTTTATCATAACTCTCACCTGAGAATTAAATACTATTTAGCTGAAATTTTCTCCCCACTTGGGAAATTTTCTCTATCTCTCTCTTGATGCTTTGTGGATGATATACTTGTCTATTGGAAGAAAAATATAAGGCATTATCTCATGATGCTTGTCTCTTTGCAATTGTGATGAAATATTCTTGATAAAGAAGGGTTTTTCATGTTGTCTCTTGAAATTGGTAAGGAATTTTATGCATATTGTGTTGTTTCTTCTTGTTTCAAGGTTAGTTTTTCTAAATATTTGGATGAGTATAAGGGAATACACTGTAAATTTTAACCTTGTACAATTATTTACTGCAAACAAATTTTTAATAAAAGAATAGAAAATAGACAATGGCAATTACACACATTGCACAGATATTTTTCCCCTGGAAACCCAAACCAGGAAAACCAACATATTCTATATTCATTCACAACATACATTGTTTACAATACAATATACATATAGGATCCAACGACATCCAAAACCCTAACATAATGACCTAGATTAGTCAACAACCCTAATTCCTTAACCAAAAATAGAAAACCATCGAAAAAAAACCATGTGCCGAAAAACCTCCAAACAATGGACACAAAAAATGAGGTAAAAAAGGCGACATGTTTCCCTAGTCATGCAAAGAATATAAAGCATACCCAACACTCACCCACATTCCACTTGTTGTTTTCTTTGTATACAGGGGGTTGCGGGGATACATAGTCAACAATCCATGGAAACAATGCCCATAGATCCTCTACACCAACAAAACTTCTTGGTGCTCCCAAATTTTGCTAATGAAACTACAACATTCTTCAAAGTGTCCACCTTCATCAAAAACACTTTATTTTCTTCAACCATGTCTCTCACAAAGTGATATTGAACATCAATATGCTTTTTCTTTGAATGACATGTTGGGTTCTTCACCATAAAATTGCACTCTAAACTTCACATGAATCTATCCTTACAGTTTTTTGTACCAACCCAATACCTGAACAAAATATTTGTAACCACACCACTTCCTTTCTTGCATGAGTGGTTTCCATGTCTTCAACTTATGTAATTGAAAGTGCCACTACAAAATATATTTTTCTTATCCAATTGATTTCTCTGACAAATAGGTTAAACACATACCCTCTTGTAGATATCCTATGATCCATATCTCCAGCCCAGATTGCATCCACAAAGCCATGTATGTCCAATACTGGTCTTCCTTGCTAGCACAATACATATCTAGAAGTGCCATGCAAATACCTGAAAACCCTTTTTACTGTTGTCTAATGTCCCTTCTCTGGTTTTGACATATACATGTTCAAAACTCCCATTGCGTGTGCAATGTACGGTCTAGTACAGACCATTTCATACATCAAACTGCCAACTGTACTCACATATGAAACACAATACATGTCCTCCTCCTCTTCTTGTGTCTTGGGACACTGATACACACATAACTTTGCACCAACAATAATAGGGACCTTTACCAGTTTACATTCCTGCATTTTAAACCTCTGTAATATTGTCTCAACATATTTTCTTTTATTTAACCAGAGTTTCCTCTTTTCCCCATCTCTTTTAATTTCCATGCCCAAAATGAAATTTTCAGTTCCGAGATCCTTCATGTCAAATTTATAGGACAACTAAGTTTTCACACCTTGGATAATCTCCTTGTTGTTTCTTATCAGCGACATGTCATCCACATACAAGACCAAATAAATCAAACGATAAACAATTAATTTAAAATACACACAATGTTCATCTTTGCTTCTTGTGAATCCAAGTCCCAGCATATAAGTATCAAATTTTTGATACCACATCCTTGGTGATGATTTTAAACCATACAGGGACTTTTTCAGGTTGCATACCAGCTCCTTCTTTCCCTTCAAAACAAATCCTTATAGTTGTTTCATATATATTTCTTCTTCGAGATCCCCATGTAGGAATTTTTTCATCGCATCCATTTGTTCTAATTCAAAATCAGATGCAACATCAATAGATAAAAAAAAATCTAATAGAAGTTAACTTGGCAACATGAGAAAAAATCTCACCAAAATAAATTCCCTCAACCTAGGAATAACCCTTTGCTACTAACCAAGCTTTGTATTTCTCCACTTTGCCTTATGCATTCAACTTCTTTTTAAATACCCATTTGCTTCCAATGCGATTTCTTATAGTCGAAAACACCACTAGATCCCAAGCCTCATTCTTATCCAAGGCTACCATTTCTTCATCCATGGCCTTTTCTATAGTTTTCCATCCTCTGAATCCACTGCCTCCTTGACAGTTCTAGGATCATCATCAGTAATAGACAAAGCAATATTTGAACAAAAATCAGGTGGATTATACCCTTCTGGTTTCCTTCTTTCCCGAACCGATCTCCTCAATACTGGAGTATAAGGATATTCTTATTTTGATTCATGTTCTTCTATACAGTCTGATTCATCATCCTTTAAATAAAACTCGATTTTCTCTGGTTCTTCATTACTTGGTAGGACATCCTATTTGAAAACATATTTTATTTCTCTAAATACCACATCTTGGCTATACACAACCTTCTTAGTTTCTGGGTTCCAAAGCTTATAACCTTTAAGACCATATTTATACCCAATAAATATACACTTTTCAACCTTCTTATCTATCTTACTCATGTTTTCCTTTGGAACATGAACATAGGCCTCATAATAAAATACCTTGATATGTGTGAGATAAGGTTTCCTACCAGTCCATACCTCTTGTGGATTCTTGTCATCCAGTGCTGATGAGGGTGATAGGTTGACCGGGTAACATGTAGTACTCACTGCCTCTTCCTAGAATTTTTTCCCTAACACCCCACCACAGAGCATGCACCTTTCTATTTCCATCGGCGTCCTGTTCATCCTTTCTACAATTCCATTCTTTTGAGGTGTATATGGAGTAGCCTTATTCCTTTCTATACTACACTCCACCATTCATTCTTGCGTAACTCTCCACCATTATCTGTCCTTAGCACCTTAATTTTTTTCTATGTTTGATGGTCAAAGAGAGCCTTAAACTCTTTAAACCTGTCAAAGACTTCAGATTTCTTCCTAAGAAAATATATCCAAGTATTCCTCGAGAATTCATCTATAAATGAGACATAGTACATAGGTTTTTCCAATGATGGAACCGACACATGTCCAAACACATCACTGTGAACTAGCTATAAAATTACTTCTACCATCATTGTACGAGACGAGAATCTTACCCAATTATGCTTCCCATATACACAATGTTCATAGAAATCAAAATCTAGAGAGCAGTTAGACATACCTTCAACCATACCTTTACCATCTAATGATCGAAGACCCTTCTCTTTGATATGACCTAGTATTTGATGCCACACCATAACCTTTTCTCTAGAGATCGTAGGAGTTTTTTCTTCTTCAACTCTAATATCAGGAACAATGGAAATATTACACCCATCACTAATAGTGTTTCCTTGCAACTTATACATAGTTCCAAACTAAACTCCCTTCAGAAACACCATTTCTCCTCAAACCATCCTACATGTTTCCTTTTAAAATATTATTTTTACCACTGCATCATCCATTTTGCTTACAAAAATCAAATTTTTTGCCAATTCTGGGATCTGCAGAACACCAGGTAGCATTCTAATCCTTCCATATATGAGTCTCAACTTGACTTTTCCTCATCCTATGATTTTGGTTGTCGATTCATCACATAGGAAAAAATTACCTCCATCATACCTTTTGTATTCACAGAACCACTATGTGTGGGGATTCATATGAAATTATGCACCTGATTCAACCAACCATGCTTCATGATATGGATGTGTGCTTGAAGCAGCCAAGTACACATCCCCTCCTTCTTCCTTGGAGGTATTTTATTTTGTAGAAGGAGCTTCTTCAAATCTCTTCTTTTTCTCAACTTTGGATCTACACTACTTCTTGTAGTGCCCTTCTTTTCCACATCTCCAACATACCTTTACAAACTTTCTGGGAGATTTAGATATACCCTTAGACTTAGATCTCCCAATTGAGGACTTATATCTATTTCTTTCTTGGGAGCGTCCTCTTTCAAATAATGAATATGTGCTTTGTCCTTCCATGTTCTTATATCTCATCTCCTACGACAGCAAGGATGAGACCACTTCATAAAACTTCAAGGCAGTTGTATTACTACCTATGGACACAACCAGACTATCCCATGAGTCTGATAAAGAGCACAATAAACTGATACACTTATATTCATCTAAAATTTTAATCTCAACAGATATTAACTGACTTACCACAGTATTGAAGGCATTCAAATGCTCTGCCACCGAGTCTCCATCTCTCATCCTCATGTTATACAACTTCTTTCTTAGGAATAGTTTATTTACTAGGTACTTAGACTAATACAACTTCCCCAACTTATCCCATAAATCCTTGGTTGTAGCTTCCTCTAACACATTCAGTACTACTAAATCTGAGAGACATAGCCGAATTGTTCTCTTCGCCTTTTGATCCAACTTTTTCCAGTCATCTACTGAAGTTCCTATAAGTACAGTAAATGAATCCACCGTAATGCACTGATCTTAGTCCACCAAAAAATCTTCCATATTTAGCTTCCATGTCTCAAAACATTTCCCATTAAACTTCTCGATCTCCATTTTTGAATTGCTCACCATTTCTCTTCACCTAAAGAATCAATATCGTAGATCTCCCACTCTAACAAGGATTATCATAGTCCCGAACCAAACCCTTGAACAAAAAGGCATCCCCTTGAAGCCAATAATTTCTCTGATACCAAATATGTATTTTAAACTTGTACAATTATTTACTGCAAACAAATTTTCAGTAAAAGAATAGAAAAGATACAACAGAAAATACACACATTACATAAAGATTTTTCCCCTGGAAACCCAAACCGGGAAAACCAACATATTCTATATTCATTCACATCATACATTATTTATAATACAATATATATATGGGATCCAGTGACATCCAAAACCCTAACCTAATGACTTGGATTAGTTAACAACCCTGATTCCTTTACCGAAAATAGAAAACCATCGGAAAAAAAACATGTGCCAAAAAACCGCCCAACAATGGACATGAAAATCGAGGTGACACACAAATGAGGCAAAAAAGATGACACGTTTCCTGAGGCAAAAAAAATTCTATAACACATACCCAACATACACCTTCCATCTAGATCTGTCCTTGTTTTCATTGAAAGAACTATTTTGCAAATGTTACTACAATGAGTAAAAGGGCTTACACCCTTGTAGATTTACCTTGCTAGGATTTCTTTGCTCTAGGGATTAAAAAGGATTACACCCATAGAGAAGTAATAAAACCTATCTCATATACAAGAGACACCACTAAACCAATTGATAAGGAACTAATCTACTTGCATTGGAGATTGTATATTCATGCATTGAAAAACATGATTTCTTGAGATATTGCAATTGTTCATGTTGGATTTGATTCTACATGATACAAGCTTTCTTGTGCCCTAGGGGCATCCTAATTATCCAAGTGATTCTCATTGCTGTTATAAATTTATGCTACAGCCAATAGGGATGCAGCGAACTCATCTTTATCTCTTTGTTTACTCACTATTCTACCACTAAAATTTACTTGCAAGCTGCTATAATTAATTTACTAGTTCCTAGTTAAATTTTGGGCGGATTGCTTGTTAATTTTGGTGGATATAATTTTCTGTTGTATCAATTTTTTTCTACATCCATAAGGTTGTTACAAATATTTCTGATAACACTAACCAAGATCCCTCTAATCACCATCAAGGTCTTGCTTTAATCATTGGAAGTTTATCTAGTTATTACTAGCTTTATTTCCAACATTTTGTACTTGATTTTGGTGGTTAAATTTGCAGCTCTTATTATCATTTTTTGTTGATATATATATTTCCATACTGCTGCAATTTGGAACATCAAGGTTTCTTGTTGAATTCCCTTTGGTTTTGAATCATCTATCACTATAAATTGTCTTGTTCCGAGCAAGGCTAACATTGTTTTGCAGGTACATCACCTTTGGAAACCAATTACCCTCTCATGAGAATATTTCCCGAGATTCATATCCACATTTGACCTTGACATATAGGGGCACCTTTCATATCTTATCACTTTCCATCTCAATCGGCCCCCGAGGGTCACCCAAGATTCCCCCCTTGTGGTGATTTCATCATCACTAAAGTGAGGGGAGTGTTTATCCAATTTGACAGTGGGTAAATACTCCCACAGTTGTACCACCTTTATGGTTTGGGTTGGGATTTTCCAAAGCTACATTCTATGTGATAACAAAACCCTTTCATTATAATTTTACCCCCTTTGTCTCCTATATATATACCAAGGATACCTATTTTTAGGATCATCTCATCGCATCTTGTACATTGAATATATTGTAAAATGAGGTTTCCCCTTCGAAGTGGAATGTTATTCACTAAATTTTTATCACTCTCGATGAATTGGTTCATAACATTTGGTATTGGAGCATCGATCCTAGCATTTTTCTTCTTCAAACAAGTCATCTAAGTATTTTAGATACAACTTATTTTGGGGGGGGACACTTCATACAATGAAATTTTGAGGTTACTCAAGAGATATATCCAAATACTTTATATAAAAAAAAATCGGCCCTGGTTCATTATGTTTTTTGATATATAGCTTATGGAAGATAGGGTTTTTGACTCATCCTGAACTCGGTTTTAAATGAGTCATATAGGGATTTTTGATACAACGTTTTTTTCTAGACAGTTTCAAACAATGAACTCTTTAGGATATTGAGGAAAGATAGCAAAGAAAAGGTGGTAAAAAATTCAATATCTAGTTCATTAAATTTTAGGATATATCTCTTGTGTAAGTTAGGTTTTGTGACTAGTCCTGCAATACAAGGTATCTTTTTATTTTCACTATAAACAAATTTCAGTGAAGTTTCATACTCTAAAATCTTCATAATCCTAAGGATATGTAGAGAATTGCCCATGGAATTTTTTTGTAGAATTTTAATCATTATAAATTTTAAGATATATCTTGTGGAAGTTAGGGATTTTTACTAATCCTACAATTAAACTTGCGCGAGTCATTTTGGTATTTTTGCTATAATGTTTTATTAGTAAAGGTTTAGACTTTGAAATTTTTAGGAGATTAAGAAGTCATATCATAGTAATACAAGCCAAAATTCCAAACTCGTGGGGGTTAAAAGTTTATATATATATCAGGACAAAGGTTAGACATCTAGGCATACTCCAAACTAAGGGTTTGAAAGGTACGCAACTTACAATTTGCATAAATTTTGATTGGAAGATGTATTTTTTTTATTCAATTTTTTATGATAAATGGGAAAAGAGGAGAATTATTATTTTCTCACATGGCTCTAAAGGTTCCTCCAAAATTTATTTCACCAACTAAACCTCTAGAGAGTTCAACCATGACTCAAGAAAAGAGAGAAGAAAACTTTCACCAGATTAGAAAGGTGGTAAATAAGATGGATGGGGTGGAAAACAAGATGGATGAGGTGGAAAATAAGAAAGAGATGGAAAAGAAGATGGATGAAAATCGGGAGTGTATGGAAAATAATATGTTAGAATTGAAAATTTCCATGTCTTCCATGATCTCTCATGCTCGAGATGAGAGATTTGGATTAAACCATAATCCAAGACCTAATTGTGAGAAGGAAATACTACACTTGCTAACTGCAAAAGAGAGAGACGAGAGAGAAAAATAGAATCAATCTTCACACATAAGAGATTAAGAAACCAACTATAATCACAATGTTTTAATCCTTGATAATGGGTACAATATATAGGACTCTTCACATGAGGAGTAATGTGCACTAGGTTAGGATTTCCATGTGCATGCTCAAGTAAAAAGTGTAACTTCTCCCAATAACAACAATTAAATAAAGTCAAAAGTTGCTAATAATAAGAAAAGGTCAAAAATATAAATGAAAACTAAGTGATAACTCTACATGAAGTCAACATGCATTCCATAATAGAAAAAATATCTTAGAATAAGACAAGAGTCCAAGAATGGAACTAAAGTCCTAACTGAGTGAGAGTTTTTTAATTATGGAAAGCCACTAAATAAGTGAAGTGAGTTAACTCCAAGTATTAGATGGGTAATGTGCATTTCCCTAGGAGGATAATATTCTTACTAAACTGCGATCTATAGCCATGAAATAGGAAATATCTCCTAAAATGAAGGAATTAGGAATTATCTCGTAAAAAATAGGAATTAGCCTAATGGTGGCTAAAAAATGGAATTGGCCTAATGCTAGCTAAAAAGTAGGAATTTTCCTCATGGTGTTTTATGAGCCCATGGTTTTGGAAACCCATGGTATTTTCCCATGGTATTACATATAGGAATCCACCTGCTAAAAATAGACTTTCTATAAATAGACATGCTATAAATAGCAGTCCTCCTAAGTAGTAGGAAAAATGGAAAAAATGAGTATGCCACTAAGTATGTAGTTGAGCATGTACCCCAACACACCACCCCCCCCCCCCTTGAAAANCCCCCCCCCCCCCCCCTTGAAAAACAACCGGGGTGTGAAAAATGATGAGTCATGGAAATATGAAACCATTTTAGGTACTCATGTACAAGTATATATGCATAACAACTTAACAAAAGTGAGGTAAAGAGGGAAAACCGAGTGAGAACAAAAAAACCCCTTCAAAATATGATGCTACCAAGAAAATAATGCTAACATGTTCATCTACTAAGTTTATGTATCCCTCACTCCTAGAATGTCCCTCAATGAGACAACTTTTTGTTCGATGAAAGGCTTTGTTAATATGTCTCCCACCTGCTCTGAAGATGGGCAGAACTATATATCAATGAATCCATCATGAATCTGTCCTAGAATAAAATGCATATGAACCTCGATGTGTTTGGAATTATGCCTTTGAAATGGGTCTCTACTTTGATGATCACACCATATAACTATCAGATGATGAAAATGAACTCCCAACTTTGTAAGAAAGTGATGCAACCAAATAGCCTGAGTAGTAACATTCACTGCACCCATCTACTATGCATCTACTAAGGATAAAGAAATTTTTTATTACTTCTAACTTGACCAACAGATAGGTCCTGATCCAAGCTAGGGGAAATATCCTGAAGTGGAATTACGATAAGTTTTTTTTCCTGCCCAATATAAGTCTGTGTAACCAACAAGATCCAAGGAAGATCCTACTGCATAGTGTATACCAAAACTGGTAGTCACATTGACATATCTAAGAATCCTCTTTCCTTCCTTCTAGTAAATCTCACGAGGCTCTTGCATGTACTTGGAAATTGATCCAACTACAATCAACCAAAGGTGATACATCATCATCCGCTAGTCTAACCCCTGATTGAAAAGGTGTTGGAGTTGGCTTGCAATCTGTCATCTGAAACCTATAAAGTATATATTTCGCATACTTGTACTGAGACATATTGACTCTTGAATCATTCTGGTTGATTTCAAGACCAAGAAAGTAATGTAACAGTCCCATATATGACATAGAAAACATATCATGCAAAGCGGTCTTCATTGCTACAATGGAGGAGGTTGAGCTCCCTGTGATGAGTAAATAATATACATATATAACTATTAGTAGAATAAAATATGTTTTTATTGTCATATACACATTAGGATCCGACCTACATCTAAGAAAACCTCTAGAGAGAAGATAAGAGTCCATTTTAGCATACCATGCCTGAGGAGTTTGCTTATGTCCATACAATGACTTCCTCAACCTGCAAACTAATTATGAATCCTGAATATATCCCTTTGTATGCTCCATATATATCTCCTCATTAATATCTCCATGTAAGAATGAATTCTTCACATCCATATGGTGTACCTCTCACTTTCTAGCTAGAGCTAACTGAATGGACTCGATCTTGGAAACTGGTGCAAAAATATCCTCATAGTCAATGCTTTGTACTTGTGAGAAACATTTAGCTACTAAATGAGCCTTATATTTTTTAATTTATCCATCAATATCCCTCTTTGTCTTGAAAATCCACTTACATCTAACAAGCTTCCTTTTGGAAGGTAGAGGAACCAACTCCTATGTGTTGTTCTCTATTAGAGAATTATACTCCTCTTTCATAGCTTCATCCCAGTGGGGGTTTTCTTTATATTTTGCATAAGACTAAGGATATGGTCCAAGTACCATATAAAAATATATAGGCATAAATGTATCCATGGTAGTAAAATCTTGTGAATGCTCCACAAAATGAGATCTGGTTATCCGTGGATCGACAAGATCACCCACTAGATCACATGTTGCCTGAAGAGTTTTTTGTGCCCATCATGGTAGATTCTACGAACCTACAAATTCTTGATGATGATTATAAATATTAGATATATCATATTCAGATATCTGATCATAAATTTGATCAGAAGAAGTCTCATGAATTTCAGCAAATAGTGGCAGTGGAGATGGAGGTGTGGACTACTCTAGAATTACCTGTGAAGGACCCTCTTCAAACTTAACACTCCTTTGAATGAGTAGTGTATCTAAAGTAGTCTATAATAACTCATATCCCTTCACTCCCTCTAGTTATCCAAAATAAATACACTCCTTACTTTGAGATTCCATAGTTTTCCTCCTATCAGAAGCGATCCTAGCCCATGCATGGTGTAACACACCCTGCCACCCACAGGCCAGGGTACACCACATTCAAGCCCACCCTTGGACTTATTTCTCTTACCGATACCTTTTCATAATTAATAAGAGCACATAAAACAAAGGATCTAACGACATGCACAAAAATAACTAGCAAGCATGAATATTCTAAAGATTCAATTAAACAATAAATAAATACACATCGGAATACATTCATATATAGGTAATTAATAACATAACAGAGAGAACTTATCTTTATAAAAGATGAAACCAATTGGTTTCATACCAAGGAAGTTCCACCCAACCGTAGACACTATTGTTCCAAATCTCAACAACAGTTTCACCCCCGATCCAGAGCTATGAATCCACAAGGACAGTTTCAGAGTGTTACTTGGATTCCCAAACCAATCAGCACTCATGATCTCACAGGATTCCCAGCACTCACAACAATCCAAGTACCCATCTCTCTTCTACCCAGCATGCACCACCCAATAGAATGGACCTCCACCCTTCTCTGCTATCCCTCAGGTAGTCCTTCTCCTTCTAGGGATCTAGTGCAACTGGTCCAGAATATCAATCTTGTAACTCTCGTGACTCACAAATGTGAAAAAAGCTGGACACAAGCCAACACATCTCAGACATGAAAGCCTCAATTCATGGTTGGATTAAACTAGCGACCACTACAGCCAATAATACCATGGCTACTCTTCAGAAGTTCATTTCCCTTTTCCAAGCCAAGACGCGGATGAGGATGGATCAATGAGTGATAGGTAAGGATGGGATGAATGGATGAGTGAATGAATGAATAATCAAATGAAGGAGTGAATGAGCAAATGAGCAAAGGAGAAATCATCCAACCCCCCAACAGACTGAGGGTGGGTTTAAGTATTTCATGGGGAATCAAGAACCTCCTGGCCTCCCCCAAGAAGCTTATGTAACTGATCCACTCCCTTAGAAAAAAGGGTAATTAAAGTAGGAAATAAACATTTATCCCCTCAATACCCCTCTCTTGTGGAATCATAGCCCCCTATAACTCTAGTCCTTGTCCGTCTAGCAGTCAGTGATGTATTTATTATTACTAATGATCAAAAAATTACATATATTGCACACACTGGCCTTTTAATAATTGTTTGGTCACTCTGGCCTCTCGGCATTGTAACGATACATTATTTAAAATGGGGATTCAAAACCCAGGGTGTTACATCCCCTCCCCCTTATTTTGGCACTGTCATCGGTGCATATACAAAATAGAGATCAAAATATCAAAATTTATTCAAAAAGATGTGGGTACTCGACTCGCATGCCATCTTCATGCTCCAAAGTAGCATCATCAGGAATGTAGCAGGTCCATTGAACTTTTACTAGCTCTATAACTCGATTCCGGAGCATTTTGACCTTTCTATCCAATACCTGCATTGGTTAAACCTGAAAGTATCCCTCTGTCTCTACCTGAATCAGATGCCAATCAATAACATGGTCAATGGAACCCCGGGAAAGGCTCAATACCTATGCTTGTCGTATTGGTGTGGGGAAACCCTTTCCAGAACCTTTGGAACACAACATCAGGAGCAAACCCTTCCCAGCCCTCAATGTACTACTATGGGAATCAGTCAATGACATCTCAACAAGCGTAGTATCTGAATGTTTTCCAAGGCCATGGTTTTTACCAGAACCCTGGTCAGCAACCTAAATTTTCCTAGCAACTTGGTGCCAGCCAAATTCCAGGCTCCTTTCCTCCTTTACATACTCAACAACCCAAGCTACCTTTTATGGCAACATTACATTTTCCAGACTTGTCAATATTGTTAAATGACCCAATCTGTCACAATCCGCATTGGCCTCCTATGCCAACCAAGTCTCCCTCGGACATTCTAAAGTTTGAAGGTAAGCCTAATGAATATCCAGGCGACCATGTGACCATGTTTCACCTATGGTTCTCATCCAAATCATTGAGAGACAAATTTGTACAGTTGCATCATTTTCAATGCACTCTTATCAGGAGTGCTGCGAAATGGTACATCGAGCTTGACCACTCAAGATACTCTACTTTTGGAAAATTGACAATGGATTTTTTAAACCATTTTCAATTACCTATGAGATACGATGTCGGCATTGAATTTCTAGACAAATTTGAGAAAAAAAAGGCTGACCACATCTCAGATCTCATCCGAGAATGGTGGTGTCGGAAGAGTTTGATAAAAGTACTAGTTCCACCAGCATTCCTATTGGAGTGGTTCCTTCAGTATTTGGTACCCTAGTTATCCAAGGACGTTGCAACGTCGAGGGTCTTTTCAGAGGAAGAGGCGATAATGATAGCTCAAGAGCCAGAAATGATATACTCTCAGTCTAGTTTACTTTATGAATTTTTTCAAGATGCACCGCGGTCTATCCTTGACAAGACCAGCCACAAGTATAGACCACACGTCGATGGCATCATTCATTCAACACAAGTGAAGCCCACTGATCAGTTTTCGAATCAATTGCAACAATTATCGATACAGGAGACAACGGCCAGCCCAACCACTGGTTCAGTTGCTCCCCCTACTCAAACGTCAGATGTACACAGTGTGTAATCGATGAACCTGAAGTCCAACCAGCAACCTAACGGAAAGAAGAAACAGTGAAAGAAGGTTAAGGGGGATAAGAAACCCACCAACAATGTTGGTGGGGCCAACACAGAGAAAATAATGTCAAAGTATCCATGTAACCTTTGCACGAAAGACCACCCAACTCACATGTACCCTCGGCTTGCGGAGGCCCAAAATTTATTGGCAAAGAAGCAGCCTGTTGTGTTAACGAACCCATTCCCTCATGAGAAAAATCTAACTCAAGCCTCTTTGAGTGTGGATGGGGGAAGTTAGGGACCCCCTTCATATTCTAGTAATCCTTCATCTACGAATGTGTATATGATGAAATGTGATGCCTACATAGCGACTACGGCACATGATTACAGAATGCCTTAAACTTCTGAGAACGGTAAAGAATCCATAAACCCATATGTTCCTCTCCAGATTGATAAGGCGATGGGTGAAATAATGACACACATCCAAAAAGGGGATTTCAAGAAAGATTCACATAATCCAAATGCGAGGGCTACCCATAATTACTCTGTGGTGGAGGATTTGTCACAAACCCCTTGCGTGATGTCTGCTTCGAAGGTCCTCCAAAGTTTCCCTTGATAGAGAAAGGCTATGCTAGCCACCTTAGGATCTTCTAAGACCTATAATCTAGGAACGATCATGCTTGATATGACCGACTTGAAGCCTCATCTCCCACACCACATTGTGTTTCATATAGTAGTGGCTCACCCCATGAAATATTTTACTCGGAACATTTTTCGCACGGTGGTTGATGAGGGCACCTCAACATGCGTGATGTTGTTGGTGTGTTGGAAGGCCATTGGCCAACCCATTTTGTCTTTGTCACCTACTCTCCTTCCTTATTTCGATGGTCGTTCTTTCATACCACATGGAATCATCCCTTCTTTCCCCATACAGTTAGGAGGGAAGACCGTGTGCATCGAGGTTGAAGTGGTCGATGTGCCTCTCGACTACAACCTATTGTTAGGAAGGAATTGGACATATGCCATGTAGAAAGTGGTTGCAAAAGTTTTTCGGGTCTTGTTGTTTACACACGAGGGTCGAATCATGACCATTGATCAATTGTCTTTCTCCAGGCCTAACCCTTCATCGGGGGCATCCACGTTCCCAATGATTGATAACCCATAGCTTGATGTCGTCAATGTGGGAGTTGGTTTGTGCCCACCTTTGATGGGTACGTTCGATTACCCACCTCCTTCTGGTGATGTCAAGATGATATTGATTATCCCTAACCAGCATAGGGCTAAGATTTTTCAAGTGTCGTCGTTTTGTATGACTTAATTTACCGATCTGTAGACTCTTCCTTCCCCATCAGCTTCGATGGAAGGGACAAGGCATCCTGGCATGTCCATGCCCTTTTCCATGGCAGAAGTTGTGTACTCTATAGTCCAGCAAACTTCAGCTGACCCCGATATGAATCCTGCACATGAGTTAGATCTAATTCTCGAGCCTATTTGGGCTCAATATTCCCTTTCCACTACCGATTATTTATACTTGGTCTTGCCCTCTGATGAGGTGATTTTAGAGGCATTGACTAGTCCAGACAGACCTTGGGACGATCTCCACCATAGATCTTATTTCCTCCTAAAGTTAAGAAGAATAGAGGCAGGATAATTCGTGTTGACTATGACTGGAGATAGGTCTTGTCCTATTAATTCTCTGGCTATGCACATAGTTTATGTCGAGGGTAATATGGAAACCAACATTGAAATGATACCTATTGAAATCTCCAGAACCCCTAGCATCTTGGAGAATGTCTTCCTCTGAGCGAACTGCTCCCCCGAGGAGATTCAAATATACACAGATTTGTTTAAATAATTATGCGATGTTTTTGCCTGGTCTTACGAGGAAATGCCAGGCATTGATCCAAGAATCGTCTAACATGAAATAACGACTTGTCTTAACGCCAAGTTGGTCCGACAGAAGCTTCATCTGGTCAATCCTTGGAAAGTGGTAGCTATTAAGGCTAAAGTAGAGAAACTGCTCAAAGTCGGTTTCATCTACCCCGTTTAGTTGACTCAATGGGTGTTAAATCCTGTTCAGGTCAACAAAAAGAAGGGAACGATTTGCATATGTATGGACTTTCATGATTTGAACAAGGCCTATCCAAAGTATAATTTCCCCACCCCATTCATTGACCAGATTATTGATGAGTGCGCAGGTTGTGAGGTCTTTTCTTTCATGGATGGTTTTTTGGGATACAATCATATACAGATTAAGCTTGAAGACCAGCATAAAACAAATTTTATCTGTCCATGGGGTACATTTTCTTATCGGAAGATGCCTTTTGGCCTGAAGAATGTTGGAGCCACTTTTCAACAAGCCATGTCTTTTTCTTTCCATGACCTAAGACATATATTCAAGGCTTATCTTGATGATTTATCATCATGATCTCATAAGAGAGTTGATCATTCCATGCACCTTTGACTTATCTTTGAGCGATGTCGCTACTATCAGATTCGCTTAAATCCAAAAAAGTGCAGTTTCTGCGTGACATTGGTTCGTCTGCTAGGTTTCATAGTTTAGACAACATGGATCATGGTTGATCCTCTGAAGTTTGAGGCAATAGTTCAGTTGCCTCCGCTGTGCACAGTCCCTTAGCTTCAAATATTACAGGGTAAAGTGAATTGTCTTCGTCGTTTTATCGCAAACTATGTTGAAATCACTAAAGGATTTATGCATCTACTTAAGAAGGGAGTCCCTTTCCGTTGGGACAAATTCGCTCAGTGCTCTTTTGAAGATTCGAAATGCACCCTCATGTCTTCCCCTCTACTTCGGCCTCCCAATTATAATAAATATTTCTTATTGTATTTAGTCGCTACAGATTAAACCATCGATATGCTCTTAGTTCAAGAGGATGATCTGCTTGAAGAACATGTGATTTATTACTTGAGCTGAGGCCTGGTTGGACTAGAACTCAACTACTCCCACGTTGAGAATCTAGTGTTGGCAGCAGTGCATGTTGTCTAGTGGTTCCGTCATTATATTCTACTTCATAAGACCACCGTCATTGTCATTGTGAATCCATTTCAATACATGTTTACACTATGTGTAATCGACAGAAATATCAGTAGATTGATAGTTATCCTCAAGGAACTTGACTTGGATTTTGTTTCTGTGAAATCTAAGAATTCATTGGTCTTTGCGGAACTTATCTCGGAACTTCTAGTCTAGTCAGGTGATGTTACGCCCGAAGAATCACCAATTAAAAGAGATCTTTTTATGATTTCATCTTTGGACCCCTGGTATGGAGATATACTAGTATATCTCCAGACTTTGAAGTGCCACACCTCTGCTTCTCATGATGAGTGTCGATGTATATGAGATTAGGCGAAAACATATCTCATTCTCGATGACACTTTGTATCGTCGGGGTGGATATTGCATCCTTCGCCAGTGTCTCACTCATGAAGAAGTGAAACTCATGATTAATGATTTCCACACTGGATCATGTGGTGGTCATTTGTCTGGGTTGGAAACAACCCAAAATATTCTACGAGTAGGTTATTTTTGGTCGATGTTTATCAAAGATTGTGTTGAATCGGTCAAGAAGTGCCATTTGTGTCATATATTCTATCGGAAGATGACGGCACAACCCGCTCCCATGTTTCCCATCATTATAGTTGGTCCTTTCACCAAGTGGAGGATTTATTATACTACATGCCACCCGACTTCAGCTAGGGGGAATTGTTATATCATCGTAGCAGTAGACTACTTCACAAAGTGGGTTGAGGCTATGCCAACATTCAAAGATGATGGCAAAACAACAACTCTCTTTATTTTTAACTAGATAATATCAAGGTTCGGCATCCTAAAGGAGATTGTCACTGACCATGGCAGTCACTTTCAGAACAAAATGATGTCTGAGTTAATGTCAAATCTTGGGTTGAGGAAAGAACACTCATCACCTTACGACACACAAGAGAATGGTCAGGAGGAAGATGTGAATAAGTCTCTCAAAACCATTCTACAACGAATGATCAATTCGACCAAGTCAAATTGGCATTTGATGTTGTACTCAGCATTGTGGGCCTACCGAATGTTTGTGAAGACTGTAACTGGGTTTTCACCTTTTCAACTCGTTTACGAGTTGGAAGCAGTCTTTCCAACAGAGTGCCAGATCCCATCTCTAAATTTGGCAGTACAATTATTTCCAAACACTTCACCGCTTGAGGAATGCTTATTATATCTCGAGTAGCTCGATGAGAAGTGACATGATGCAACCTTGGCTAATGAGGCTCACAAGCAAAAAGTCAAGTGTCAGTACAATTTCTCCGTTCATCCTCAGATTTTCTCTGAACGTGACCTTGTCCTGGTCTATGACCAAGATAAGGATTCCCGGGGGGCAGGCAAGTTCAAATCCATGTGGTTCGAACCTTTCATCGTGAAGGAAGTACTAAAGAAGGGCGCTTATCGTCTAGTTGACTTCGAAGGGAAATCTCTAGCGAAGCCTAGAAATGGGATCTACCTCAAGAAGTAATACTCGTAGGCTGGTCGCCTTGGGTGACTTCTTGTACATATGTATAGTTCTTATACTTTTAGTTTGTTTTTTCTTTTTGTTTTATGGACGTGTCATTTTTTATGTCATATTTTTCACTATGGTAGATGTCAAGTGAATTAAAGGTGTGCGTTGGGTTCGCAAATGGTGCTAGCCAACAGACTCGGAGGATTTCTTCCTCAACTTGGGTGATCTTCACAACTCAAGGCCAATTTCTATATTCTGGAGGTATCTGTCTAGGTGACCCCAAAAACGATGTCGCTTAATATAGCGCAGTGATAGAGTTGCTTCATGATGCTTTGTCGCATGGTGTCTCTCACCTCCGGGTCTATTTAGATGCACAGTTGGTTGTGTCCCAACTAAATGGGTTTTATCATGTTTATGATCCTACTCTACACCGACGATTCCTTAGGGTACATCTATTAGAACGATGCTTTGATTAAATTACGTATATCCATGTTCCTAGGAGACTAAATCAAATCACAGATACTCTAGCTAATCATGTATTAGATTGGCATATTGCACACACATACACATGTACATACATTGTAAAAATGTGATCCATAAGACAGAAAAGATGTAAATATGCATATATATATATCAAAAGTCTCAGAGTACATAGGTAGGCGCAAGCGCCTCAAAAAATAATATGTCTAGTATACATCGCAGTGCTTATGCTCTAAAAAATATACAAAAAGTTCCCTCGGCACGTAAGTGGTCCACCCTAAGCTAAGCACATGGTCTGTTGGTTGTGCCATAGTGAACAATGGTGTTTGAAAAATTCCGAAAAAGATGGACCTAGGTCCATGGCACCCCAACTACATGAGGGTGCATAAATGTTGGCAGATCCTTGATCTCGGCCATGGGCATTGTACGAGTGACTATGGTGAGGTTATACTCCACCCATCTCAACATTCTCTCAGCCTCTCCGGCTAGAGGTCCCCCTGTTGTTTTTACTGGTCCAACGGTTGTTACTGGTGTTGCCTCTGGTTGAGGACGTCACCTGCTCCTCGCAAAATATGTTGGACACACTGGTCCCACATCTGTACATAATAGATACATAGTTGTGAGATACTCTGGTACACATAAAAAATGATATATTTAAAGAGAAAATAATTTTTTTTTTTTTTTTTAAATCAAGCGTACCGATCTCTCCTCACTCTACTCTGTGAGGTAGGGGCATGTTAGGGTCCCTGGAGAAGTTGATCCCAGCATAGGGGTATCCCTGTAGAGCCAAAATATTTCGAGACCACCAGTCAAAGAAAGTATCATCAAAGGCATCAATGGTACCCCCTCCCCCCTGTCACGACAATAACGTCGCCCACCTACACACTGCTAGGAAGGAGGCCACATGCCCCTATACTGTCTCTCACGGACTGAGACTGGGTACTCTCTCGAAGAAAAAAGAGCATAATATAGTGTTGAACCTGAAGTTTTTGTTGTTCCGCCCATGACACTCTATGAGTTGTCTCATCATGCACTCTAGCATGGTTGTTCTCCAGTCAAACACTCATGCATTTAAGCATTGTACTGCATAATGCATGTGCGCCCGGGAGGCCTGATGTAAGGCCACAGATCCAGTGATCTGCCCAATAAGTAAAACTATCACTTTCAGTGATAGGTTGGTAATTTTCTGGATCGGCACCTGAGAACCCACTTTATCTATGCCATCCTCGTAGTGTTTCTCGATCAACTTGGCAATGTTGTGAGGCCCAGGGGGGAAATCATGAAGGTTGACTAGTTCCCCTCTCCTCAAGAGGCCAGTCAGAAAATAGATATCCTCAGTCATTGGAG
The DNA here is from genome assembly GCA_009831015.1 of Picea engelmannii. Classification (NCBI taxonomy): domain Eukaryota; kingdom Viridiplantae; phylum Streptophyta; class Pinopsida; order Pinales; family Pinaceae; genus Picea; species Picea engelmannii. The sequence goes on along the minus strand of ML784919.1, from coordinate 182,768 downwards.
TCAATGACTGCCCCTTGAGCATAAACACCTCAGCGTCAAGGTTCCGTTAATCCACCAAGGCATTCAGTAGCCTAGGTTGTGCCCTCATGAGTGGACATCGGAAAAAATTCCATAACCCGCATTGTTTTAATGCGGCGACAGCAGCAAGGTATTCTTCGACCAAAAAATTAATGTATTCATGCTCCCTCTCTCTCCAGTGGACATACATCATGTCAATGACAAGTTCAAAGGAAAGTTAGATCTTGTATTTTCTTTTTCTTTACCTTTTTTAGGGTGTACGTGGGTTGTACTGATCACAGTTGCATATACACGTGGGCAGAGTATTTTCTGCTCACGGGCATACGTAGGTTGTCCTTGGATAGCCTGCGTACATGCAAGACCGCCTCTTTTTAAGAGTGCATTGTTGGCAAATGTTTACCAAGTAGCGTATGCTTGACATTGATGGAAAGTACAGCAGTGGAGATGGTAGGATAAGAAGGAGGAACAGCGTTGAAGAAAACGCGCACAGCAAAGGCAAAGCTCAAGATACAGGAATTTGCAGAAGAGAAGGAAGACAGAGATCCACAACCACGGGATCTCATTCAAATTTCCTGAAAGAACGAGGGCCGTCAGATCAGATAGAAGTTGTACGACGTTTACCATCGGGAAAAGCCAAGGTGAAATCCCGACATAATCAGGACCGTCTATTTGGAAAGACGCGTGGTAGCGATCGGGCACCACCGGGAGAAGCTCGATAGGAGGACAGGTCTCAGCCGTCAGATCCGAGCGCAGGGACCCGACCACCGT
>ML784919.1:164203-174817 GCA_009831015.1 Picea engelmannii | reverse complement strand
GACCACCGTTGGATCAATGAGAACCTGCAAGGTCTTTAAAGGGAGTGAAGGTTTGGCTACGGTCATGAGGATAATGGTCATATGGACCAGGAGCGTAGTCATCGAAGTTTCGAGGATCGCGAGTTGGATATGTCAAAGTTCCTCGACAACGAAAACCCCAAAATCGCGATATGCGATTTCCCGATTTGATCGCAGCCATTAAATCAAGCAGAGATCGGGACCATCCATGTGTAGACAGGAGGCTTCATCGGAGTTTCGGGGATCGGGGTTTTAATATGCAAAGAATACAATGCCTCGAAAATCCTGATTTCGCGATATGCAAAATCCCGACTGAATCTGCACCGTCAGATCAACATGAGATCTAGACCGTTGATCCAACTCATGTCGGTAGACCACGTCACCCAGGGACACGTGGCAGAATCAGAGGATGACAGGTGTTAGGCAGATCTAACACTTTAGGCTCATGCAATTCACAAATCAGAGTGACACGTGGCAGGATCTAACACGTGTCAAACAACGTGTGACGTCGGCAGAGGCATCGGCGATCGGGACTTTGATATGTCAAGAACACACTACAACAAAAACTCTGAAATCGCGATATGCGATTTTGCGATGTAATCTGAGCCGTCGAGCTAGAAGTGATCTGGACCGTTGATTATCTAAAAGGAGTATCGGGGATCGGGACTTTGGAATGACAAAGTCAAGTGACATCGAAAGTCTCAAAATCCCGAAGGGATTGGGACCGTCCATCTGAGGGACAGGTGTCGAAGATCAAGGTGCCATCGACATTTTTTTCATCGAGAAATCGAGGATCCCGTTGACAAGAGTTTTGTGCAATTCAGAATCGCGATCCGCAAAACCCCGATAAGTAAGGGCCAGATGTCAGCACAGCAGCGAAGGAGGACGACGGCGTAGTGGAGGCTAGCTGTCAGAGATAAGGATGTGGTCACGGGTAACGGTCACATGGACCAGGTCTCAGCCAGGAGGGCTGAAGCACATCGTGAATCGGGAAATCGCAACTCCCGTGGACATAAACATTATGTCATCGAAAGTGTCGAAAATCCGATGGAGTGATAAGACCAAGGTCACACAGAGACAGGTCACATGGACCAGGGCTCAGCCAGGAGGGATGAAGCACATCGTGAATCGGGAAATCACGACTCCCATGGACATAAACTTTATGTCATCAAAAGTGTCGAAATCGCGATATATGAAATCCCAATTTGATCTGAACCGTTGGATCAAGAAATGATCGGAGGGCTACTGAGGCACGACACTGTGAGACTGCCAAAAACCATTGATGACATCTGCTAGAGAATTCGAAGAAGACCGATGTGTAATCACCAGAGAAGCTGAAGAGTGATGATGATGATCTGATAGAGGACTCAAGAGGTGGAGGATAATGACGCAGAGTGTGCATGCAGAGGCATGGAAAACATTGCATGCAAAAGGTGCATAGACGCTATAAATACATGGTACAAAGAGGGGATTAGGTTGTTGTTATGGTGGGAATTTGCAGTGGCTATTGGATTTTTTCTGTGGTGATTCATGGGTGAAGAAGAATCAGAGTTGCGCAGCGAAAGCGTGGTGGGCCCATAACCCGGACATTGCAAATGATCTGAGCAGAAAGGAAATAAGGCAGACAGAGCAACGAAGTGGAGCAGAACAGTGATAAGTCAGGTAGGCCATCAACGAACATCATATCACTGTAATAAATTCAATAGCAAAGATTTATATTTCAGGGTGGTTGGGAGGTGCTAGGGAGGACTATTGTCCTCAGAGGTTCAAGTGGGTGCTTGAACACAGGGAGTTGGTGATTCCGTCTAGTTGGTGCTAGGAAAACCAGGGAGTCAGTGCTTCCTTCTAGTGGGTGCTAGAGAAAACAGAGAGTTGGTGCTCTCAACAAGTTGTAGCTTACAAAACAGAGGTTGCAGCCTCATTATGAGTTGCTTCTCATATGTATGATAATGTGAAGAATGTAACTATTACTTATCATATAAAGAAAAAGAGGTTTTTACCCTGTATGGGTTTCCTCAAGAAATATCTGTCTCTGTGTTTCTCATGTGTGTGACTGATGTTGAATTTGCCATTGTTTATTTCCCTGCATTATTGTGATTATCATTTAGTGTCTCAGCAAAGAGTTTAAAAGAAGCATAATTGTTTAAGCACGGTAACAACTGATTCACCCCCCTCTCAGTTGTCCAACATGCACACCCCCCAAAAAACTAAAATTAATGCAAGAAAAAAGTATGGAAATGCACGAGGAGCTAGTTTGTACTTCCTTGGTCCAAGCGAAAGTTTGTTTCATCCTCTGAATCTCTCGGAACCAAATCTTTTAGCAAAGGGGTATTTTTGGCTTTTTGGTCAATTCTCAATTTGCAATGGTGATAATGAGTTTCCAACTTCTATTTATAGACGTTTTTGGCCCTTTTTGTCTGTTTTTGGACCCTTTTGTTATTTTTTCTGGCTTGAAAATCATTTAATAGGGTTCTTAAGTTTTTCATTGGATGTTACAATACACTTCACTTTTGGTTTAAAAACGTTTTTGGGAGATGGGTTGCTTTTAAAGATTTTTTGGTAAAAGTTGTTTTTCCAACTTTTTGCATTTAAGTTAGGATTCCACCTCCACTTTTTGCATATCGTTGTCTTTTTCTCTTTTCCATAGGATCTAACCCACCAAATTGTGACATGAAACCACCATTGTTTCTTTATAAGTGTCGTAATTTGGTGGTAGAGCCTACCTCTACATGGATTCCCTAGGTAGATCCTGGTTGAATTTTTAGTGTCCATGTTGTCATTAATGTCTTTAGGCTCAGTAATCCTTGTTATTCTTGTCTTTATTACGATTTTTAGCCTCATACGTCTGATATTTCATCACTCTTGACCTCACCCTCAGGACTCTTAGAAAATGAGTCTTGTTTTAAGCCCTTTCCAGACTCTTTAAACATGAAAAGATTGTCGAGCGATCTTGTTTTCCTTCATGCTCGCCAAACTAAAATTTGAAGGCATGTCTATCCGGAAATAGTTTACCCCTTTTTCAGTCCTGATGGTCAATTTTATGAACAAAGGTACGCTCTAGGAACTTCGGTTCACTAGAAGAGTATTCTCAGGTATTAGTTTAACCATTTTTCGGGCCTATGGGACTAAATTTATGAAAAAGGAACCCCCACAGAGTCCATAGTTAAGCTCTTTTCAAACTCCCTAAAATTGAAAATATTTTTGAGTGACCTTGTTCCTTCACACTCATTAAAATGGTCCAGAAGAACAACCCCTACAGATTCCATAGTTAAGCTCTTTTCAGACTCCTTAAAATTGAAAAAATCGTTGAGTGAACGTGTTCTTTCACACTCATTAATTGGTTCAGACAAACATCTACTGGCATGAGTTTACCCCTTTTTATGGCCTGTAGATTAAGGAGGAAAAAGGTACACCTCGGGAGATTCATCTCGCCGAGATATTTCTCCTAAGTAGATTTTATACTTTTTCGGGCTAAGGAGACTAAATCTAGAAAAAGGTTGTGAGTCCATAAGTTAAGATCTTTTCAGACTCCTTAAAATTCAAAAGATTGTCGAGTGATATTTTCTGTGTCACACTCGTTAAAATGGTTTTGAATAGACATCTTTTCGGGGCTAGTTTATCCCTTTTTCAAGCCAACTAGACTACCTTTGAAAAAGGTACCCCAGTGGAGTCTTCTTTTACGTTTTTTCAGACTCTCTAAAAACATGAAAAAATCATCGAGCTTACCTTTTCTAGGCTCGTGAAAGATACATTTAAAGGGGTTTCATTATGTCTTAATAATCACAGTTTCTTCCCTGCGTCTTTGGCCTAATTTCAACTCCATGTTGCTCTCAACTGAACCTTTGAAGCATGCCTTATACGCAAGCCTTGTATCGCTTTGCCTCTGCGACCTGACACCTTGATCCATGGAGGATTTTTCTCGAGTGTCCTTTCCATGCACATGTCTCCTTGCTATGAACATTAGTGTGTTCCTTGCACTTGGAAATAGTATTCTTTGTGACACTCGTTCCTCCTTTGTAACATAGCATTCTTTTATTCCTTTTCAAACTCTTCAAATATTGAAAAAGACAAAAAAATCAAATATACCCCAAAAAGAGGACAGGAAAAGTATTTTCTTTTTATGGAAGCACAATGAGTTACCCTTGGAAAATGCACATCCTTTCGTTTTGTTGGCATATTTACAGGTAGGCGTTCTTATCATTGATGGATAGATCAGAGTATGCAACGATGGAAAAACAGGGACAATGCAAGCTCAGGAGGATTAGCGAAGAGTCGCACGCAGTGCGTAGGTGTGCACCAGGGACAAGGTTAACTCATTGTCAAAGATCAAGAGAGATAGCATACTTAGTATCTTAGATGGATCAAAGGTCGAGGCCTTTGACACTTAGAAATTATTCCAAGTTAGGAGGATGTGTAATCCCGGGAGGAGAAGCGACAGTGATCATTGTATCCCATTGAGAATTGTCGATGAACGTCAGATACGAGCCCAAGGTCCGACCGACGTTGGATCCAGGAGAACATGCACGTTCTTTAAAGAGAAAGGTGAAGTGGGGTTACAAAATACCGAAATTAGGAGGATAGATTCAGATATCGGGATTTGGAAGAGTCAAGACTCTTCATCATCAGGAGTCTCGGAATCGTGAAGTACGAAACTCTGAAATCCCGAAAGCAAGAGGAAATTTTCGGATACCAGGAGTTGGAAGAGTCAAGACTCTTCATCATCAGGAGTCCCGGAATCATGAAGTACGAAATGCCAAAATCCTAAAAGAAGGAGGATAGTTTCAGATATCGGGAGTTGGAAGATTCGAGACTCTTCATGATCAGGAGTCCTGTAATCGCAAAATGCGAAATGCCCAAATCCCGAAAGTGGGAGGACGGTTTCGGATACTGGGAGTTGGAAGAGTCGAGACTCTTCATCATCAGGAGTACCGAAATCATGAAATGTGAAATGCTGAAATCCCAAAAGCAGGAGGACAGTTTCAGATACTGGGAGTTGGAAGTGTTGAAACACTTCATCACAGAAATACCAAAGTGTCGAAATGCGAAACGTCGAAAATCCTGAAACAGGCTCATCAACTGGAGTTTCGGATATCGGGAGTTGTAGGAGTCAAGAGTTGATATGCCTCGCAACAGGATTTTGTGACATGCGAAATCGTGAAATAGCGAAATGTGAAATGCTGAAATGATCGAAGCTAGTCTAGCTAAGCTCCTTTTTTGGAGTTTCGGGGATCGTGACTTGGAGAGTCGAGATTCCTCACAACAGGAATTCGTGACATGTGAAATCTCGAAATGGTGAAATGCGAAATGCCGAAATGATTGAAGCTAGTGCAACCAAGCTCCATTTTTGGGATCGCGACTTGGAGTGTCGAGACACTTGATCACAGGAATGTCGAATTGCCGAATGTCGAAATGCCGAAATGGAGAAATGTCGATGTAGCCGGTGGTCACCGCCGATGGTCACGTAAGTGGAAGGAGCTATCATAGCTAGGCTCCATTTCAAGGTTCGCACTATAACTTCTAGAAACCACTGATGTTTTCTGCCAGAGGACTCGAAGAGACTTTTGTGTGATTTCCAGAGGAGCTAAAGAGTCTCAAGGAATCTTCTAGTGGAATGAAGACTATTCATAGAGGCGATTGACATATGGATGATAGTTGGAACCTGGAATTGCAACAGATGGAATGAGCTCGACTGTGATAGAGAAGACGAAGAGTCTCAACTACAAGACATGCGAAGGAATCTCGACATAACACCCAGTGATGATGGACACATGGGTTTAACTGCCAGAGAAGTTGAAGAGTTGGAATGATGATCAAGCAGAGCACTCGAAATGGAGAGAGCATACAAAATCATGGTGAAAGAGCATGCACAAGGTGCATAGAGACTATAAGTATGCAGAACAAAGAAGAGATGAGGGTTGTTGTTGTTGAGAGTGATTCAGGCATGTATAAGGAGGAGTGTGTAGATGTTGAAATATAGAGAAGAGGAATGGTGCATTGAATGGACATGGCACATAGAGCATAAAAGGAAGAAGCACAGAAAGAACAAGGCATGTGTGTAGCAAGACAGTGAGACACTAAAGAAAGGCTAGGGTGTTCTTGTAGAGAAAACAAAAGATTAGAAATCGCAAGAAGATGAAGACAGAGAGACACTGGTATAGGAGAGCAAAGAAGCATAGCAGAACATTGATAAGCCTAGTAAGCCAATGGTAAATATTGTATCAGTGATAAATTTATATATAGAAAACTTTATATTTCAAGGTGGAAGGGAGGTGCTAGGGAGGATTGTTGTCCTCAGAGGTTCAAGTGGGTGCTTGAAAAAAGGGAGTTGTATCTCCCATATGGTTGTAGCCAGAGAAACCAGGGTGGCAAGGTGGTGCAAGGGAGAATTGTAGTTCTTTGTTTTACAGGTTGGTGCCTGTGTGACTGGAAGTTGGTGCTTCCATCCAGTTGGTGTTGGAACACTTAGGGATTTGTTGCTTCCTTCTAGTGGGTTCTAGAGAAACACAAGGAGTTGGTGCTTCCTTCTAGTGGGTGCTAGAGAATCCAGAGAGTTGGTGCTCTCAACAAGTAGCAGCTTGCAAAATAGAGCTTGTAGCCTCATTACAAGTTGGTGCTCATAAATATGATAATGTACAGAATGTAAAGAATACTTATCATATAAAGAAGAAGAGGTTTTTACCCTTTATGGGTTTCCTCAGGAAATATCTGTCTCTGTGTATCTCATATGTGTGAATGATGTTGAATGTTCTATTGCTTACTTCCATGCATTATTTTGATTGTCATTGAGTGCTCTGTAAAGAATTTAAAATAAGCATAATTGTTTAGCACAGGAACAACTGATTCACCCCTCCTCTTAGTTGTTCAACAATTGGTATCAGAGCTGGCCCCTTTTATCTACGGGTGGTTCCTAGAGCTTAAACATGTCAAGCCATGAAGGAAATTCAACCAATAAGGCCCCTCTGTTCAATGGAACAAACTTTTCCTTCTGGAAAGTTAGAATGAGAACCTACATAATGGCCTTAGGTGTAGATGTTTGGGATGTGGTAGGTACTGGTTATGTAAAGCCAGTTGTACTAGCTAATAAGGATGACAAGCTAGAATTTAGCTTCAATGCTAAGGCTATGAATGTTATCTTGAGTGGGCTTGCAGAAGAAGAATTCATAAAAGTTATGCACCTAGGAACTACCAAAGAAATGTGGGACAAACTCATTAGCAGTTATGAAGGTAATGAGAAGGTAAAGGATGCCAAGCTTCAAATCTACAGAGTACATTTTGAACAGCTGAAGATGAAAGAAGATGAAACTATTGGAAAATACTTTCTGAGAGTTGAAGAACTGGTAAATGCAATGAAAGCACTTGGAGAAAAAAATGAGGAACCTTCTTTAGTTCAGAAAATTTTGAGATCTCTACCAGATAGGTTCAACCCGAAGGTCTCTGCTATAGAAGAACTTAATGATCTAAAAACCTTGGAGTTTGATCAACTTCTAGGAACATTGGCTGCATATGAAATGAGAATAGTTAAAGATAAACCCACCTCCAGAGAAGCATCATTTAAAGCAGACAAGATTGAGGATTCTGAGCCTAATGAAATTGAAAAAAAAATTGTGAAGAGACTCAAGAAGGGATCAGGCAAATACAAAGGTAAATTGCCTTTCAAATGTTTCAATTGTGCTAAAATAGGTCATTTTTCAAATAAATGTCCTTGCAAAGGAAAGGATCAGACATGTGATGATGAGGAGAAGCACAAACACAAAAATTTCTTTAAAGAGAATAATTTTAAGAAGAAAAGTATTTGTGTAAACAATGATGATGGTCCTTCAGATGATGAAGACAATGACTCCTCTATTGAAGATAAACTAAATTACTTAATACTTATGGACAAAGAGGATTATGATAATAAAAGCACAGGAAGTGAGGCTAATGAAGAAGAAGTTGTGGCTGATATGGAAGGAGAACTGATCAGTGCACTGGAAGAGATTGACAAACTCATAATTAAGAACAAAAAGAAAAAACAATTGCTTATACAGTTTGAGAAAGACAGTAAATAGCCCGATGAAGACTTTTCCCTGCTAAAATTAGAATTAGAAGAGGTAAAGAAAATTGAGGACATTCTGAAACAACAATTATCAGAAAAGAAGGCAAGATGTAAAGCTCTGGAAGAAGAAGTAGTGAAAACTAGGAAAGAGTTGGAGAAGTTTCAAGCCTTGTATCATCAAAATCTGTCAAGTATCAAAGCCTCTGAAGGATTAGACACCATTCTGAATTAGCAAAGGAATCCAAAGCTGAAAATTGGTTTGGGTTATGAAGAGGGATCAAGTAGTGGTCAGCCAAGAAACAAAGAATCCATCAAGTTAGTCAAATCTACAACCAATGACAACAACAAACCTCCATAAGCAAAGAAAGACAATCAGCTTCTCAGGAGGAGTAAAGAAAAAGGTGCCAGGACTGAATCTGTAGAACAAAGAAATAATGCACTCCTTGCTCAAGGAAATCATCAACATGGAAGAAATCGACATGTTCAAATAAGACAACCATTTTCCAGGTACCAACGTTCTTTCTATGGATATTGTTTATTTTGTTCTAACTTTGGTCATAAAGATGTAAATTGTTCTTTAAAATTAAATTATGAGCAATCAAGACATTCAAGGTATAGATATCTGCCACAACAAAGAATGAGATAGCCAAGTAACAAACCACCACAGACTGCAAATCACTTGATGGATGGGAAAAGGACACAGGTTAAGCATAACAATCGTTATGATTCTTTATTCAACAAACCAGAATGTTACATCTGTCATAACTATGGACATAAATCTGTTGATTGTCGCTTAAGGAACTATGAACCAGATTTGAATTCCCCTGTTGAAAATGTCAAGGTTTGGAAGAAGAAAGAAAGTGACAAGTGTGGATTAGTGTTGTCATCTCAAAGACAAACGAAACCTTGGTATATAGACAGTGGATGCTCCAAACATATGATGGGAGACAAAGGTAAGTTTCTATTTTTAAGTGAAACCAAATTAGGAAACGTAACCTTTGGAAATGATGCTCCAGGTAAAATAAAGGGTAAAGGGATGGCGAGTTTAAGTAATGAAAAAGGAAAAGCCCAAGATGTTCTACTTGTAGATGGGCTGAAACATAATCTTCTCAGTGTAAGTCAAATGTGTGGCAGAGGATGTGAAGTGGTGTTCACGTCCAAGGACTGCAAGATAAAGTCTGCAAACTCAGGACAAGTGGTGGCCAAAGGCATAAGGACAGAAAATAATGTATATGTGTTGAAAGAAGATAGAGAATAGTGTCATCTAAGAAAACATGATGAAAGCTGGTTATGGCATAGGAGACTTGGACATCTAAACTTTGACCACTTAATCAAGCTCAAAAATCTTGAGGCAGTAAGAGATCTTTCGAGAATATCAAAGCCCCAAGATTCTATGTGTAAACCCTTCCAAGTAGGAAAGCTAACCAGGACACGATTTAAGTCCAAGAGCTCTGCTTCAACAGAGAAACCACTTCAACTAGTTCATATGGATTTATGTGGACCATCAAGACTGGAAAGCACAAGGAAAGAAAACTACTTCATGCTGATCATTGATGATTACTCCAGACTTACTTTGGTTGCCTTTCTCAACGAAAAAGATGAAGCATTTGAGAAGTTTAAAATATTTAAGGCCTTAACTGAGAATCAAACAGGCAAGAGGTTAAAGGCAGTAATATCAAACAGAGGAGGAGAATTTATGTCAAGTGATTTCAAGGAATTATGTGATAAGCATGGGATCAAGAGAGAATACACAATCCCAAGAACTCCACAACAAAATGGAGTAGTTGAGAGGCAAAATAGAACAGTGCAACAAATGGCCAGGTCAATGATGAATGAGAAGAACATTGGTCAAACCTACTGGGTAGAAGTAATACACACAATAGTCCATGTTCTTAACAAATCTCACCTCAGACCACAAAGTGACAAGACACCTTATGAACTGTGGTATGGGAGACTTTCTTCAATCAAACACTTCAAAGTCTTTGGGAGTAAATGTTACATAAAGAATAATGATGAGAACCTTGGAAAATATAATGATGGGGTTGATGAAGGTATCTTCTTAGGGCATGCTACAAACAGTAAAGGATACAAATGCTATAATAAGAGGCTGCATAAAATGGTTGACAGTATTGACATAAAAGTTGATGAAGGAATCCCAGCAAGAGAGGTGTACAATAATGAGTCTTCTACAGAGAACACAACTAAAGCTGAAGATGAATAGGTCCAAGAATCAAAAAATGAAGACTCTGAATCAGATGAAGACACAGATACTCAGACAGACTCAAATCAGTGGACAACTTCAAATTCCTCCTCTAGAATCACTCAAACGAATCATCCTGCAAGTTAGATAATTGGTGAAAAAGACAAAGGCGTACAAACCAGGAGAAAGATAATCAAAAACACCGAACAATCACATACATCTTTCATATCCATGCTGGAACCCAAGAATTTTAATGAAGCTAGCAAAGATGACCATTGGGTTAAAGAAATGAATGATGAACTTGATCAGATTGAGAAAAACAATACGTGGGAGATGGTTCATAGACCTGAAGGTAAAAATA
>ML784919.1:138879-163822 GCA_009831015.1 Picea engelmannii | reverse complement strand
CAAAGACAAAGGGTTCAAGAGAGGAACAGTTGACAACAATCTATATATCAAAATAGAGGATAATGATTTTCTCATCGTGTTGGTCTATGTAGATGACATCATCTTCGGATGTAATAAGGATTCATTGGTACAATGGTTTGCTTATGCCATGGATTCTGAGTTTGAAATGTCTATGATATTCGAACTGTCATTTTTTCTTGGTCTGCAAATTACTCAGAGGTCTGAAGGGATGTTCATTTCTCAAGAAAAATATCTAAGAGAAATGTTGAAAAGGTTTCAAATGGAAGATTCTAAACCTCTGGGAACACCTATGGTTAATGGATGCAAATTAAGCAAGGATGATGACTCACCTGATGTTGATCAAAGTTCATATAGGTCAATGCTAGGCAGTCTGTTGTACATCACAGCATCTCGTCCAGACATAATGCATGTTGTTCTAATGGTAGGAAGATATCAGTCTGCACCTAAACAGATTCATTTGCTAGTTGTCAAAAGGATCATAAAGTTCTTTCGGATTCATCGCATAGGTTTTTTTATTTTCAACGTTTTGGACCAAACCAGTGTGGTCCATCATCAGGAAAATTATTATGAGATATGAAGGAAAAAAGATATAACAAGTGTAAATAAATACTTGAAAAGTTGTTTATGAAGAGTCGACATATGAAATCAGGAAAAAATATATTTGTTTGTTTATTAATTTTATTTTTTTTGTTTATTAATTATTTGTTAAGATTCGACTTATTAAAATGAAATCAAAAAAATATAAGACTTACAAAATTTTTATAAATTAATATCTTGAATTATTCATATTGGTTAGTGTTGGGATCCAATTTTGACTAATTTTCCATCCATCATCTATGTTTAGATTGTTAGGTTGTTTTTCAATTTCGATTGCTTCTCTGAATTTCCTATTGTGATAGTGATCTATCTTGGCAAGAATTTTGGCATCTTCAATACAAATGTGATGTTTAGTTTTATCTTAATGTTTTGCAAGAGCTGAGGGATGTGTGCGATTGTGTTTGATGTCAGCGGCATGTTCTTGAATCCTAATTCTAAAGGAATGACTTGTTTCTCCTATGTATTGTTTACCACACGAGCATGGGATCATATAGACACCTTTTTGCTCGATGGGATTAACATATTCTTTGACTGACCTAAGGGAATTCCTAATGGTGTTTAAGGGTTTGAAAGTTGCCCCAATGTTTTTCTTCTTTAAAATCCTAGCAAGATTGTCTGTTGTCCCTTGTATATAGGGTAAGAAAACCTTGGACACATCATTATTTGTTTGTTCATTATTCCTAGGCGTTTTAGTGGCATTTTGAAAAGCTTTCATCACCTGATGTTTTTTATAGCCATTATCTTTAAAAACTTTGAGGAGGTGATTTTTCTCTTTGTCAAGGTGTTCATCATCAGAAATTTTGAAGGCTCTAGTGGCTAAGTTGTTGAGAACACCTAGTTTTTGGGAGGGTTGATGATGGGAATTGGCATGAAGGTATTGTTCGGTGTGAGTTTTCTTCCTATAAACTTGGTGGGATAAGGATCCACCAGGTATTTTTGTGACCCTGACATCTAGAAAAGGAAGACTACCATTATTTTCAACCTCCATAGTGAATTTGATGTGATTGGATTGTTTAGAGTCACAAATTCATATAATTTATCACAACCATGGGGCCAAATGACAAAGGTATCATCAACAAACCTATTACAGTATTTAGGTTTGAAGGGCGACGAGATAAGGGCGTTGTTTTCCAAATATTCCATGAATAAATTGGCTATGATGGGAGAGAGGGGGGATCCCATAGCAACCCCACAGGTTTGTTCATAAACGTCGCCTTGGAAGCTAAAGATAGTGGAATTCAAACAAAGCTCAACTAAGTTAGCAGTACCTACGTTAGTGATGTTCTTGATGACTTTCATTGCTCCGTCAATGGGAATTTTAGTGAAGAGAGAAACAACATCAAATCTTATGAGGGTGTCATCTTTGTCCAATTTAATGTTTTTGATCTTTTTTACAAAGAAAGAGGAATCTTTGACAAAGGAGCTAGTGTTGTCGACTAGGGGTTTGAGTTTATGAGCCAAATATTTTGCAAGTTGATAAGTAGGGCTACCAATTGTGTTGACGATAGGTCTAAGAGGGGCTCCTTCCTTATGAATCTTCGGAAGTCCATATATCCTAGGGGTGGAAGGGCAGGTAACAAGCAATTTCTTTTTATCATCATATTTTATGTTGCTTAATTTAATGGCATTGGAGACTTCACTTGCAATCTTATTTAGGGGGTTTTTATTAATTTTTTTATAACTTCCACTGTTATTGAGGTGATCCAACATTTTTTCTATGTAGTTATCCTTGTTCATAATGACAACAACCCCACCTTTGTCTTCTTTTAGAACTACTAAATTCTTGTTATTGTTTAGGGATTTTAGAGCCAAAAATTCTTCTTTAGTGATATTTCTCTTTGGTGTTTTACTCTATGGACAATTACTGAGCAGTCTCATCTGATTTCTTCTTTAGCATTATCTTTTTAATACTATTTTCAATGTTGCATAAGATATCTTCAATAGGAATTTTGCGAGGGGCAATGGCAAAGTTAAGACCTTTTTCTAGTAACCTAGTAGTGTTTTCATCAATGGGATGGGTTGATAAGTTTATAACTAAATTTTTGGGTACAATGATTTTGACCTAGTAAGTCTTACGTTCAAAGTTATTAACTTGTTTACTATTGTTATTGGAGATATTAAGGACGAAATTTGGGTTCACGATATTATTGCAGATTGTGTCGGTGTTGGGTAGACTTATTACTTTAATATTATTGTTATCATTACTATTTGGTTCGTTATTACATTGGCTTTCACCGTTGTGGTTGTTTACATTATTCATTATATGCGCATTGTTAATATTATTATTCCTGGTATTTGTGATATCAGGATTGGTTTTTGGTATAATGGAGGTGAGGGGATTAATGCTAATAACGGAGCTGGGTTCAATATTACTTCTACGACAGGTGTTATTATTAAGTTTAATGGGAAGGTTACAATGGCTCTGATCAAAAGGATATTCAGATATTTGAAAGAAACAATGAACTATGTCCTATGGTATCCTAAGAATCAGAATTTTCAATTATCAGTCTACTCAAATGCTGATTGGGCTAACTGCATGGATGAAAGGAAAAGCATGAGTGGAGGTGCATTCTTCTTAGGAGATTATCTAGTAGCATGGTTGAGTAAAAAGAAAGGTTCCATTTCTTTATCAACTACAGAGGCAGAGTACATTGTTGCTACTACCTTTTGCACTCAGGTATTATGGATGATTCAAACACTTGCAAACTTGGAGGTAAAATACGTTGCACCGATCCCAATTCATTGTGATAACACTAGTGCCATCAATGTGTATAAGAATCCTGTATTCCACTCCAAGACCAAGCATATTCCCATAAAATACCATTTTCTGAGAGAGAAGGTCACTAATCAGGTTGTTCAGGTCCATTACATTCCAACCACAGAACAAATTGCAGACATCTTTACTAAACCCCTAGCCAAGACACCATTTGAATATCTTCGGCAGAAGTTGGGTGTCATCCCATCTCACACCTAAGAGAGTCCATCCTGTTAGGGGGGGTTTTGTATTGATTGAATATCTGATACCTCCTAAAAATACTACAACAGCTCAGGGGGGGCATGTTTTCTTTGACATTGATGTCAAAGGGGGAGAAAAAGAGTGGTCTGGATCGGATGCTACAGTTGGCGGTCCAAACAGATTAGCACAATCATTCAAGGTTGCCATCAATGCCAAAGGGGGAGATTGTTGGCATGTTTACAGGCATGTGTGATTGTCATTGATGGCAAGATCAGAGTATGCAACGATGGAAAAACAGGGACAATGTAAGCTCAAGAGGATTAGCACAGAGTTGCACACAGTGCGTAGGTGTGCACCAGGGACAAGGTTAACTCATTGCCAAAGCTCAAGAGAGATAGCATACTCAGGATCTTATATGGATCAAAGTTCGAGGCCTTTAACACTTAGAAATTATTCCAAGTTAGGAGGATGTGTAAGCCCAGGAGGAGAAGCGACAGTGATCATTGTATCCCATTGATAATTCCTGATGAACGTCAGATGTGAGCCCGAGGTCCGACCAACGTTGGATCCAGGAGAACCTACACGTTCTTTAAAGATCAAGGTGAAGCGGGGTTACAAAATCCCGAAAGAAGGAGGAAAGTTTCAGATACAAGGAGTTGGAAGAGTCGAGACTCTTCATCATCAGGAGTCTTGGAATGGAAAAGTACGAAACGCTGAAATCTCGAAAGAAGGAGGACAGTTTCGGATACCAGGAGTTGGAAGAGTCGAGACTCTTCATCATCAAGAGTCCCAGAATCGCGAAGTACAAAACACTGAAATCCCGAAAGCAGGAGGACATTTTTAGATACCAGGAGTTGGAAGAGTCGGGACTCTTCATCATCAGGAGTCCCAGAATCGCAAAATGTGAAACGTCAAAATCCCGAAAGCAAGAGGACAGTTTCAGATACCGGGAGTTGGAAGAGTCGAGACTCTTCATCATCAGGAGTCCCAGAATTGTGAAATGTGAAACACCGAAATCCCGAAAGCAGGAGGACAGTTTCGGATACCAGGAGTTGGAAGTGTCGAAACACTTCATCACATAAATACCTAAGTGCCGAAATGTGAAATGCCAAAAATCCTGAAATGGGCACATCAATCGGAGTTTCAAATACTAGGAGTTGGAGGAGGCAAGAGTCGAGATGCCTCGCAACAGGAGTTCGTGACATGCGAAATCGCGAAATAGTGAATGTGAAATGCCGAAATGATCGAAGCTAGTCCATATAAGCTCCTTTTTCGGAGTTTCGGGGATCACGACTTGGAGAGTCGAGATGCCTCGCAATAGGAATTCGTGACATGCAAAATCGCGAAATGGAAAAATGTGAAATGCCGAAATAATCGAAGCTAGTGCAACCAAGCTGGAGTGTCGAGACAGTTAATCACAGGAATGCTGAATTTCCAAATGTCGAAATGGTGAAATGTCGATGTAGCTGGTGGTCACCACTGGTGGTCACGTAAGTGGAAGAAGCTAGCATAGATAGGATCCATTTCAAGGTTAACACTATAACTGCTAAAAACCATTGATGGTTTCTACCAGAGGACTCGAAGAGACTTCTGTGTGATTGCCAGAGGAGCTGAAGAGTCTCAAGGAATCTTCCAGTGGAATGAAGATTGTTCATAGAGGCAATTGACAGATGGATGACAGTTGGATCCTAGAACTACAACAGAGGGAATGAGCCCGACTATGACAGAGAAAACGAAGAGTCTCAACTGCAAGACAGGCGAAGGAATCTCGGCATAACACCCAGTGATGATGGACGCATGGGTTTAACTGCTAGAGAAGCTCAAGAGTTGGAATGATGATCAAGAAAAGCACTCGACATGGGCAGAGCATGCAGAAGCATGGTGAGAGAGCATGCACAAGGTGCATAGAGACTATAAGTATGCAGAACAAAGAAGAGATGAAGGTTGTTGTTGTTGAGAGTGATTAAGGCGTGTAGAAGGAGGAGTGTGCAGTAGATGAAATACAGAGAAGAGGAATGGTGCATTGAATGGACATGGCGCATAGAGCATAAAAGGCAGAAGCACATAAAGAACAAGGCATGTGTGCAACAAGACAGTGAGACACTAAAGGAAGGTTGAGGTGCTCTTGTAGAGAAAAACAAAAGATCAGAAATCGCAAGAAGATGCAGACAGAGAGACACTGGTACAGGAGAGAAGAGTAGCTGTTACACATTATTTTCATCATCCTTATGACCGTTAATGATGTAAACCTATATGTTGCCTTCAGATGGGTCAGTGGCCTGAGTTCCTAAAGAGAGAAGGGAGAAGAACTTTTCCTGAGAAAAGAAGTTGCATTTTCTTGTGTAAAAACCTTATAAAAAAGGAAGTTTGCAGGTTGCCTATGTATTAGGGTGCGAGAATGCCTGATTCTTGTAGGCTGCATCATAGCTAGGGTGCGAACAGTTCACAGGTTTCACTATAAGCAGGATGCGAGAATGCTTACATGTGGGAAAAATGAGTGTTTTCTCGAATCTTCTAGAAGGAGAAACTTCCATGGTAGGGTGGCATCTGAATGGTTTGGATCTTGCTCGCTTTCATGATTTAGTGGGATCATCCTAACCTCCTCACCTTATCCTCTTCAACTTATAAAAGGAGAGGAGCTCTCATGGAGAAGGGGTTCTTAAGCTTGTTCTTGAGCTTTGTTAGCTTTTGTTGGCTTGGAATTATTAGCTTGCTTGGAGTGGCTTTGAGATTTTCTTTGTCAAGATAGATTGTGAATATCATCAGATCTATGCTCTCAGAATTCTTGGAGTGAAAGTGTGTGGGAAACGAAGGACAGTTGGAAGGGACCTTACGACATCAAGGCCATGGTTGTAATCTCTCTTTCACATTTAATATGATACAGTAATATGATTCTTTCCTATAAAGCTTGTTGTGTTTTATTGTATGATTCCTTGATCACATACATAGGTTTATATTGAATTTATGCTATTACTATCACTTTGGTTGGTTGTGTTCTTTTGCAGGATCATCATTGGAATGGAGCTAGGATGGCAATGGCGAGAGGAAGCGACATTTAAATGGTATGTCACCCATCCCTCTTTAGTCAGTAAATTAAATATCTAAAACTTAAGGAAAGCGTCATGTTTTGGTGTGTTTTGTTCTAGATCTAGGTGGATCTAGGGAGATCAGTTAGTGTCCGCACCTACCAATTAGTCCGATAACAGTAGCATAGCAGAATAGTGATAAGCCTGGTAAGCCAATGATAAATTTTGTATCACTGTGATAAATTTATATATAGAAAACTTTATATTTCATGGTGGAAGGGAGGTGCTAGGGAGGACTATTGTCCTTAGAGGTTCAAGTGGGTTCTTGAACACGAGGAGTTGTAGCTCCCATCTGGTTACAGCCAGAGAAACTAGGGTGGAAGGGTGGTGCAAGGAAGAATTGTAGTTCTCTCTTTTACAGGTTGGTGCCTGTGTGACTGGAAGTTGGTGCTTCCATCCAGTTGGTGCTGGAACACCTAGGGAGTTGTTGCTTCCTTCTAGTGGGTGCTAGAGAAACATAGGGAGTTGGTGCTTCCTTCTAGTGGGTGCTAGAGAATCCAGAGAGTTGGTGCTCTTAGCAAGTAGCAGCTTGCAAAACAGAGGTTGTAGCCTCATTATGAGTTGGTGCTCATAAGCATGATAATGTACAGAATGTAAAGAATACTTATCATATAAAGAAGAAGAGGTTTTTACCCTTTATGGGTTTCCTCAGGAAATATCTACCTCTGTGTATCTTATATGTGTGAATGATGTTGAATGTTCTATTGCTTACTTCCATGCATTATTGTGATTGTCATTGAGTGATCTGTAAATAATTCAAAATAAGCATAATTGTTTAAGCATGGGAACAACTGATTCAACCCCCCCCCCCTCTAAGTTGTCCAACACGTTTGTCGTCAAGAATTAGGATTTAATATGACCTTAGGAAGTTGTTCTCGCTACATAGAGTTATGTCCTCCTCCATTTAGTTATTCTTCCAAACACATGGAGAGTTTGTGTTGCCTCCTGCATCATGAACTTATGTCAATGTCATGTTTTCCGAGTCGGATCATTTGTCGTGTTATTGTCCAAGGGAAGTTTTACCCAACCTGAGTCAGCCTTTCTACAGTTTTTCTCTTTCCCTCTTGCTCGACCATCCCCATAAGTCCAATCAAGTATTTGTTTGAAATCAATGAAGTTCTTTGCCTGATCACCGAGATCCTCTTGTATGTTCCCTGACAAGCCGTCGAAGACCTATGGGTAGTGAATTCGTACACTTACATTACACTCCTACCCGAGTTTTGAAGATCTTGAAGTTTTTTCTCAAGATCTGAAGGCTTCATCTCCATCCATCAAGCATCATTTGACTTCTTGAAGATGGATACTATACATGTATATCTTTGATTTTGAGATGTATATCTGTTGTGTATTTCTCGCGGATACACTTTATATAGTTATATGACATGGATCTGTAGTGTATTTGATTAGAATCCATGATTTATTTCATCCCGAGCATGGGTATGCCCACCTCAGTGAAACAATTATTATTTTTGCAGATGGCATCTCCCGAACTCTGGTCCCGATCCCACTCGCTTCGTATGTTGGTGAAGATTTGTAATGTATTTCAGCCATCAGATTCTCTTCTGACCTCACCCATTAGGGGGCATCCATTATAACCCTAAATTGCACCATACATGCATACCTGGCATTTGGCCCTCTTACTTGTTATTTTTGTCAAGCCATCACTGAGAAGCTCTTCTTTAAAACCACATTTTTGAAGATGTATGCACCCTGCACCACTACTAACTGCGTACACACACTTTATGCACCACTACATCTCACGTAGGTACACTAGTTGCACCATTACAGCCCGGGTATACCCACAAATGTTGCAAAAATTAAAAAGTTACAAGGAATTTGTTGAGATTACGGGCTATTGGGTAGTTTTCCAACTGTCCCACCGCCTATAGCCTGTCACCCAACCAAATAACCATCATTTTTTCATATAAAATGAGTTGTTGGGGTCTCATTCCCAAGAGAAGCATAAGAACAATGAAACTCTGCCCGTTTCACATCCCCTCCTTGCCCCAAGAATTTGCAGCCACCTTGTGAGTTTTGTGCCAGAATTGCCCATTCTTGCCTTTTTCCTCCATTATAAGCTAATGCCATTTCCCTAGAGAGAAGTGTGAAAGGAGAAAGATACATGGAAACACAGTTGGATCTTGGTGAAGAGGATCCCAGACTAGGTTTGAGGAGCAGTCGTCGATCGCATTGTAGGTAAACTTTGTGATATTAATAAAAGGAATACTTTTTTTGTCCCGCAATATGATGTGTTCAATCTTTAAGTTTGATTTATGTTTTATACTGACATCTAACCCACTAATTCATATGTGAGATACATGTTCATATTTTCTTGTTTATCTTTTTGTCAATGTAGGTCGGCCTTGGGAGGAGACTTGTAGTTGAGGAGCAATCGAACATGAAAGAATCGACACCGGACGCGGAGTTTAAGGTAGAGTTACCAGATGTTTTTACTTTGTATTTCTTGTCTAAATGTGGGGTATATTTGGGGTAGTCTAAAGAGTAGGATAATTTTCTACAGTTAGATATGCCTACATTTTGAATCCTAGTGTATTCCATAGGCGGGTTTTCCCACTATAGAAATACTGACAGTAGTAGCATGCATGAGATGCACTCTTCTACTAAGTGCATCGACAAATTTATTCTCTTTTCCTTTGATATTCTTGATATCGAGGTCATATTCACTTAAAAATTCCATCCATATTGTTTTTTTGGCATTCAAGGTTGGTTCTTCAAAAAGATACTTTAGGCCAATGTTTTCTGTCCTTAATTCAATTCTCTTCCCCATGAGATAATGCCTCCAGATTCTCAAGGCATGGACAATGAAAACAAGCTCCAGGTCATGTGTGGCATAGTTCCTCTCATGCTCCTTAATCTTTCTGGACTCATAACCAATGACATGTCCATTTTGCATGAGGACTCCCCCAAGTCCTTCCTTACATGCATCTGTACATACCATGTAATTCATTCAACAGATTAAAATTTGCTTCACACTTAGGAGTCCAGTCAAATTCAGTTCCCTTCTTTTTGAAATAAGTGATGGGATGAGCAATATTAGAGAACCCTACTATGAACCTTCTGTAGTAACCAACTAATCCCATAAAAGATCTGAATTCTGACACATTTATGGGTGTTTACCATCCTCTAATGGATTCAATATTCTCTGGATCTATTGCTATGCCCTGCTCTGAAATAATGTGTCCCAAGTAATGGATCTACTTTTGATAAAAATAACACTTACTCATCTTGGCATACAACTGATGTTCTCTCAGCACTTGCAATACCAGTCTTAAGTGATGTTCATGCTTCTCTTCATACTAGGAATAGACAAGTATGCCATCCAAGAATACTATGACAAACTTATCCAAATAATTTCTGAATATGTCATTCATTAAGAACATAAAGATAGTTGGTGCATTGGTTAGTCCAAATGGCACCACTACAAATTAATATTTCCCATACCTGGTTCTAAAGGTTGTCTTATGAATGTCTTCATTCTTGATCCTTACCTGATGGTATCTTGACCTCCTGACAATCTTTGAAAATATATTTTCTCCTCTTAGTTGATCAAAGAGGTCATCAATTATGAGTAGAGGATACTTGTTCTTTATAGTATACTTATTCATTTGTTGAAATTCAATACCCAGCCTCAAGGTTCCATACTTATTTTTGAAAAAAAGTATTGGTGCTCCCCAAGGTGAAACACTTGGACATATGTACCCTTTCTTCAACAATTTCTCCAACTGCATTTGCAATTCTTTTAAATCTGGTGTGCTCATTCTGTAAGGTTTTTCTTACACTGGGGCAACTCCAGGCACTAAATCAATTGAGAATTATATCTCCCTTCTTGGTGGAAACCCTGGTATCTCTTGGAATACATATTTGAAATCATGTAGTACCGAAAAATATGCAAGTCTTGGCCCCTTTGTATTTTTTGGCTCCTCCACATGGGCTGCATACAATTGACATCCTTTTCTAAAAAATCTCTTCAGTTGTAAGGTTGAAATATCCCTTATAGAGATGGGTCTTGGAACTCCTTTCATAGTGTTATGTTTTCCATCTTCATCAAGATAGGTAAATTTCTTTCTTTGACAATCTAGGATAGCATGATGTTGGTCCATCCAATCCATTCCAATTAGAATATCATAAGACCCAGATGGTATGATATTTAGATCAAAATTTGTATTCACACCATTAAGACTTATGGAACATCCTCTAACCATATCATGGATTCTCCTTTTGGTTCCAGTGGCTAGCTGAACCAAACTTGATTTTCCAAGCTTACTTTTCTCCAAATGTAATCTATACACTATTTTAGGATCAATGTAACAATGATTTTCTCCTAGATCAATTAAAATAGAAACAGGATTATTTATGATCTTACCTTCCACCTTGATCATATTGGATGGGTACACTACTTGTCGATCATATAAAGATGCATAGATTATTCCCATATCTTCAACGGTTATAGCCTCTTGGACGTTGTGCACAGTATTCACTCTGTCCTTTCTATGTGGGAAATCCTTATACAAGTGATCTTCCTTGCATCCCCAGCATTGGATTGGTGGTGTTCCCCTTTTTCCCAAGGAGTCTTGTTTCTTAGATTCGCCCTTAGAATATTGATCTTGATGATTTCTGTTAGGCTCATTCTTATTGAAGGGAGGTTTGAATCATTTCCTCCTCTAATCAGATTTATCCTTATTATTATCCTTCCAAGATTTCTGCAAGGATTCTCTTCCATGTCCTTGCTCATACAGGTATGTATCCTTCCTGATGGCTTCAGTCAAGGTCTTGGGCTCATCATACCTAATATTTTCTTCATAAAAGGTTGTTAGTCCACTCAAAAACCTTTGTATCTTCACCTTCTCATTATTAATGAACTCTACATACTTTAACAACCCCAAGAACTTCTTCTCATCGTTAATGAACCTGACATACTTTAACAACCCCAAGAACTTCTTCTCATATTCTTCCATAGTCATACTTCACAACTTGAGTTCAAATAACTCCTGCATTTTCTTGACATAGAAATGCTCTGAGAGGTTCTCCTTCTGGAAGTACTTCTTGAACTTCTTCCAAGTGCTCCTATTCTCATTAATATGTTCAACTTTCTTCAGTTGATCCCACCACATTGCAGCTTTCTCGTGTAAATGGTAGGTGGAAATTCGGTCTTCTAGATTTGATGAATAGTTATGCAATTGAAAATATATCATGATTCCAAGCAACCATGCTTCAGCATATTCATCCCTCTCTCTTTCACCATCAAAGGATGGTGGCTTGAGCTTCCTCATATCTTCTTGCAAACTGTCCACTTCATGTCTCCTTCTTTGGTGCCTAACAAGAGACACCTCTGGACTGCTTATGGAATCTTCTGATGCATAAAAATTTCTTTCTGAGTAAGGAGGTGAGTGGTTTCTATGGGTTCTGTTGGCACTTCTCGAATAACTACCTCTTTCACGAAACCTGCCTTCTTCCTCTTGCTTTGATCCATTCTTGGCTTGAATTTGCAGTTGATTTAAGATCTGCAGCACTCGAGCATTTATTTGACTTTTCTCTCTCATCAGTCTCTCATTTTCTTCTTTGTAGATCTGCACTTCTATTTTCAGGCTTCTTATAGTTTATAGCAATGTTTCCTTCTCTCCTCTTCCCTTACATCGATTGGACTCTGTCTCTGCATTGCCAATTCTGGTATTCTGGCCTTCAGCCTCCTTATCATGGCTGGAGGCTCCCTTTCCTTCTTCCATTTATTCAATACGCATCTTAAGTTGATGTGTTTAAACCCCTTAATTCTGAAAAATATGTAAGCGACCATTTTGTTAGAGTTAAGCATATGATAAAAATAATTTTCCAAACCATGTTATAGGTCCCTTTTCTTCTCAATTCATGAAGAAGATATATGTATCAATCTACACCGTATAAAACTTCCATGTTATCCCTTAGCTGATACAAAATTTAATTGTGCACAGGCACTCCCTTCAAACCACTTCCCTAGGTGACCATGGCCAAATCCTTCCTGGTGCTTTTTGTGTTAGAAAATTACTATATCGGAGGTCATGTGGTTGAAAACTGATCGAGGGCTGAGATCGAAGGTCAACAGTAATTGTCGGCTGACAATGTGCTCACTCTTTATCGGAGATCTTTGTCCCTACAATATGAAAAGTGCTCACCCAAATCTCCTTTAAATCATTTTCGTTGATCCCTTGTCCCGACGAGATTAGCGGCGCTAGAAAATAGTGGGTTGTGAACTAGCACATGCACTAATTTTTCCTCCTCTCCCCATAATGGTTTCCCACCATCGATTTTTTGTTCACAGATCGATGGCTATCCGCGGGTCCTACTTCCTTAGCGCCATGTTCCAATATCACATTGACAAGCACTAGATCCTTCCTCGCCGGTGACCTTGGGTTGTGACCTAGGCCTTACCCTCCTAGGTGCTTCACAACTTCGAAACCTTCAGCTAGGACTAGATCAACGGTCCTCATCCTCATTCATGATCAATGATCGAGATCCACTTCGGGACTCTGTGCTTCGGGAGTTCAGCACTTTTGACCTCTGCTTTCCCCCAGAGTACTATGTACCTAAAGTTTTAGATCATGCGCCACGCATCCACCTCAAATAAATGGCTCTATTCCACTTCGGGACTTCAGCCTTCAGAATTCTCAACTTCCCCTACTTACTTCCTCCCAAAACAATTTCACCTAGAGTTCATGATCTGTCGACACGTGTCCTCCCATAGATCGATGACTATGAATTGCTTTGGTTCTTTAGGCTTCAAGAGTTTCAAAATCCCCACCTTCACTGTCTCCCAAAGTGCTTTCACCCGAAGTCGATGATCTGTCGACGCATGTCCTCCTGCAGATCGACGGCCATGAATCGCTTGGCCTCTTCGGGCTTTGGGAGTTTCAAACTCCCCACCTGCACTTTCTCCTGGAGTGCTTTCACCCGAAGTCGATGATCTGTCAATGTGTGTCCTCCTGCAGATCGACAACCATGAATCACTTCGACTCTTCAGGCTTCAAGAGTTTCAAACTCCCTGCCTTCACTTTCTCCTAGAGTGCTTTCACCCAAATTCGACGATCTATTGATGCATATCCTCTTGCAAATTGACGGCTCACATTCATTCACGCATAGATCTGACGGTTGAGACATAAACCTACTCAACCTTTTTCTTCTCCTTCATCAGATGACCATTGTTCACCTACCCTCTGATCCACTGATATTGGATCTCTCTTGATCCCACAGTGGCGATCTCTCCTGAATTCAAAAGGGATGGTCACGATCCTTCGATCCCTTACAAAGGATCTGTTGGTTGTGGAGCCTAATTATCTTCCTGATTCAAAGGTCCTTGCTTTTAGCCGTGTTTATACCCCATGAAGTATTTAAACCCCAGAAGTATGTACACTCTTCCACGCGGGGGAGTGCAGAGGGGGGGTACCCCCTCTGCGGGGTCTGGGGGGTCCATCCCCCCGGCTGGGGGATCTGGGGGCAAGCGGGCCCCCGAAGCAAAAATTTCCTTGTAAAAGTATATTGTAATTTCATTGTAAATCTGGACCGTTCATTATAAGGTCGCAAATCTAACAGTAGAGATTATGTTAGGGTTTTTTTCCCTAGAAGGAAACCCTCGTTTATGAGGGAAATGTATCGCGGCTATGATTGGTGGTGAATATTGTATTCTGAGAGAGGAGATTGTGAGAGAAAGAAGAGGAAGTTACAGTGGGTTTTGCTGTAGATTGTATCCCTTCATTTGCTGGATAATAATAAAGGAAGGACCTGGAAATTTCTCTGGTGGACGTAGCCCACACTGGGTGAACCACGTAAATCTGTGTCTCTCTTGTATTGTGTGTCTTCTGTGTTTTTTTTCTGCATTTGTTTTATTTTATTGCTCCGCGGTCCTGTTTTTCTAACAGGATCTTTGACATTTTAGCTCCTGCGTAGATTTTGCAACGTCATTCCTCCTGATATTTTCAACTTCAAGGTCAGAATTCGATCTCAACCACGAGACTATGACCAACAGACTTGGCCCATACTCACCCGGTGTTTCAACCAGAAGCTCTGATACCAATTTGTAACAGACCCTGTCACCCACAGGTCGGGGTACGCCACCTTCAAGCCCACCCTTGGACTTATTTCTCTTACAGTTACCTTTTTAAATTAATAAGGATGCACAAAATAAAGGATATAATGACATGCACAACAATAACCAACAATCATGCATATTATAAAGATCCAATTAAATGATAAATAAATACACATTGGAATACATTCATATACAGGAAATTAATAACATAACAGAGAGCACTTGTATTTATAAAATATGACACCAACTAGATGCAAACCAAGGATGTTCCACCCAACCATAGACACTATTAATCCAAATCTTAACAGCAATGTCACCCCTGAGCCAGGTCTATGAATCCACAAGGATGGTTCCAGAGTGTTACTTAGATTCCCAAACTAGTCAGCACTCAAGCTCTCACAGGATTTCCTAGAACTCACAACAATCCAAGTATCCATCTCTCTTCTACCCATCCTGCACCACCCAATAGAATGGACCTCCACCCTTCTCTGCTACATAGTCCCTCAGGCAGTGCTTCTCCTTCCAGGGCTCCAATGCAACTGGTCCAGAATCTCAATGTTGGAACTCTCAAGACTCGCAGTTGTGAAAAAATATGGACACAATCCAATGCATCTCAGACATGCAGGCCTCAAGTCATGGCTGGGTTACACTAGTGACCACTACAACCAACAATACCATGGTTATTCTCTCTATATTAGTGGTGTTGTTCATGGTAAATTTTTGGTATATTGGATGTTCAATGGTTTATTTCTAAAGTTTTATGGTTTATTCTCTCTTATATCTTTGAATTTTTTCTACATATTGTACCTTGTGATAGTTGCAAATCCTAGTTCCAGTCGAAGAACCCTATTCTTCTATGGATATTAATTCCTTCAAGAATGATCACTCCTCGCAGTTTCTCCTTTCATGTTCCAAGGATCCCTCTCATCAAAGAATTTCTTTATTATTATCGATGCCCTTGAGAGCGATTCATATTTCTACATCATTGATTTTCCAGCTACAACATCATACACTATCTTTTAGAAAGTTCATCATGTTCAAACATGCACCCAAAGCATACATATATTCTCCTGCAATATTTTGATAATTTCATTAGCATGGGAAATACCCACCTTGTTTGTATAAAAATATTATTTTCATACAATGTTTGGTTCTCTCTCTCTCTCTCTCTCTCTCTCTCTCTCTCTCTCTCTGTGTGTGTGTCATATATTACAATCATATGGGACATAAAAAAAATAGTTTATTTTGGCTATATGGTAGCTCCTAACCTCATACTTCAGGGGGAAATTGTTATCACCTAATTCCCACTCACATAGACATTCAAGTGATCACCAAAAAAAATCATTAGTGGACAAGGATTTAGAATAAAAAAGCTACCCTGTGGCTATTAAAATTCACTCCAAAACTTGATTAGAATATTTATAAAATACGTTTTATGCACT
Organism: Picea engelmannii; assembly: GCA_009831015.1. Lineage (NCBI taxonomy): Eukaryota > Viridiplantae > Streptophyta > Pinopsida > Pinales > Pinaceae > Picea > Picea engelmannii. The sequence goes on along the minus strand of ML784919.1, from coordinate 147,643 downwards.
TGCACGAACTACCATATCAAATTTTGTGCAACGTCCATGGCTTTTCCTTCGAAAGTCGTACAAGTATAAAAACATGCAAAATATCTTCAATATTGTCCTCAATGGCACAATTAATGAAGAAATACCTCAAGCTCTATCCACATTCATGGAGGGTCTCTTCCACATAGAGGGGAACTTTGTCCAAGACATTCCCTTCACACCCAAATCCATTTTTTTGGAAGCAGGAAGTTTCACTATATAGAGACACTCGGGGGTGGACTTTAGAAGGAGAATATTGAAACACAATTATGTTTCCAAGTTGAATCTTGAGACCAATTTTTTCATACCCATCTTGACATTCCATTCCTTCCTACTTTTATAATCTCTACCATTCAAAGAGTAAGGACACTTCTTCATATCCATCAATTAAGATAGACAGAGAGGCTACCAAGGATCAAAGGACCCTCCCAAGGAGAGTTTTGGAGCTTGTCAGTCAAATTATATGTATAATTTATGGACATTAAATCATCAATCCAGAGGTGTAAGATTAGAGATGTAAGCATTGTTTATTCAAAGATTAGAACATGAATGACTACCTAATCTATGGAAAATAAAACTATTAAACTTTATAAAACTATGTTTATAGAATTAACTAGCATCAATGCAAGTTACAAGAATCTCGTTTACTAGGTAGCAAAACAAGGAAGTTCTATGTTGGGCACGGGCTACAATATTTCACTTAAGAAAATCCTAAGTGTTCTTGTATGAAATTCTTGGATCAAACCTCATTCCCACCTTCAATCGACATTGTTATAATAATTTTCAAAATAAAACAAGGCATGTAAAAGGCTATTCTACTTCACACGTCGACAATTTCAAAAAGAAAATGAGATGATATTCACTGGGTTAACAATGCAGAGTTTTCAAGGGCATGGGTTATGTTTATTTCACTTTTACGTACACAGTGTTAGCATAAAAAAATCAAACTCAATATTATCGTTCAATCTTCAATGAGATTTACCTACAATAAAAAAAACTCAATCACAAAACTAAAAGAAAGATAGAGGAAAGAAGAGAGGGTCAATCAACACATCATGCAAACAATAATTTAAAAGCTACAGGGCATTGGCATTAATAAATCTTCAAGATATAACTGTTGTATATCAAAACCAAGCAATATGAAACAATGCTTTGATAAAAAAAAAAGGAAAAAAAACTTGCATAAAATAAACACACTTGCATAAAATGAAACAAAAAACCACCATGATCCATTTGGAGTGAGCTCAATTCTCCCAAGAACAAGGTAGTGAACTAAGCTACAACATCTTGAACTATATCAAATCATAAAACACAAAAAAACTAAAAACTATCAATCCATATGGAAGATATTCTCAAGATGTTTTGTTCACTCCATCATAAGTTGGACATATGCTCCAAGAGTCCTCCCCTTGGAATGGACACAGAACTCTTATTTATACATAATTTTCTTTAGAATAAGATAAGGAACTAATAAATTCAGATCTACTTTTCTCTCATGTGGTTACAACCATTTTCTAGTATTTAGAAAGTCAACAATATCTCCAAAATCTTTGAGATAATTGATAACTAATACCATACAAAACTTTACGATTCTTCTTTATCCAATATACTTGAATGAACATTCCAAATTCTTATCAAATATTCAATGGTTGGAGAGGAAATTCGAATTTGGAGCTGGGTGGTAAAAATAAGCATCGTTAGAAACTCCAAATATACCTGTAAACATCACCAAACTCACCGAACTTTCAAGATTAAATGAGAACATGTTATTTTTCTAATATTTAATCATAAATTCACTCAAAATACTAAAACAAATGCATTGAAAAATAATAATTCCAATCCCTCATATAAACATTAAATGGTATTAATGCAAGGTTGCGGGAAAACAAAAAATTATGTGATATAATGTTAAAAAGGATGGCAATTTGATGACTCAACATCTCCCCCCAGCTGAACATGTTTCATTTACTCATGCAACCTTGTATCTAATTCTCTTGAAATGTGTGATGAAATCTTCTTCCTCTCAAAAGTATCTGAGTGGCAGTTGAGTTACTTGTGGTTGGTTCTAGCATGACAACCACAAGTTTTGCAAGTGTTGGTTCTTGTGTGGCAACACTTACCTTTGAGCTTGAGTTTCAATTGAGTTTCTTGTGGTTAGATCTTGTGTGACAACCACAATTTTTTGTGTTGGTTCTTGTGTGGCAGCACCTACTTCTTAGATTTAACCTCTTTTTCGCTACAACAAAGTATCTTCCTCCTTTAGCAAAAATATCATAAACTTGAAAATTCAATCATGCATTCAAAATGATGGCCCAATAGTTTGTGCATCAATCACATATCTTGTTCCCTGACCCATCATAATTTATCAACCAAATATATGGTTCAATAGGTACCAAACCATCTTATGAAGTTTGCACATAAAACCCATATGGTGGTTTTTTGTTTAAGTTTGCACTAGTATGCAAATGAACAAATGGTTACTGAATCTCTAAAGGGTTACAGGATGTCTTGCAACAAAATTGGTCATCCACTTCCTCATAATTTATCAACCAGATTCTGATGAAATTTTTGAAGTTGTTGGTGTTACCTCTATTGCTTATGTCCACCAAAAATCACGTCCCAAGAATGCATGAATTTGAAGAAAATGAAAAATGGTTGTAGGTGTAGGTGGATTATTTCTCACAAAATATAAATAGGTTTGACCTAACATTTGTTTTGTTTATTATTCTTGCATTGATGCATTTCTCCTCCAAATTTCATAGCCAGTGGGTTCACGATTTCAAAGATATATTGAAAACAATTTATGCCCTATTTCATTTTTTTTGTGTTGTCCTCTTGGAGACCGTCATATCTGTGATAAACCTTCCTTATTATTCATTGTGTATGAAAGATAAGAAACAATAAATTTATTGATAATTATATTGACTTTCAACCCAACATTCTTCCTGTATCTTATGTCACATGTCCTTGTGCATCATTAGAATAGGTTAAAACAACTATAACAATCAAACAATCCAAGCATCAAACCAATGGAGAGTAACAGTATTGGAAGTTGCCTACAACCTAAAGTGCTCAATGGAAAATGAAATATAGATATGAAGAAGTCCCACTTACTCTTTTTGTTGACACAATTGTAAATCCATGGGCAACGATGGCCAAATTTCTCAACACAACAATCTCAATAAGGGAAACTTGTCTCATCACTTCTTTATTATTAGTGAAAACTATTGCAAATTCATTCCTTGCAATAAAAATCACATCCGTCAAAATGACCCCCACTAAAAATTTTGTATTAACCATAATGATCACTGAGAATTTCATAGCTCTTGGATGCCCAACATTAAGTTCATTTGAGACTTTGTTCTTTCAAGTGTTGCCTTAATTTATGCATGAAATCGTTGGGAATTATTTGATTGTATTACAAAGAGGTTTGAATTTGCATATTTCGGCCCCAATTATGAATTTATGGCTTTTGAAAATTAGAGCCTCTACATGATATGTTCATAAATTGGGGTTTAAATTGTCTTTTTTGTTGGTGCCATCCCACAGGTCTGCAAATTTTTCAACTTTATGGTGATAGAATATGAATTTCACCATGCCATGAAGTCCATGAACAATTTCCAAGTGACAGTTTTGAATTTGAGAAGAAATTAATAGGAAACTCGATGGCCAATTAATAGAATCTTGTAATTCCATGTTGTTTTAACCATTCCTCAAATCAGAGTTGTACTCCTCCAACTGTTGGGTTTTACTAGTGATTTATTTTCAAAATTTCAAGGTTTATGGATAGAGTTTAGGCTGCCATTGTTCATTAGACTACCAAAATTAATTACCAACTAAATTTTAATACTTGAAATATAACTGAAAATACTTCAAACAAGGTCAAGGAAGTTGTACCCCACAATTTCTAATGTTGATTTCATTGGTTTGTTCCTACATGAGCTTCCTCTGATTTATTATTGTTGCTACAGGATATTAAATAACACCTCATTGTGCGTGTAATCTATGACTACATTTCAAGTTATAATTGGATCTTCGATCTTGTGCGTTTACTAATTTGTTTTCAAACTTTAAGTGTAATGAAGAAAATAGAGTGCTCACCTGCTCGAGTGGAATTATAAAAATGCATTCCAAATCTTGTAAATGTTCTTTTTTTTCAAAGAGATACATGAAGGCTGAATATTATCAATTTTTTAACAAAACCGAGATCTCGAAATTTTCCATCTTTATTTCATTTACCTATATAAAATTCATCGAACTAGCCATTTTTGTCTTGTTGTTTTTATAAGTCTATGCACAAAAATGTATGCCCTAGGATTGTTTTAAATCCAAATTGAGTTTTTCAAAATGGATATGATGTACTTCAACATTTCTCATCTTGTCACAATTACAAATTTTCAGTTTGATGAAGAAAAGGCATTGTTGTGCAAAATTACTTAAATTCTCATTTTCTTGTGCATAGTGGTAAAAAGTAGAAATCTTCCTTAAACACTTACCCGCACATCCCTCCTTGTTCACTTTCAAAGAATTTTTCTCATAATATACTCAAATTTCTATATGGGGCACAAAACCCATGTCTTGTTTTTTCTTGATCTATCCTTAGCTGCTTAAAAACAGTGTGCACAAAGTGTCGTTCGAGCAGATTTGACTATTAAAATTTCTGAGATGACATTTAGTTTGACCAACTCCCCATGAGAAAGAAGTTCGATTTTGATGGATATGGATAGGAGCCAAACCATGTTATCAACATTATGAACAATATCCAAGTGGTGGATTTCAATTTTGTTTTACACAAGTATGCAAAGCAATGAGTGTGCTACAAGATTTGCATTGTTGTTATAGGATTGCATTGTGGTTACAAGATTTGCACTGAAAATAACCAAATTTTGATGAAATCCATGCTTGACCTATCTAACAAATCCTAAATCATCCCCATAGTATCAAAATCATCCCTCAACCATCGAATTTTGATTTGGAGTTGTGCTCAAATGAAAACTAATGACGGGTTTCAGGAAATCAATGAGGAGATCTACAAGAACAACAATAGTCATATGGGATAAAGATGTTGATCACCATCATATGAGGGTACATAGTATGTGATATTGGATAAAAAGATGGTATAAGAGTATAGACTAAGTGATATGGAATAAAAGGGTACGAGTGTCTTCCCCCCCAACTAAAGGTTGTTTCTATCCTCGAAAACAGAAAAAATAAGAAAGGGCATATTGTTGGAAATACTAAAACAACTGAGACGGGGGGGGGGGCTGAATCAATTGTATGTGAGCTTAAACAATTTTAAGTCTGTTAAAACATTATTAATCTTTCTTCATGTGGTCATCAACAATATACAGCATATGGATAGTAAAAGTAAAGACCATTAGTCACACATAAAGTACACACTGAGATAGATTTTCACGAGGAAACCCATAAAGGGAGAAAACCTCTTCTTCTTTGAAATGATAGGCAGTCTTTTTCAGTTCTGTACATCATTTACAATTGAGCACCAACTCAATGTGAGGCTGCTACCTCTGTTTTACACGCTGCAACTTGTTTGAGAGCACCAACTCTCTAGTTTCTCTAGCACCCACTAGAAGGAAGCACCAACTCCCTGAATATTCCAGCACCAACTGGATGGAAGCACCAACTTCCTGAATGTTCCAGCACCAACTGGATGGAAACACCAACTTCCAGTTACACAGGCTCCAACCTATATAACAGAGAACACTTGTTCTCCCTAGCACCACCCTGCCACCCTGGTTTCTCTGGCTGCAACTAGATGGAAGCTACAAATTCCTGTGTTCAAGCACCCACTTGAACTTCTGAGGACTACAGTCCTCCCGAGCACCTCCCAACCACCCTTGAATATAAAAATAATGAATACATAGACAATTTCTCAGATAAATCAATTCTTACCTTCCTTTCTCTGTTCTATAAGTCTGATATGTTCTGCTATTCTGCTCTTCGTTTTCTCTTCCTCTGCTATTCTGCTCTGCGTTCCATTTCACTCTGCACATCTGCTTCCTTTCCTACCACGCATCCTCTTCTATATTCTACCTTACTGTTTCCCTCATTTCCTCCTCAGAACAACTAACGGGACACAGTCTGTTTCGTCTGCCTTTATACACATGGGCACATCATTTCAGCTTCCCAACTCCTTGGGAAAAATGACGACAACTGTCCAACCAACCGAAACGCCAAACGATCGACAACTAATTTGCAATCATGAGTTTTACTAACGGATTTGTAACTGAAAGTGTTGAGTGTGTGTGGAAGAACAGTAACCCTCCAATAAATTCAAGCTTTATCCGCACCGTTGGATAATCTATATTATTCTTGGCACTTTCAGTGTCGAGATGCACATGTACTTGGAAGCCCCGATTCTCCGATCCCCGATGCGCTCCTTTCCCGAGCTTTAGCCCCTTCTGGCTACACAATGATCCATGTGACCGGCTATCACGTGACCACCACCATACCTCTCGTCGGGGTCACATCTACGGTCCTGATCAACACTTGATCCTACGGCTTAGATCCAATCGGGATTTCCCACATCGCGATTTCAGCACTCTTGGCGATCAGAGTTTTTGTTACTGACAAATCCCAATCCCTGAAACTCCGACAGTGACTAGAATTAACAGTCCAGATCACTTCTAACTTTAATGGCTGCGATTATATCGCGAAATCACATATCGTGATTTCTGAGTTCTTGATGTCAAGATATTTTGGCATTACAAAGTCTCGATCCCCGATACTCCGATATGGGCTGTGAACAACGGTCCTGATCATTTCTAGATCTGACGGTACAGATTCACTCGCGATTTAGCATATCGCAAAATCAGGATTATCGTTGCATTGTGTTCTTTTCCTCATGAATTCGCGATCCCCGAAACTCCGACACAGTCTAGAATCAATGGTCTAGATCAAATCCTGATCTGACGACTCAGATTACAACGCGATTTCGCATATCGCGAAATCGACACTCCAGATGTCAAGTGACTTTGTCACTTCAAAGTTCCGATCCCCAATGCCAATGTGCCCCTTTCCCTGCGCTAGCCCTGCTGGCTATATGCCTTGGCCCATATGACCATCAACACATGACCTCGGTCAAACCTCTCATCGGGGTTTCGGAATTTTCTATGTCACCATGCACATGCCTACGGAATTCCCGATCCTCCGATCCTCGATTCTCCGATGAAGGAAATCAACGGTTCAGATCTCATTCTTGCTTTAACGGCTGCGATCAAATCGTGAGATCGCATATCACGATTTCGGGGTTTTCGTTGTCAAGTGAATTGGACATTTCAAAGTCCCGATCCTCGATTCTCCGATGAAGAAAATCAACGGTCCAGATCTCATTCTTGCATTAACAGCTGCGATTAAATCGCGAAATTGGCATTCCTGATGTCAAGTGACTTTGTCATTTCAAAGTCCCGATCCCCGACGCTCTGCTGACGTTCACACGTGGTTTGACACGTGTTAAATACTGTCATGTGTCACTCTGATTCGTGACTTACATGTGCGTGAAGTGTTGAATCTAACTGACACCTGTCATTACTTGGTTATGCCACGTGTCCTTAGATAACGTGGTCTGCTATCGTGAGTTGGATTGACGGTCTAGATCACATGTTGAGCTGACGGTTCAGGTTCAGTCGGGATTTCTTTCATCGCGATTTCGGGGTTTCTGTTGTAATTGTTCACGGGACTCGTGAAACTCCGATTTCCAGATGGCTTATCTCCCCCACAGTTTCTGCAGATCTGACAGCTGACGGGTGTCTGCTTTCAATCTGATGGCTCAGATCCTCTTTCCGACAAGGAATGTAAACTACGGTCTAGACTCATTTTGGATTCAATGGTTACGATTGAACCGTGATCTTGTTGCAATCTGTCTGATACAAACCCATCAATGACAACAATGACAAACTTGCCATCAATGACAACAACCACCAACATGCATTCGTTGCTTGTTCAATATATGCCAACAATCTCCCCCTTTGGCATTGATGGCAATACAAGCACCCAAATGCCTTCGAATTCAACTCTGCTCTCTGCTTTCAGCCATTCAGACTCTCCTCTGCATTCGAAACATTTCGAACTTGACTCCTTTCTCCCCCTTTGACATCAATGTCAAAGAAGAAATATTCTTCCATTGATCTTGTTGCAGAACATACTCTCCCTGTCGACTATAAGCATCTAGAAAAGACACTGGATATTCAATAAATACTCCCCCTGACTAGGTGAACAGTTTAAACACCAGAAATTATAACCCCCAACTTTTGACGAAGATATCCAAAAGGGGTCGCTGCTAATGGTTTGGTAAAAATATCAGCAATTTGTTCTGTAGACGAAATATAATTCAGATGAACCATTCTGTTTGTAACTTGTTCTTGGAGAAAATGATACTTGATGGGAATATGCTTAGTCTTGGAATGAAGGACAGGATTCTTGGAGACACTAATGGCACTTGTGTTATCACAATGAATTGGAATATGATCAGTGTAAGTTACCTTCAGATCTGCAAGAATTTGTATCATCCATAAAATTTGTGTGCAGCAAGTAGCAGCAGCAATGTATTCTTCCTCTGTAGTGGATAATGAAATATATCCTTACTTCTTACTAAGCCATGCAACTAATGAGTCACCCAAAAATAATGCTCCTCCACTGGTGCTTTTTCTCTCATCAACACAATTTGCCCAGTCTGCATCTGAATAAGCAGTTAACTGGAAATTCTGATTTCTAGGATACCACAGTC
>ML784919.1:101566-134593 GCA_009831015.1 Picea engelmannii | reverse complement strand
AATTTTAAGTTTGTTAAAACATTATTAATATTTTTCCATGTGGTCATCAACAATATACAGCATATGGATAGTAAAAGTAAAGACCATCAGTCACACATAAAGTACACACAGAGACAGATTTTCACGAGGAAACCCATAAAGGGAGAAAACCTCTTCTTCTTTGAAATGATAGACAGTCTTTTTCAGTTCTGTACATCATTTACAATTGAGCACCAACTCAATGTGAGGCTGCTACCTCTGTTTTACAAGCTGCAACTTGTTTGAGAGAACCAACTCTCTGGTTTCTCTAGCACCCACTAGAAGGAAGCACCAACTCCCTGAATATTCTAGCACCAACTGGATGGAAGCACCAACTTCCTGAATATTCCAGCACCAACTTGATGGAAGCACCAACTTCCAGTTACACAGGCTCCAACCTGTATAACAGAGAACACTTGTTCTCCCTAGCAACACCCTGCCACCCTGGTTTCTCTGGCTGCAACCAGATGGAAGCTACAACTTCATGTGTTCAAGCACCCACTTGAACTTCTAAGGACTACAGTCCTCCCGAGCACCTCCCAGCCACCCTTGAATATCAAAATAATGAATACACAAACAATTTCTCAGATAAATCAATTCTTACCTTCCTTTCTCTATTCTGTAAGTCTGATCTGTTCTGCTATTCTGCACTTCGTTTTCTCTTCCTTTGTTATTCTGCTCTACGTTCCATTTCACTCTGCACATCTGCTTCCTTTCCTACCACGCATCCTCTTCTATATTCTACCTTACTGTTTCCCTCATTTCCTCCTCAGAACAGGTAACGGGACACAATCTGTTTCATCTGCCTTTATACACACGGACACATCGTTTCAACTTCCCAACTCCTTGGGCAAAATGACGACAACTGTCCAACCAACCGAAACGCCAAACGATCGACAACTAATTTGCAATCATGAGTTTTACTAACGGATTTGTAACTGAAAGTGTTGAGTGTGTGTGGAAGAACAGTAACCCTCCAATCAATTCAAGCTTTATCCACACCGTTGGATAATCTATATTATTCTTGCCTTTTAAATCGGGTTTCGGCACTTTCAGTGTTGAGATGCACATGTACTTGGAAGCCCCGATTCTCCGATCCCCGATGTGCTCCTTTCCCGAGCTTTATCCCCTTCTGGTTACACAATGATCCATGTGACCGGCTATCACGTGACCGCCACCATACCTCTCGTCAAGGTCACATCTACGGTCCTGATCAACACTTGATCCTACGACTTAGATCCAATCGGGATTTCCCACATCGCGATTTCAGCACTCTTGGCGATCAGAGTTTTTGTTACTGACAAATCTCGATCCCCGAAACTCTGACAGTGACTAGAATTAACGGTCCAGATCACTTCTAACTTTAACGGTTGTGATTATATCGCGATTTCAGAGTTCTTGATGTCAAGAGATTTTGGCATTACAAAGTCCCGATCCCCGATACTCCGATACAGGCTGTGAACAACGGTCATGATCATTTCTAGATCTAACGGTCCAGATTCACTCGCGATTTCGCGTATCGCGAAATCGGGATTCTCGTTGCATTGTGTTCTTTGCCTCATGAATTCACGATCCCTGAAACTTCGACACGGTCTAGAATCAACGGTCTAGATCAAAGCCTGATCTGATGGCTCAGATTACAACGCGATTTCGCATATCGCGAAATCGGCACTCCAGATGTCAAGTGACTTTGTCACTTCAAAGTTCTAATCCCCGATGCCGATGCACCCCTTTCCCCACGCTATCCCTGCTGGCTATATGCCTTGGCCCATATGACCGTCAACACATGACCTCGATCAAACCTCTCATCGAGGTTTCGGCATTTTCTATGTCACCATGCACATGCCTACGGAATTCCCGATCCTTCGATCCCCAATTCTTCGATGAAGGAAATCAACGGTCTAGATCTCATTCTTGCTTTAACGGCTGCGATCAAATCGCGAGATCGCATATCGTGATTTCTAGGTTTTCATTGTCAATTGAATTGGACATTTCAAAGTCCTGATCCCCGATTCTCCGATGAAGAAAATCAATGGTCCAGATCTCATTCTTGCATTAACGGTTGCGATTAAATCGTGAAATCGGCATTCCTGATGTCAAGTGACTTTGTCATTTCAAAGCCCCGATCTCCGACGCTCTGCTGACGTTCACACATGGTTTGACACGTGTTAAATACTACCACGTGTCACTCTGATTCATGACTTACATGTGCCTGAAGTGTTGAATCTGCCTGACACTGATCATTACCTGGTTATGCCACGTGTCCCTAGCTGACGTGGTCTGTTGTCGTGAGTTGGATCGACGGTCTAGATCACATGTTGATCTGACGGTTCAGGTTCAGTCGGGATTTCTTTCATTGCGATTTCGTCGTTTCTATTGTAATTGTTCACGGGACTCGTGAAACTCCGATTTCCCGATGGCTTATCTCCCCCACAGTTTTTGCAGATCTGACGGCTGACGGGTGTCTGCTTCCGATCTGACGGCTCAAACCCTCTTTCCAACAAGGACTGTAAACTACGGTCTAGACTCATTTTGGATTCAATGGTTACGATTGAACCGTGATCTTGTTGCAATCTGTCTGATACAAACCAATCAATGACAACAATGACAAACTTGCCATCAATGACAACAACCACCAACACGCATTCACTGCTTTTTCAATATTTGCCAACACATATGAGAGTGGCGAGAAAATCACAAGGAGCATAAAGAATTTTCCAAATACACTTCTTCTATCATCAATTAATTACTCATAAAATATTAGAAAACAACATAGTTGCACCTACCTAAGAATTCAATGAGTTATGCATCTGAGAGATCTTGTGATAATAGAGGAATCTCTTGGTTGTTATTGCTAGATCATCGATCTAAGGTGAAACAATATTATTTGAATCACATTTTTGTCTTTCTCTTGGTTTGAGGAACAAAGGGTAATATCTGGAACTATAACCTTTTTTCCATCTTATTTCTAGAATTAATCTACTAGAGATAAACGTTTTACCTGAAAAAATCGGAAGCTGCAAACTATTTTTAGTGATATGAAACCATAAAATCGTCAACCGTATCCAAACCTGTGGTACAATTATAACCATGTGAATGAATGTGTCGAATTCAAACATGGGAAGATTTCATTGGATTATTGATCATTAGTGGATATCGTTAACAAACGCGAGACAACTCACCATTAATGAAAATGAGTGACAAGCTACCATAGTACATTATGACATATACGAATGAATATCTTGAAGCGAGTCCCCTATAGAATCTAACAATCAAGTTAAAATAAGGTATTCCAATTCTCGTCAGTGAGAAAGCCTGAAATTGATGGATGCAATCCCCAAGGTACTATAAGATATCTCTAACCTTGATGCTAGATAAGGTGTTGGTGTCGATGGGACGATATTTGTTGGAAGGAGGAATTTAAGGAATCCCACATCATCTAACACGAGCATAGAAAAAATGATTTGAAGAACTATTGATGAAAAATTTTCACTATCAAGAAGGAATTTATTTGGAAAAAGGAAATTAATAGTGAGGTAACTCAGCATGCAAGTGATCTAAGAGACTTTATTCATAGGTTAGGGGTGGATGAAGCAGGAAATCACAATAAGATTGTGAAGGGAAAATGGGTTGAATTCATGATCTGGTAGTCGTAGTAAGATGAAAATTTTAATATCAACTACATAAGCATATGGAAGTTCTAGCTTCAACATGGGTGGATTGTTAAGCTCAGAAGAGGGAAAATAAATGAGCATGCCTTGACATAATGAGCTTCCGGAAGACTTCGTTTGGTAGTACTGGAATAGTGGATGTGACTAGGCATGGTATGATTTTGATATTGGTCAACACTTGGTATTCAGTTGATGTGGATTTTTGGATGGCATGTCCTTCTTCAATATAATTTGGTCTTGAAAATCACTTGTGCATATATTGACCTTCTTGATCCTCCTGCAACCTGCAAAAAATTGCACTTTCCTACAATAAAAAATTAGAACGTGGAAGAAGAGAGCTGTTTGGGATCTCTTCATCCAAAACATATGAAAAATTTGACAAGTATTTCTTATGAAAAAAATCCAAGGAAGATAAATAAAGAAAAATGCAATATTTACCTGTTGAGGAGTGGTGGTCAGTCAAGACCTCCCAACAGTATTTCAGTAATAATTTATTTGTTTGATGTCTAATTTGAGTGATTCCAAATAAAAATGAAAGCATATTCAGAGGGATATATCCATTAAAAACAATTTTTTGAATTCTATGAGTTGATATGCCAAATCTACTTAGGAATAACCTGCATAACAAAGTTGTTTTTGAATTTCCGCCTAGACCAACAGTCACTATTTTGATCATAATTTTTTCATTAAAGGTCAGATTGAAGTGACTCCAATTGGATATTAAATCAGATTCATGTAGGTATCTCTAATAGAGATATGTTATAAATAAAACATGATTTTATGGGTCTAATATGCCAAGGGACAGCCTAGGAAACATAGTTTCAGGAATGCAGATTTAGGATAGTTGGTTAATATTTTGGGCATAAATTTCTCGTATGTGTTGGCATAGGGGCAGACCCAGGGTTCAAAGCTCAAGAGTGAACCAAAAAATCCCTAACTACCAGCCCTTTCGGCAACACCTGCGAAGCAGATGAAGTCTCACCCGAGGTAGAGGCAGGGGTGGTTGAAAGACTCAGGTGTCTGGAACCTTAGATGGGACACAAATCTATGATTATCTTTCTTATAGAAAATTTAATATACTTCACAGAAGTCATAGAGAATCACAATGAATACTTATACTAAGAATGATTCAGTACTTATTCACAGCAATATAGGTTAGATTTAACAGATCAAGCATTAAGCATCTCATATATCAGATCTAATGTTCATTCATTCATCAACAGCACAGAGCATGACTAGATCTACTTAACCACATCAAACACTTAGCCAAGAAAGAGATACATACATAAGAGCGAAGCACAAAACACTATACACATAGTTACTGTGGTTCACCCCCACCCTGGGGCTATGTCCACAAAGTCTTATTTATCTTATCTTGGTCAAGTAGTTATAGCACAGAGTTATAACGACCCTTACTTTACACATGACAGAAGATCTATGCAGCTTGCTAGATCCTTCTTCCTTGCTCTTCAGCATCAGACTATAACAACCTACACTTATCTCTCTGATCTCATGCATAGAGCACTCTAAGATACATATGATCACACAGATCCCATTACTAGCACTAAGCTTTCATTCATACATCACACAGATGTACTACATTACTATATCCCTTATCTTACTATCTATTTTTCCCATTTATAGATTACAAAATGGGCCTAAACATGGGTAAACCCATGGGTCGACATCCCTTTCCCATTACATCAACCCAAAACCCTAAAATGGACCCCAAAATAGGTCTTTCTTCCTTATTTTTTGCTTCGCGTTGTGCTCCTTCCTTGGCAAGCTATCGCAGTCCCAAAAGTGGTCAAGTAAGACCAAGTGCTCTTCAAAACTTGGTCAAGGGCCAATAGGCCCCCAACACTCTCCTATGACTCGTCCCGAGTCACTCAGGTCTGACCAATTTTTCCTCGAACGCCTCGAGCTTGGCTCGAGTTGCTTCGACCCACTATAGTGCGACAACCTCTTATTCAGTAAATTCTTGGAGTACTGTGTCATTGAGCGGTACTTCCAGGCGTTGTTTTGCAGTGATGACACCCTGTTTGAGTTGATCTCCCTGGCTTTCAAGTTCAGCAAACGGTTGGCATGCCTTCTCTTGGAGTGGTTGCAGTCGTTGAGAGAGGTCCATTACTTTACTTTGTAGCGTGTGTACTTATTGTTGGGTTGTGCCCTTCTCTGTGAACCTCTTCATTCTTTCGACTGGGGTCATGGACTTCAGTTGCGCTTGTAGCACATCTGCATGTTGCTTTGCTTCATGGAGTTATGCCTCCAATGTCTGTAATTCTGGATTCTCTGCGAGGGTTTCATAGGTCTGGGTGCTTCTGGTGATTAGCTTCCTACATTCCAAAGCCAAAGTTTTTAATCAATCGACTGTGCTTTGAGCAGTGGCTTCTCTTAGATCTCTTATCTCTTGGGGTGTCTCAAGCATGGTGCAGAGCTCTAGATCTGTAATGCACTGTTGAATTTGTTGGATTACTTCTTCTAGTTGGGTTGTGGAAGACGATCTTCCATCTTCACTTCTATGATTGTCACAGAGTTCAGTGCCTTGTAAACTCTTTCTTGTGTTTCAAGTTGCTCTACTAGCAACTGGTCCTTTCTCTGTTGTAACTAGGCTTTTTCCTCCTCCCATTTCGCTTGTAAGTCAAGTTTCTCCTCTTCTTCCTTTCTCCGTCTCTCTTCATGTGCACTTTGTGCTTGCACCAAAGCCTGGGTGGCTTTCGCTATGTCTTCTTGAGCTCGTCGAAGGTGAGCTTCGACTTTCTCGGCGATCTGGCCTAACTGTGTGGGCTCATCACCTGTTCCTGGTATTTCCATTGTTAACGGTGTCGTAGAAGCTACTTGGCTAGACTGAAGTGCCTACTGTGATTCTTTGAATTCACCCATGATCCATCTGAATGGTTCCTCCTGCTTTGCTTCTTGATTTTCCGCAATCTCTAATGAGACATCATTCAGTGCGGAAATTAAGAAGTCAACATCATCTGGGGTAAGCGTGGTCCGGGTGGCCTTATTTTTCTTTCTAGATGAGGGCCTTGGTGGGGTAATCTTCCTTTTCTTGGTGGGATTTGCCTCGTCCCTAGGCGAGGTAACCTCGCCTTTGCTCTGTTCAACTTCTATTCCCCTAGTTCTTCATCGTCACCTCCCTTCGCAAGTGAGAGTGAAGTAGTCTTCGTGGATGTGTTGTGAATATCTTGGACTTCCACATCCTTCTTAGTATTACGCGGTCCTGGTGTATCTGGCATAGCTTCAGGGCTATCTACGTCAGACATCTTTGTGGGGTCTGCTGGAACAAGGAGGTATGTCGACCATTCCTTGGTAATCTCCTCCAGGTCATCTTTTGTCAGCGTGTAATATGACTGGAGTTGTTGTTTGTGCTCGTCTGCGTGCGTTGTGATGTAGGTGAAGTGACAATCTGTGTTGAATTTCATCAAAGGTAGAAACCTATGAAGAGTGTTGGGTGTAATGCGCAATGTAGAATGAATGGCATTCCTCAACTAAATGTAGTACGCATGGAAGATGGCATTGGACTACCATTGTTTTTTCATGTCGTTGGAGTACCACAGTGTACAGAACTTCACGGCCATGGGTTCGAAGGGTTCGATCTCCAGAAACGCGGCTCCCTTGGGCAGTTCCCATGCGATGAAGGCGATGAGTATGAGAAACCAACAAAAGTGGAACTCATACCCTTGGTCCTGCGCTTGTCTACAGTCAAGCTCTAACTGATTTATGAGGTATTTCACCCAAGTCATTTGTAGACCCTCTGTGCACTTCCCTGCGAGGTCAACTACAAATCCAATCACCTGTGTAGGTTTGTTTTTTCGGAATAACTTGCCTGCGATCAGATGGAAACCAAAGCATACTGTTGGATTCTCAATGGAGGATACCTTGTAACCTCATGTGCCTTTCTCCATATTTCCATATGTGTCTTTTATTCATTGAGCGAGAGCACGATCTGCGGTCTTTCCAGGGTAAAATTCCTGTGGGTTAGGGCCCTGCATGCTTAGCCCAGTGATATGATTGATCAGAATCGGATCCACGGTGATGCGCCGATCCAACCATAGGTATCCTCCGTGATAGCATGACAACAACATTTGAATAAAGGCATTAACTTCTTGATGCCTCCCGAAATGTGGAATATTCATTATGTTGAGGAGGCTTGACTACGCAAGATTATGGGTACATTGTTGTGGTACAATATTGGGGTTCTTTCCTTTTATAATAGTCAAATACTTATGTGGGACTAGCATAATGTATACCTTGCGATATCCAAGGTTAAAATCACTAAATTTCAGCGAGGTGAGCTTCTCCTGGTCAACATGAACTGTGCGCACCCCTTTCGGGAGGTATGCAATGACTACAGCATAGTCGAAGTCTCTGGGTACAGAGTCTCGATTCACTGGTCCGCTTAGTGGTGGGATATATTTAGGCAAGATTATTGGGATCATCTTCATATTGGCGAAGTCATTTTCGAGCTTATATCATCTTTTCGAAGGTGGTCGGGATGGTCCTACTCGAGCAGTGGAAGGGGAAGATGGCAGTATGCCCAAGGACGATGCTTGTACACCTGTAGACATTCTATGTTCTGACATGAATCTCTCAGCCATTAAATCAATTAGAACTTCTTCAACAATTTTCTCAGTAGCGTTGAGCTCGTTCGACATACAAACATGGGTCAGCTGGCTCAAGTGAAAAAGGAATTCAGAGATGAAAGTGAATAGTAAGGAAATTATCTCAGGGAAAGTAAATCTCGGGGTTCGTGCTCAAATTCTCAGTTAGCAAAAAGTATTCTCGGTGTGTGGCATGTCAGGTTAAGTAGGCAATATCAGCAACGGTCTGCTTGCAATGGACATGGGGCCTTCATTAACTCCATTCTATCTATTCTAGTACTATCCAATGGTTTAGTGGTAACCCATAACTATTTTTTTGATCCGTTCGGAGCGGTGGTCGAACGAGTATATCGGTTCCAACGGATATATTGCTTCATCGTGGTGAAATACTTTATGTCGTTGTTCTGATATCTCGGCGAAGCTCCCATTCTTCAATTCTTCTTGTTGTGAAGTGTCCTCTAGAACCTCATGTAACCTTACAGTATTAGCCCTTTTCTTTCTTAACTTCCTAGCCTTCTTCCCAATGAGTTTTTTCTCAGTAATGCTTTTGCCATTCTGATGTTTATCTTTTGTGATCTTAGTTACTTCATGCTGTCGAAAATCTTTCTTAGGGTTCCTTGATAATACTTCTTCTGTATCAAAAATAGGTAACTCGATCTTATGCGGATCCTCAGGTGTTATCTTAGCTTCAACATCTAAGGTACTAATATTAAATATCTGTGATCTGCTCTTCTGTTCTTCAATCAATTGTGCGATCCTTCTCATCATAAATTCTTTTAACTCTTGCTTCTTCTATTCCAACACTTTCTCTTCTTCTCTTCGTCTGGCATGTTCTCTATCAATCCAGGGTTTTCCTATGAGCATGGTAAACGGGGCGTTGTCTTCAAAAAATTTAATGATCTCAAAGTCTTCCTCTGTCGAAGTTCCATTGACAGTCATAAGTATCTGATTGAGCCTTCCACATAGGTTTACTAGCTTTCCTCTGAAGAAACTTGTTCCTCCTAGGGAAGGGATCATGGCAGGATTTCCTATAGCTTCTCAAGTTCTTTTTGGCATAATGTTCACTTTTGCTTTTTCATCAAGAGTATAGTTAATGTCAAAGTCCCTTATTCTTGCTTCGATTTTCTCCTTTTCTTTGAATATCTCTAATAGCCTAACATGTCGATGGTCATTCAAGGTATCTCTCATCTATAGTGATATATTTTCTGATTCCTTATGGGTTTCTGCTATAATTGTGGCCTCTTGATCTCCCTTAGGGTTTGCTTGTTCCATATTCATCTTCTCAAGCCTAGTAATCATTCTATGGCAATCCAATACTTCATGGTCCATAGCCTTACAACAGAGGCAACTAGGTCTTCTCCCAGGGCATTCTTTAGCAAGATGTCCCGGTCGTCTGCAACTATAACAGAGGGTTAATCCTCTCATTCGTTTAGATGTTCCCCAACTCCTTTTGTACTGCACACCAGGATCATGGTGGCTAACCTGCAAAAAAAAAATTCTAGGAACCTGCATGCACTTGTTAGTCCAGACATTATTTCAATGCATAGGTATAACATATCTATCAATATACTTATCAGATCTATTCATATCAAACTTTCTTTCATCTATTAATGCCCTATTTTTGAAGCTAAGACAGAATCTATCAAACATACCTAGATCCATGCTTTAGAAACAAAACAAATTTCACTTATCTTACTTCTACAGAGCACAAAGCTTCCAGATCTAAAAATTTTAACTATTCTTACCTTTATCGAGGCATAGAGCTTACGAATATTACCTTTTTCTTCACAGATCTGACTTCTTTTCTTCAGATCTAGCCTCTCTTTCTTCAAATCTAACCTCTCTTCTTGGAACAAAGCTTCATAGGTCAAACTGGACATTGTGCACTAGGGAAATAGATCTACACACAGAGCTTATTTCACACAAAGCTTCTTCTTCTTCAATTCCCAATAATCACAGTTCCAGGTCCCGAAAACGGAACCATTTGTTGGCACAGGGGCAGACCCAGGGTTCAACGCTCAAGAGTGCACCAACAAAGCCCTAAATACCATCCCTTTCGGAAGCACCTTCGAAGCAAATGAAGTCTCCCCCGAGGTAGAGGCAGGGGTGGTTGCAAGACTCAGGTGTCTGCAACCTTAGATGGGACACAGATCTGTGATTATCTTTCTTACAAAACACTTAGCATCAGTTACTCCTTAACATACATTCATTAATATACTTTGCAAAAGTCACAGAGCATCGGAGTGAATACTTATACTAAGAATGACTCAGTACTCATTCACAGCAATATAGGTTAGATTTAACAGATCAAGCACTAAGCATCTCATATATCAGATCTAATGTTCATTCATTCATCAATAGCATAGAGAATGACTAGATCTACTTAACCACATCAAGCACTTAGCCAAGAAACAGATACATACATAAGAGAAAAGCACAAAACACTATACACACAGTTACCATGGCTCACCCCCACCCTAGGGCTATGTCCACAAAGTCTTCTTTATCTTATCTTGGTCAAGTAGTTACAACACAGAGATTTAACGACCATTACTTTGCACAGGACAGAAGATCTGTGCATCTCATGGGATCCTTCTTCCTTGCTCTTCAGCATCAGACTATAACAACCTGCACTTATCTCTCTGATTTCATGCACAGAGCACTCTAAGATACATCTGATCACACAGATTCCATTACTATCACTAAGCTTTCATTCATACATCACATAGATGTACTACATTACTATCTCCCTTATCTTACTATCTATTTTGTCTATTTATAGATTACAAAATGGTCCTAAATGTGGGTAAACCCATGGGCCGACATCCCTTTCTCGTTACATCAACCCAAAACCCTAAAATGGACCCCAAAATAGGTCTTGCTTCCTTATTTTCTACTTCGCATTGCGCTCCTTCCTTGGCAAGTTGTCACAGTCCCAAAAGTGGTCGAGTAAGATCAAGTACTCTTCAAAACTTGTTCAAGGGAATCTAAACTTGACCAAGTACTTGTTTATACACCATATAAACAAGTATTAAATATATATCCATTTTGGCATCCAAAAATCCGTTGTCCTAACTATGTCCCTGAGCTACCTACTCTACATCTAGTCAATGTTTTGGTCATAACTTTTTCATTTGAGATCCAAATTGAGTGATTCAAATTGGGTTATAAGATATATTCCAAGTTATATATCCCTTGGAAACATGCTTTAAAAATTATTAATTTTTGTCCCTCAAATCTTGACTATCCCAACTTTGTTTTGAAGAGGTTTCCAATGTTAATTTTCTACAAAAATACAAAAATAACCATTTTTCTCCTAAAATGTGACCTAGGTATGTGGGATTCTTGGTTAGTGTGTCTATGATGATGTTACGAGTTTATCCCCACAAAAATATACAATACCCATATTGTAAATATTAAATATATCTTTTAGAAAACTTATGGTACGTTGATGAATTTGTAACAAATTGTCTCTCTATTATGCAAATTTGGAAGAGAATTTTGATCACAAATTAGATGAATTACATTGTATTTTCCTTTGGAAATCTCTTATCCTTCCTTGAAATCCTCCTCCATATGCATCTCGTCTCCCTGTAGATCTTTATGTCAATGTTTTAGAGGATGGAGTGGCTCTTACTGCACCATGAGTAAAAAAGATTGAAATGCTTTATCAATAAATCTATTGAAATATATTTAACAAACTCAATCTACCTATATTATATCTAACCATATTCATGCAGCACTAAGATAGATTTAGAACTAGTTGAAATAGCAAACTCACCAAAGTGAACGCGTTGGGCTAGAACCTCTTCAGAAATTCTAAAGGAAAGGTGCCTTTGTGTCTTACTATTCATTGGCCCACTAGATCTTGAATTCTAGTAATTTAAAGAAAGAAATCACATGCAGAAAAACTCTACAATTTAAAACATGCAAGAAAAATAATCCATGGAACTGGTAATCCCTTATAGCATCTCTGCGGAAACGGTGCCAAAAATACCAGTTAAATTATATGTATAATTTTTGAAAATTAAATCATCAATATGGGGGCGTAATATTAGAGATTCCAACATTGTATATGTAGATATTAGAAAATGAATGACTACCTAATCTATGGAAAAGAAAATTCTTAAACTCTATAAAATTATGCTTCTAGCATTAACTAGCATCAATGCAAATTACAAGAATCTCATTCACTAGGCAGCAAAACAAGGAAGTGTTATGTTGGGCACGGGCTATAGTCTTTCACTTAAGAAAATCCTAAGTGTTCTTGTATGTAATTATTCGAGAAAACCTCGTTCCCACCTTCAATTGGCATTGTTATCTTAATTTGAAAAAGCAAACAAGGTATGTAAAAGGCTATTCTACTTCACACATCGAAAATTGCAGAAAGAAAGGGAGACGGTCTTCACTGGGTTAATAATGCATATTTTTCAAGGGAACAGGTTATGTTTCTTTCATTATTAGGTACACAGTGTTCACATAACACAATCAAACTCAATATTACCGTTCAACCCTCAATGAGATTTACCTCCACTTAAAACTACTCAATCATGAAACTAAAAGAAACATAGAGGAAAAAAGATAAGATTGATCCACACACCATGCAAACGATACTTTAAAAGATACAGGGCATTAGCATTAATAAATATCCAAGATATAATTGATGTATATCAAAACCAAACAACACAAGTGTTGTATATGAAACAATGTTATGATAAAAAGGGAAAACAAACTTTCATAAAATAAACACACTTACATAAAATGAAATAAAAGACCACCATGATCCATTTGGAGTGAGCTCAATTCTCACAAGAACAAGGTAGTGAACTAAGATACAACATCATAAACTATATCAAATCATAAAACACAATGAAACTAAAAACTTACAACCCATATTGAAGAAACTCTCAAAATGTTTTATTCACTCCATCATAAATTGGACATATGTTCCAAGATTCCTCCCCTTGGAATGGAGAAGAAACTTTTATTTATACATAATTTTCTTTGAGAATAAGATAAGGAACTAACAAATTCAAATCCACTTTTCTCTCATGTGGTTACAACCATTTGCTAATATTTAGAAAGTCAACAATATCTCCAAAATCTTTGATATATTTGATAACTAATCTCATCCAAAACTTCACGATTCTTCTCTAACCAAGATACTTGAATGAACATTCCAAATCTGCATAAAATCTTCAATGGTTGGAGAGGAAATTCGAATTTGGAGCTAGTTGGGAAAAATAAGCATCATTGGAAACTCCAAATATACCTGTAAACATCACCAAACTCACCCAACTTTCAGGATTAAGTGAGAACGTGTTATTTTTCTAAATTTTAATCATAAATTCACTCAAAATACTAAAATAAATGCATTGGAAAATAATAATTCTAATCTCTCATATAAACATTAAAATGGTATTAATGCAAGGTTATTGGAAAACGAAAAATGATTAAAAATCAAGGAAAATGATGTGATATAATGGTAAAAAGGATGGAAATTTGGTGACTCAACAGAGCTACTTGGCATCCAACTATTCTCCCCATTTGCACTTGAAGGCCTACCCATTGGTAATAAATGAGTAGAATTGCTTCCCACTTCATTATTGTTTCAATTATGTATTTGTAGCTTAGTTATTAGTTTGAATTTCATGCATGTGTTGTTGTTGTACCTAGATTGCAATATTATTCCAATGATTAGTATTCACTATCCAATTGCTTGTTATATTGCTCGACAACCTAGCTATAGAAAGGGATATTTTCCTCACCTCTAAAGAAAATCAACCCAAAAAATAGTTAAATATGGTTGATGATGGCTAATATTTTATGGTTAATCCCCAGATGGGGTGATATCTGGCATCGGTGAGAAAGGTGGCACCCAGGAAGACTGGGGAGTTATTATCCCCAGTCGTCGTCCTCGCCACCTCACCATTTGAATGAATGGACTTACCATCACACTTATGGTAGTTCACTTCTCTACCTCCGAAAACTTAATGGACATGCATGTGAACCATCTCTGGAGCTCTACGACAGGTACTTGTCCTCGGGATAATCTCACTTCAGCTTTCATGGTGCCCCCCACCATCATTCAATTGGTCAATATGAACCTCGTGTGCATTCATGTGGTGAACCTCCTCATGTCGCCTCCTTCCCTTTTTTGGTCACCTCTCTCATTCTCCTTTTCACTAGTATCCTTCAATCATTCCCACGGAGCATGGAAAACCCAAAAGGGGGCCATTCTACTACAGTTTTGTTATGAGGCACAGCCCCCCTAACCCTTCGCAGCCCCTCCCTCTGACTGACTCCCATGGAAGAGGCCATAATTGGACTAAGACTCCCCATCCCTCCTCTCATGCCCATAATTTGGCACCAACCCCTTCTAAAATTATGCATGGCACAGGGAGTTGCCTAGTGTAAAAAGAAATTCCTCCTTCTGTGTAGCATCCCTTGACCACCCTAAAGAAATTCCACCCAGTTGGCTGGTAGACTCGATTGCCAAGAACTCTAGGCTTGGGATGGATGAGGAAGAGGAAGTGGATTTTGATATGGATACAGATGAACAGGAAGTGGAAGCAAATGCTAAAATTGAGTAGACTATGCCCAATCCTCATCGCCTCTCAAACGACCACTTGCAATTAATATTTGATATGTAGAGAAGCCTAGAGGAGAAAACTTGGAATCAACACACTCTCAGTCGATGCATAGACCTCATGTTCGATGCCTTGTCAAATGCTCCTGATAAAACTCATTTTCCAACTTGTGGACATAAATTTGTCTTCACCTACAGCACCAATAGATGTCTAGGTTTGTTAAATTTCTATCTTCTCTCTCAGTTTACATTTCACGACTTGGCTCTTTTTAGTTTTGTTAAGTTTTATGATCTATAGCTACATCCATGGTGGCCATGAGATCTGGTGCATGACACCAAACATGTCTAATGTTAGTAATATGACATCTAGCAAGTTGAACTGTGAAAAAATTGTTATGATTGTTAAATGTTTTGGCGAACCACTTGTTCTAGTTTCCTTGTTGTGGTAGAATAGGTGGCAAGCAAGGATCACTGTATGCTTTTGAAATTCTTAAGGTAATACATATTTTCTCTTTTATTTACAAATATATATATATATATATATGGTTAATGATGGTTTATGATGATTATTTTATGGTTTAATATACTTATGGTTAATGATGGTATATGATTATTATTTTGTGGTTTAATATACTTATGGTTAATAATGGTTAACATTGATTAACATGGCTCGTGGTTTATTTTGGCTAATATTTTTATGGTTTATGATGGGTTGTGATGATAGATTTATAGGTATGTGAGTACTTCTCAATTAAATTGACTATGGTTGATTGTTGGCCTTGACATTATTCTATGTGATGATATTTTTGTGTGGTGTCACATGGATTCTATGTTTTCTTGGGAAATACTTTTGTCTTGGCATGATGTGCAAGGGCATGTGACTTTGTATATGAAGATACATGATGCACTAATTTTTTTGGTTAAGTATGTATAGGGTGTGATGATGATAGTATTTAGACAATATTAGATACCATTGATGAATTTGAGTTATGAGTAGAACCGATATGACACCATATCCTTGAAATGTGACTATCTTGTTTGTGTTAGGTTAAACTTGACTTGGCGAAAGAGTCAAATTCATTAGGTCAATAGTGGTGGTTTCAGCCACATGGTTTTTTTATCCATGGTTTTAGAGCCCATAGATTGCATGTAATGAAATCCTTTAAAGGTTGGTGATACTCCATTTTGATGTGTCAAGATGTGATAAATGAAGGGTCACTTGGTTGGGGCTAGGAGGTTTTCCAGATTGGTCAGGTTTGGTCAAGGAACTAATAGATCTATTAGCTCATTTTTCCCGGTTTGGGTTTTCTAGGATAAAATCTTGTGTTGTTGCTATGTTCTGTTTTATTTTTATCTCTCTCGCATTTTTTATTCCTAACATGTGGTATCAAAGAAAGGAAAACATGGACTCTCTAGTGAGATTGGTTTGATGACATGAGCTCATGGCTAGCAAGTAGCAAGAGAACAATGAGAAGGTCAAAGGGTCAAAGGTTCGATGATTACTGCATTATGAAATTGATTATTTGTAGGTTCAGGGATTGGACAATGGTTTAGACACTAGGTATTTTTAAAAGTGTTGGGTGGTGATCAAGGTCTTCTATGACAACATATTGAAGGTGGTGATGGATATCATCTAGGATTGGATGGTGGAAACAATCAATATTTTTCAAACTATGAATGTGAGACTATTCAACAAAAAATATTTTAACTCATGGGTTAATGATGTTTTCTTGAGATGAGCATGGATTAGTTGAGGGATATTGTTAGGGACCTAACATCCCTATTGTAATATTCTAGATTACACATGAATTCAAGGAGAGACTACATTATGGAAAACACATCAGCATACATATGTACTCAAGAAAGGAGAGATATTTGTGGGAAGGTTAACCAACCACCTTTGTATTCCATCTTCATGAGTATATACACATAGGAGAGATGGTTGGAGAAGTTGTATCCACTCCATCTAATCATTCACTAAGTTCTATTTATCCTTTACATGTATTCATGTATTTACTTATGGAAATGTATATTCACTTATGCTAATGTCTAGTATAATGTATGATGGTTATTACAAGGGCCTAAGAGGCCTCCCAACATCTCCCCCACATCAAATCCTTGCTCATCTCGAGTACGTGTGAAACAAAATCATGCATCTCTACTCATGAAGAAGTATCTTTACTATGTATCAGCCATGTATGTTAGTCTGCATAGATAAATCAACCACAACAACCACTAGTTGTATAGGAATATACATGTATACAAGGTTTAATGTGACTAGTTTCGAATGGATTTGAATAACCACACATCACATATCCCAATTCCTCTATCTCCATTATTTCAACACTCTTTGCTAATCAAAGGGCACCATTGCTACCTCAATCCAACTACAAATTGTAATCCCCATATGAAACATTGCAGCACACTCTATTGCATCTCCAACGATTTGTCGCTCCTGTGGGTTATTTTTATGGAATCGTCTAGGGTCTGTGGCTTCAACCAATCCTACCATTCCTCTCCTTTCATTTTCACCACCCATGAAACTATTATGGAAATCTTATACCGAGGGCTTAATCATTTCAATAATTTTTTTTCCATCATCCTATCTTTTAAACTCTTATGTGGGTGTCTATCGTCTCATGTCTCTTTCTTGAATGCCTTTAACCACTGCCAAAATGTTCGTCATAAATGATTAATCTTTCACATATTTACTGCTTTGTTTCTCATCAAACTTGTCTTTGTTGCTTCTCAATCATGGATGTGCTTCATTATACTTTCTAGTATTTGGGAATATATGGAATCTGCATGTCAATTACATGAAGGATGACTGACTGTGACTCGACTAAAAATCTACTACATGTGCATGACTAAAAAGGACTCAAATATAACTAGGAAATGATGTGATGGTTAGTAAGACTCAATTATACAAAAACTCATTTTTGCCTGTACCAAAAAACTTGATTAAATGTTGTCTACTAAGGATCGATTGATGTCGGTGAGAAACCAATCTCATAGCCAAAATACTGACTTAAGTTACATAGGTGTAGGGGATCACCTACCTTTGAAGACACACGTTTAACCCCCTCCTTTCTTTAAACTCCACTTTTAACTTAAATTTTAAAATTACTCAATGGAAAACATGAAAAATCTTTTTTATTTTTTGGACTAAACTGACTTCCGAATCGACTCTTGAGTTGGCTAGACTCATACTACAGACTCAACTAAACTAAACTGTGATTCAACTCAAATATCCCTCATTACTTGATGCAAGTCTCTAATACTCCAAAGGTTTACATTGCCATAATATGATTCCATTACCTGAGACCCAAGTAGATCTAAAATACATTGAAGAAAATTTTGATTCGACATAACTGAGGTTCCATTCACTAAATTTTTAGGTAAGTCGACCGAGTCGACTAGGTCGACAACAATATTTGCAGTTGTATTAGTCATCAATCTAGATGACTTGGTCATTTAATTATTTATCTAGTTTATGTGCTTGTTATGTATCTTTTATTTAAATTATCAGGTGAATATCACATTGAAGTGGGAATATTGAGCATCGATAGTCAAAGTTACTAGAATATGTTTATCAACTCAAATATCTCCTCATTACATGCATCTCAAATTCTCCCTTGATGTCAATTATCCCAAAAATTCAAAGTACCATGCATCATTTTCGACAATATGTCATGTCGTTCAACATTTTCATTATTTTGGAGTAATTATTTCCATTTGAGCTTACTGATCTCGGCAATGAATTCATCAATGGTTTTCATGTTGTCCTTGAGATTTCCTTAAGTGCCAATGCCAAATGGATCCTCTTTTTATCAACAAACCTCCTTCTCATGATGACTGTGTGAACCCATTTAAATAAAAGTTGATCTAAAATAGGCTCCAGAGCATAGTTCTCTCATCATCTTCTTCTTTCCACAAGCATATTCAACAACACGAGCAATATAATATCTTTCATTGTGGAAGAAGACATCAATTTATATATTGTCTTCATGTTCTCATAATTTTTATAGATTCTTGTGCAGGTTCGGTTTTCTTTGTAATATTCAGCATGAGTGAGAAACATACATGACCAATCAAATATTTTCCAGGCAACATCAACCTTCTATGAGAAGTAATCAACGAGAATTTTCCATCATTCAAGAGCAATCAAATATTTTCCACGCAACATCAACCTTGTGTCAACAACAATCAACAAGCATCATTCACCATTCACAAGTAGCAATCGATGAGGAATTTGTAGGTCTTGCAGGTCTTCTTTCTTTTCTTATCTCTCCATATTTTTAATATTCATACCACCCCCATCCGCTACTGTTGTCACCCAAACGAAATGAACGAGGCAACGACGCCACTGTTGTAATCTTCTATACTACATAGGCATTCAAGGAGAGACTACGTTAGGGAAAACACAACACACATATGGACTCGAGAAGAGAGAGAGAGAGAGAGAGAGAGAGAGAGAGAGAGAGAGAGAGAGAGAGAGAGAGATTTGGGGGAAGGTTAACCAGCTACCTTTATATTCCATATTCATGAGTATATATACATAGGAGAGATAGTTGGAGTGGTTGTACCTACTCTAACTAATCATTCGTTAATTTATCTTGGTCCTTTACATGTATTCATGTATTTACTTATGGTAATGTATGTTCACTTATGCTAATGTCTAATATAATGTATGATGGCTATTACAAGGGCCTAAGAGGCCTCCCAACACTCCCTAACCTCTCATGCATGTAGAATAATGTGTTTCCTATGTAATAAAGGCCGACATTAGTAAATAAGGCACGTATAATAATGTGAACAAGTCTAATGTAAGAAGACTTAATAGAAGCTTCCACTTCTAGAAAGATCTTCCTCTATATTGTTCTTTAGAAGATAGAATTAGTATAAATAGGAGTAGAATGCATGTGAAAGTTTTTTCTTAATAATTATTGTAATAGAGCCCTTCTCTTTTGAAGGTTTCCCACTCGAAGAGGCAAGTGAAATCATCTTTGTATCAATAAAGGTATCATTGTTGGTGTTTTTATTCTCTATATTTTGTTATTTTGTTGGTATTTGTTGTAATATTTACTTTTTTGCTTTATATAATACATATGGTACCTTACAAGTGGTATCAGAGAACTTTCCTCTGTAGAAATTTTGGGAAAATTTGTTTATGGGTAGAGACGTGTATTGTCAATGTCTTTAAAGCACATAGATCTCTCATTCGGTGGGTAAAAATGTGGTTGGGGAATATTACATGCAATAAATACATATGGTTTCATGGGTTACTTGAAACAAATGTTTCACCTTGTTGGAAACCTTTGCAACCCATGTTGGTACCCCTTTCAGAAATACCATATCAAACAACACCAATACACAACCATCACTCCCACGTACCTTCATGTATATAGGGAATTCCCTAGGTCTCTTGAAACCATCTTTAGATCAACCTATCAACCTCTTGACTGTTATAGTGACACTGAGAACAACACTCGTGAAGACTACTCTCTAGTACATGGGTAATCCAGTAGTACGACTAAGGGTACGATCAATCCTCTTTAGTTGATGCCCTGAGATATTGGGTCGAGCACTATTGTTCGACTCGCACATATATCAAAGAGTTATAGCACATGGAAAATATGTGTTTTTAGGAACCCTGAAAACCCTAACTGTTGGGAAAGGAATAGAGAAAAATGACAACATAGAGTAATTTTTGTCGCGCAACCCTGTCTCTTTTATCCAGGTTGTGAAATTCCTACACAATTTTTGTTGTTAACAATTTGGGCATTCTGTCATTCCAATATTCCTTGGGCCAGAGTATAACTCTGCATGAATAAAAAAACAATGAGTATAGTGGTCTCGTCGAGACACCCTTATTGAAGAACTATCCCATTGGATTCCTCTCTTCACCCTAATCATCATGGTACCTGTCACTTGTAATCATTTTTCCCATGGACCCCCCACCCTTCCTGGCACCCTTATTTCCACCTATCCCATTGGATTCCTCTCTTTTCCCCACTCATCATGGTACCCCTCACCTGTAACCTTTTTTGTGTGTGGATCCACCTGTCCATTTTTTCTTATTAACAAAATTCTCTCACCTGCAACCAAGAAATCACTTCCTTGATCACAGACAACACCCAGAACAAGAAGGACATCACGAAAATTGATTCCAACCTTGGCTCCTTAAATTCCTCTATTTATACCCTCAAGGACCAATATGTCACCATCGAATACTAAAAAAATTGATGAGTCGATCCCTTAACCTTACCTCCTCTTAAAAACCTTCATACCATTAAGATGCCAACTCATCTAAATTACAAGCCCTTCATTCCAATCACCTTCAGCATGAACTACATCTTCTCAGAATTAAGGTGAACAAATTTGATGGCCTAGATCCCATGGGATGGGTCACTCAAATGGAACATTATTTATCCTTGCATGGAATTACCGATGATTTGGCCAAGCTTCATTATGGTGTCCTCTATCTATATCCTAAACACTGGCAATGGTGGTAATGGTGTAAAAATTCATGCCAAGGGTATGTTGCTTGGAAACAATTTGTTGTCGATTTGTTTGAATGATTTGACACTGACACCCACCATTTGGTTCATTTGACCAAGTTGAAATAGTCTATCACATTGGAATACTTTATCTCCTCCTTTGAGCACTTGGATTTCAAAATGGAGGACATGTCAGATGCCTTCTTCATGGAATGTTTTATCAGTAGCCTAAAGGATGAAATCTGAGTCCAGGTCCTAATGGCTCACCCCCAGAATTGGTTGGAATATATTAAACAATCCGAGGAAGAAAAATAGTTTGTCTCCTCCCAAAACATAAAAAACCTCCTTTATTCCTCACCCTAGACCCACCAATCCTGTCCCTCCTACCACTCCTCTCAAGATCCAGAAATTAACTCGAGAAAAAATGGTTGAGCACCAACTCAAGGGTATTTTCTATAATTGTGATGAAAAATATTTTCAGGGGCACAAATGTAAGGAAGAGATACTCCAAGAAGATTATCTTACTCCACCCTTTGATCCATGAGAATTTGAACCACTAATTTCGTTGAATTCCCTCACTAGCTTCTCTACTCCCAAACCCTCAACTTAATTGGCTACATTAAGCATGGTAAAGTCATCATCGTAGTTGATAGTGGCAGCGCCCACAATATTATTCATTGGCGAATTTCCCAAGAAATCAATTGCTACATTCATGCAGTCAACAATTTTCAAATCATAATTTCCAATGGCAGTTCCATGAAATGTTCAGGGTGTTGTGAAAATGTGTGCCTACAAATTGGTTAGTAACACCTGAAATCTCATATGTTTTCTATCGACATGGGAGGTTGTGACATTGTGATCGGTGTTGAATGGTTATGCAATCTCTTCCCCGTCATCGTGGATTTTGATTACTTAACCATTCAATTCCAACAGGAGGGACAATAGTATAAGTTCCAAGGAATCACAGTAGGCTCCCTTGAGATCATCAGTTCCCACAGAATGGAAAAGATCCTCAAAAAATGTCATTATGGCATTATTTCCCAACTCCATTCAAGTCATTGAGACACCCTCTATGCATCCCTACCTTCAATATGTACTCTCCCAACAACAAGATATTTTTAACACTCCCATGGACTTCCCCCTTCCTGTGGCATCAATGATCATTCCATTTCTCTTGGATTGATAAGTCCCAATATTCTCCCTTATCGTCATCCCTTTGCATAGAAAAATGAAATTGAGAAAATTGTTCAAGAATTTCTAGAAGCAGGTGTTATCCTTCCTAGTACAAAACCTTGTTCCTCTCCTATAGTCATGGTCCTCAAGAAATAAGTCACTTGGTGCATGTGTCTTGATCTTTGCGCCCTTAACAAACTCACAATCAAAGACAAATTTCTTATTCCTATCATTGATGACCTTTTGGACAAATTGAGTGGTGATTAGTACTTTACCAAACTTGATCTTCATTTTGGTTACCACCAGATATGTATGAAAGAGGAAGACATTCCCAAGACTACACTTAGAACTCATGAGGGTCACTATAAGTTCTTGGTCAATCCCTTAGGCCTATTTAACTCCCCCTCCACTTTTCAAAGTCTCATGAATTATGTCTTTCATCCTTTCCTCTGTCATTTTGTCTTAGTTTTGTTTGATGATATTCTCATCTATAGGAAGACTTGGAAATCCCATCTCATCCATGTGGATAAAGTTATACATCTACTATATAATCACAAACATTTTCTCAAACAATCTAAATGTGCTTTTGGATCCTTTGAATTTGAGTACTTGGTTCATATTGTTGGCAAGGATGGTATAAGGGTGGATCCTAAGAAAAATGAATCTATGAAGGATTGGCCTCACACTAAAACTCTTAAAATATTGTGTGGTTTCCTAGGGTTAATGGGCTATTATTGAAAGTTTATTTAGAATTATGGAAAAATTACAGCTCAACTCACTACTATCATTAAGAATAATCTTTCACTTTGACTCCCGCAGTTGATCAATTATTCCACACCTTGAAAGAGGCTATGTGCACAAATATTTTCCTAGCACTACCATACTTAACCAAGACTTTTTTTCTGCAATGTGATACTTCAAGAAAAGGAATTGGGGCATTCCTCATGCAAGATGGCTAGTGAACAAATTTCAAAGTGACATTTGGGCCAATCAATATATGAAAAGGAAATGTTGGCTATTTTTCATGCAGTGGATCTCTCGCACCCTTATCTATTGGGGAAATGCTTCCAAATTAAAACTTATCATGATAGCCTCAAGTTTTTCTAGAACAGATAATTTCATCCCCGGAGCAACACAAATGAGTGACCAAACTATTTGGATATGATTGTGAGATCATTCACAAGAAGGGAAAATAAAATATGGTTGTCTATGATCTTTCAAGGAAAGATGAAGAATAAGTGTCCCTATTTTCCATCTCTTTCATGGTAGCATATTGGCTTCAAGTCATTTACCAGGAATGGTTGCAAGACCCCAAACTATCTAGCATGATCCAACAATTGCAACTGGATTCTCAAGATTCTCCATCATACTCTTGGAACAATGAATAGCTTCACTATATGGGTCATATGTATTTAAGAAAATAGTCGAACCTTAAATTCACTATGCTCTCTAAGCTTCATGCTTCACCCACAACTGGGCATTCAGGCTTTACCAAAACCTATGAACATGTCAAATGCTCTTTTTTCTGGGAAGGTATGAAATAGGACATCTGTACCTTTGCAGTTGAATGTGATACGTGTCAACCCAATAAGGGTGAAACCATCAAAGCTCCAGAAATACTCCAACCACTCTCGATTCCACCTACTATTTGTGCGGAGTTGGATTACCTAAATCAAGCAATAAGTCAGTCATCATGGTGGTAGAAGATCATTTTTCCAAATATGCTCATGTTTTTTCTCTTCAACACCCATTCATAACATCCACAATGGCTCAATTTTTTATTTATAATATCTTCAAAATACATGGCATGCCTCATTCTATTGTCTTCGACCGTGATCCAACTTTCACCAACAAGTTTTGGCAATATTTGTTCAAGCTCCAAGGAACCCAATTGCATCTCAGTGCCACCTATCATCCCCATAGTAATGGACAAATTGAAGTTTTCAACAAGTGTTTGGAAACATATTTGTAGTGTTTTTCATCCGACCGAAAAACTCAGTGGGATCAATGGTTACCCTTAGCTAAATGGTGGTACAACACATCTTACATATTACCACTTGCATGACTCCCAAATTTGAAGTGGTCTACAGGAAAAATCCACCATCATTTCTATCATGCATGCCAAGTGTCTCCAAGGTTCAGAAGCTCAACAACACTCTTATAGTCTACGTGACCATTCTTGGTACCCTCAAAGAAAATTTGGTCATGGCTCAAAATCACATGAAGCAACAAGCATATCGAGGTCATTTGGAACATCAATTTGTTGAAGGGGACCAGGTGTTTATTCGTCTTCAACCTTATAAGAAAAATTCACTCAAACTTGAACATTGTTAGAAACTCTCCCCCAAGTTCTATGGTCCTTATAAAATTCTCAAGAGAGTAGGGCCTGTGGCCTACCAGTTAGCTCTTCCTAGTCACTCTAAGCTCCATCATGTTTTTCATGACTCCATCTTAAAGAAAGCGATTGGAAATAAGTGTTAGACTCAAACTAGTCTCCCTGAGTTGGATGAATAAGGATCTATTTGGTTTTAGCCACAAGCAATCTTGGATCAGCGCGAATTTCATCTCTATCAGTGCACCATCAACGAATTTTTACTTCAATGGAAGAATACACCACCAAAAGATGTCACCTAGAAGCTAGCTACCATTCTTCAACAATTTCCTAATCTCAAGCCTTGAGGATAAGGTTGTTTTTCAAAGGGGGGGGGGGGGGGGNTAATAAAGGTCGACATTAGTAAAGAAGGCCTATATAATAATTTGAACAAGTCTAATGTAATAATACTTAATAAAAGTTTCCACTTCTAGAAAGATCTTCCTTTAGAATGTTCTTTAGAATATAGAATTAGTATAAATAGGAGTAGAAGGAATGGGAAAGTTTTGTATTGAGAATTATTGTAA
This sequence comes from Picea engelmannii, assembly GCA_009831015.1. Classification (NCBI taxonomy): domain Eukaryota; kingdom Viridiplantae; phylum Streptophyta; class Pinopsida; order Pinales; family Pinaceae; genus Picea; species Picea engelmannii. Next base: position 109,140 of record ML784919.1, on the reverse strand, counting down.
TAGAGCCATGCTATGTTGGAGGTTTCCCCTTCGAAGAGGCAAGTGAACTTGGCTTTCTATCAATAAGGTATCATTTTTGGTGTTATTATTCTCTATATTTTGTTGTCCCACTGGTATTTGTCATAATATTTCTATTTTTACTTTATATAATACATCTGGTACCTTATAGATATGGATTTTGGAATTTTTTTTTTAGGACTTGCCAGGGATGTAGTGTCCCCAAGGACGAGCCCCGATGTAAACCATGATATGAAAGAGATTGTAAATATGTGTTATAGGTTGGTGAGCCGAGTTTTGTATAAGCCAGTAGGCTTATGTGTTTGATTAGGCCAGAGAGCCTAAGGATTGAAGGCCAAGGGCCTGGATTTTGTATCTGTATATATATGCAGCACATCAATAAAATATAAACACCGCCAGGTGCAGACCGACCACGATGAATGAGTGATGGGGGACTGAGCATCCACAGAGTGGGCAAGGAACTAGGGGCTGGAAGGTGGGAAAGGGGTTGAGTGATGAGCCTAGGGGCTTAAGACTGGGAAATAATATTTTAATATTATTTTAAAAGAGACATGTGCATTTCCGTTTATCCTAAGTTCTTGACAAGGGAGGAAAAGTGCAAAGGGGATGTACACTGTGGTACGCATGCAGTTCCCAGGGTGACAAGTGTCAACCCTGGTGCATGAAAATATAATCGCCAAGATGAACCGTGGGAGGGGATCTTTTCCCATTTTGGACCCGAACCTCTGAGCGTAGAACCGGTACGACCTCTGCCAGAATACCCTGGTTCATCTCTGAAAGTCGAAAATCTTTTGTTTGTCCTGAAGAAACCGTGTACACCCTATCTAGAACTGTGGAGTCTGTATCTGTCTCTGAGAAAACCCGTGTGCACATTCCCTGAATGAGAAGCCTGTGCTGAATTTGAGTGGAAGAATCCATGTTGGTTCGGGAAAAGCTGAGCTAACTTGTGCGTGGTGTCCCTGTTCTGAAATCATGATCATGAGATCATCCAGTGACTACTGAACCGGTTTGGGAAGCCTTTGTTTGTTTTCCCCGTGGGTTGTTGTGGCCACGCAGTACTAGACTGCGTGAGGCTTGTTGGCCTGAGAGCGACTCCTCCAGGTGAGAGAGTGCGCAGAGGAAGGACAAAGCTCCTGGAAGGAACCCTGTAGCTGCTACAGAACCCGGAGACTTTCGGTCTGGTCTGTTCCTGTAACCCAAAGTAAGGAAGACTGGCAGCCGAAGGACTGTCCAGGTAACAGAGAAGGTGCACTCTCCTAGGGTGGAACAGGCATGTGGGGAATGAGGGTCTGTGGGCAGTGAGCGTGGGAGATTCTTGGGAGAGATTTCCTTACTGGTGGTTGTAAGTGATTGTTTTCCCTGTAACCTCAGCCTGAGTTTGGATTCCTTTCCCTGGGGTGGAGCTTAGTCCCAGCTCGGGGGTGACCCACTGTTGAGTTGAGGAGCAGTGAAGTCTACGGCTGGGAGGTTCATGGAAGGCCTGCATTTGGTTTGTGGATTCCACCATTGATAAAGATAAGTATCTGAATTATGTCTTATCACATTTCCACATGACTGTGTTGTATATATTATCATGTTTTCCGCTGTGTAAATGAATTACTGTTGAATGCTATGGCTTGTTTAACTGTAGCAGTAACTTATATATTTTACTCTGAGATTTAAGTGTGTTTAATTGTTTAAATGCATGTGCTTATAATGTCTATACAAATTATTTAAAAATTCCATGTATAGAATGGTGACTGAGAGGTTTGAAAACCTCGGTAGTGAAAAGGGTACACTACAGGGGATAATTCGTTTGTTGAAGAGCATGATCGTTTTGTGAAATTGCTTGGAGAGAGAATGGACATGTGAAATCATTGTTTGCAACATTAGATCATGGGTGTGATGATGTCTAAATAACTGTAGCGTGAAATATGGGTCGAAAAGTCATACTATTGAAGAGAACATCATGAGATGGGTTGCAATGCAGTGGAGGTCGAGTCACAATTTCGCGTCCAGATGGTGACACATGAAAGAGAAGGGTTTTTCTAGGTGGTTTTATTGAATATCCCATCATCAAAATAGAGGGTAGACTCATTGTCGATAGTTCAATCTAATTCTTGACTTTACAAAACCCTCACGAACATTACCCAGGGGAAGCCATTGTCACATTCTCAGGAGACCCAAATCTCCATGGAAGTTGTGATGGGTTCGTTCATGGTATGGATTGAGGTTGATTGTGGTTTCATGAAATCAATATATCATGGATTATGGATTCGGCTATCATTTTTAGGAAATAATTTAGTTTTTGATGGCCATGACTAATTCTCTGGACATCCTAATTGCTTGTTGAGAGGAGGATCTGCTCCCTTGAAGTCACTGGAGGATGAAATGTGTGTTACAATTGTGGTCGAGAAGGTCACATTTCTAGAGAATGCATCAATGAGATGATGTGACATGGGAGAGCACATGGATATGGACCGAAGGCCAATGCAATGGAAAGGTGAGAGGATGGCGGCATAAGTGCAGAGATAGAAACAATGATTTTTTTTATTATAATGGAGTTGAAAATATTTATTGCATGTCAATGGGCATATGAATGTAAGACCTGGTTAGGGATGTGTACCATTGGTAACTTATCGGTAAAGTATAGACATAGACCTAGGTGATAGGGGGTAGCATGCAGGATTCCTGGATAACTTTGAGGGGGCAGAGCCTGGAGGTGAGCGGTGCAGACTCACTTGGCCAATTTGTCCATATTTGTTCAAGGGAAACCCCAAGTCAAGTTTAAAGGGTGGAATGTTATGTTACACTTGAATTGATGAAATATTCAAAATTGTTAGATCAACAGTAGTGGTTTTGGGAACATGGTTTTGGTAGCTTTTGGTTTTAGAGCCCATGGATTGCATGTAATGAAAGCCTTTAAAAGGTTGGTGATACTCCATTGTAATGTGTCAAGATATGAGCAGTGAAGGATCACTTGGTCAGGGCCAGGAGGTTGGTTGGCTTGGTCGGGATTGGTCAAGGAACTAATATATCTATTAGCTAGTGTTTCATAGTTTGGGTTTTCTAGGATAAAATATTTTGTTGCTGCTATGTTCTGGTTTATTTTTTATCTCTCTCACATTTTTTATTTCCTAATAGTTTGACCTCTAGTTATTTCCATAGCTTAGTTATCCTAGGAATATCACCACTTGATACTATGGGATTATATTTCATAATTTATGAATATTTTATGTATCAATATGGAATTTATCGAATTATTGTAGTGGAAATCATGGAGACAACTCCATGGATTATTGAAAAATAATCTAGGGAAAATTATGGGATACTATGGATTTATGAGTATTTTAAATTATAGGATATTATTCTCATGGAGACATATGGAAACCTATGTGCCTCATTATGGAAAATTATAATTAATTAATTGGCTTATTGAAAGAATTACCCCCCTCCTACAAATGAGCACTTAGTGACCTAGTGGCATAGCTTGAGTGGATGAGTGCTTTGAGCTTCATGCAAGAGGTGTCATGATCAATTCCTTGGGATGGATGTCTTGGTTGCATTATTTACTTGACATACTTATTGGACCAAGCACCATAATCAATTTTGATGGATTTGGTTTGAGTACCGTTCGCAAATGCGAGAAAATTCCCAAGAGTTTCTCCATAAGGTTTTCCTTGGAAAAAAAGAGCACTTAGTGAAAATGGCATCGATAATGGTGAAACTTTTGTGAGATGGGTGGGTTGAAATTGTGGCTTTTGATGGAGTGATACTAGCATTTGACTTGGTATTCCTCCTAACATGAAGGGAGGTTTGATCTTGGAGTTTGTGATCTAAACTTAAGAGCTTGAATCCTTGAATTCATAGGAGCAACAATCTTGTTGGATGGAAACATTGGCTTCCCTAGTTTTATTGTCTGATGCAGGAGCATCACTCACTCAATCAAGCGAGCCAGCGCGAGGAGGCAAAGGAACAGCTGGACAGCGCCAGCATTCAAATTTTGAAACATTATAATATGGCTGCGCCAAACATTAATACATTGATGTGATGAAGCGCACTTTGTATATGTAACGGACCTTGAGCGGATAAGCTCTCGTCCTTAGGTAGTTGAGGCATTTACTTAGATTTAATGCAAGTAGATAGAATAATTAACTGGAGATTAGACAGTTTGTCTCTCGAGAGGGAAAATGGAATATAGACACCCTCCTTTGTACATTGTATTATTCTGAATTATTCTCATTCATTCAGACAAGGAGCTAGAGAAGAGAACAGAGAGCTTGTGAAGAATCTCCATGTACAAACATTGAATTAATAGGAACAGCTTTGATTCAATTCCATGGATGTGTTTGATCTCTGTGTGTTGTTGATATTATGCTTATGCATGTTTGCTTCTTTTTATGCTTATCTATTATATGCTGCTTATGTGATTGCATATCAGGTTCGAAACCTGAGAGAATGAAGGAATGAGTTTCAATTGTTTCTCTGCTTAGGCCAGGAGATTCTTGCATCCAGTGCAGTTGAATACCTCTGCATAGAGTGCGTCGAGGAGGCTAAGTAGTTGAACCTTTGTTATCTGTTACCCAGGTTAAATTGGGATTGTTCAAGTCGTGCAGGTGAGTGCAGGTTGGACGTGGAGTCTCAGTAGCAAGTCTAAGAAGGAAAGGGGAGGTTGTTGTGAGCGTGAATGCACTGGACCCGGAAGAACTTCAACACTTGGAGAGTGGTTGAAGGTTGAAGAGTGCACAGAGTGCGTGAAAGTTCTCTGAAGGGGTCAGAGGAACAAAGCTCTGGAGAGATAACTTCTTGTTCACTGTGGAAGTAGAATCGGTTGGAGTTCACACAGGACAAAAGGTGGTGAATGGAGGGACTCTTCAAGAGGAAGAGAATCGACGACTTGAATTGTCGTGGAGAAATCACAAAGATCGTGACTTGACTTGTGAGTCAGATGTATAGGCAGCTCGCGATGGAAGATGTTTGTTTCTCGTAGAGAGAGGTCACGAGAACGCGAAATATGACGTCCCGGAAATGTCTTGCATAGGGTATGTTGAAATCGGAGGAGGTGACAGGTGATCTCAGGATGTCGGATCTCAGGAGTTGGAGGCCTCAAGTTTGATCTCGGGAAGGACGAGTGCACGAGGTTGCGAGATCTCGGGCCATCGGCATCTCGGCACTTCGGGTCTCGGGGGTTGAGAACTCGGTGTCATAGAGACGCTAGTCGCGAGGTCCCGATATACCGAGGAAGAGTCAAAGTTGACCAGAAGCGTCAGGTCTCGGGGATTGAGAGTCCAGTTTTGGGTTGCGGAACTTGCGAAGTCGCGAGGTCCGATCTCCCGATTTCTCAAGGGAGAACCGCACGGTAGTGTTCCTGTGGGTAAGGAATTCCCGAGGAGAATAAGGAGGGACTTGAAACCCTTCGGGCCATAGATAGTGAAGGTCCTGGTGGAGCGATCGTGCCGTCAAGGGCGGGGTTTGCATCAGAGTGGTATCAGAGCCCTGAAGTCTTGTCTGAATATTGCAGGCGAGAGAAGGGAAGGAGAAAGGAAAGTACTCTGATACTCACGACTTGCGTCAGAGTGGTATCAGAGCGAGGCTGTGGAATTCTCTTTGTTCAGGCAGCAGAGGGAAGCAGATTTCAAAATGCCGCCCAGGAGAGAAAGGCAGTCTCCTGATCGTGAGGACAGGGACGCCCAAAGAAGGGGAAGGCCGACAGGAAATGCAGAGATGGAGCGTCAAATACGAGATCTCAGGGCGAGACTCGAAGATATGGAGACCACCCAGAGGCGTGGAGCCGACGCAGGAGAGTTCAGCGATCCTGAGATTGAAGAGGAAGCTGGACACGACGCCGAAGAAGTCTCGGCAGAAGATGCTTCAACCGAGAGGTTGATCAAAGCCATTTCGAGGATGAGCTCGAAGACAAAGATGGAAATTCCCGTCTATGAGGGAAGTCTAAATGCTGAGGAGCTACTAGATTGGATCCGAGCGCTCGACACCTACTTCGATTATGAGGATATCGAAGAGGACAAGAAGGTAAAACATGCTGTCACCAAGAAGAAGGGACATGCAGCCTTATGGTGGCACGAGCTGCAGGCAGACAGACGTTCCAAAGGCAAGCACAAGATCAAAAGTTGGGATCGGATGATCGCCAAGATGAAGGCGAAATTTATTCTGAGAGATTACCAGATCACTCTGTTCAAGCGCATAAAGAACCTGAGACAGAAGTTAATGACGGTGAAGGAGTACACCGAAGAATTCTATAGGCTCAATATCCGAGCTGGTCATCGGGAAAGTGATGACGAAAAAGTGGCGAGGTATCTGAATGGTCTCAGGTATGACATTCAGGATGAATTGAGCATGGTTACCATATGCACAGTTGAGGATGCATACCACATGGCTTTGAAAGCCGAATAAAAGCTGAGCAGCAAGCAGGGACAGCGAGGGCGAGGCAGAAGCCAGCCTAGAGGCAAGGCGGTTGCCCAGAAAGAAATTCAAAAGCCCAAAGAGGATTGGAAAAGACCTCAGGGAAGAGCTGAAAGAGGTGGAACCTCACAGCAGAGGCAGCAGAATTCTGAGCCGAGGAGACAGCAACCAGTTCAGCAGGGAGATTATGCTGATGCCAACACGTTTCCTCGTACCCGAGGTAGAGGACAAGGCAGAGGAGGAGTTATCACATGTTTCACGTGTGGTAAAGACGGTCATAAAGCCGTGGACTGTCCAGAGAGGAAAATGGATGGAGGAAGAACTCACATCACTGAGGCATAGAGACACGATGTTGAGTCAGAAGATGCTGACAGTGGAAGATCGCTTGGGACGCATAAGATCCTTTTGACACCTGAGAAAGAGGTGGACAGCTCAGTGCAGAGGAGCAGACTGTTCAGGACAGCTTGCACAGCTAAAAACCGAAAATGCAAAGTCATCATTGACAGCGGGAGCACTGATAATCTCGTTGCAGCTGAGATGGTCGAAAAGCTGGAGCTGGAAACAACTAAGCACTCGAGTCCATATAAGGTCTCGTGGTTACAAAAAGGACACCGGGTAAGTGTCACTAAACAGTGCTTAGTTAAATTTAAAATTGGGAATTATCATGACGAGATTTTGTGTGACGTCATTCCCATGGATGTATGCCACATACTGTTGGGTAGACCATGGCAGTATGATAGAAATGTTGTTCATGATGGGATGATGAACACTTACACCTTGGAGAAGGATGGAAGGAGTCATAAACTGCTGCCGATAAAATATAAAGAGGTGAAACCAGGAGTTAGCAGAACAATACTTCTCATGAGTGGGAAAGAGCTTCTCACAGAGTTGGAGAAGGATGAAGATCCACAATTCTTTGTTGTCAGGAAGCCGAGAATTGTCCTGACAAGCACAAGAGTGGACGACTTACCAGAGGAGATTCAGCAACTGTTGGGAGAGTTTTCTGACATCATTGTGGATGAACTACCTCGTTCGTTGCCACCGATGAGGAGTGTGAGTCACCATATTGACCTCATACCCGGAGCAAGTTTACCAAACAAGGCAGCGTACAGGTTGACACCTCAAGAGAACGAGGAAGTCAAAAGGCAGGTTCAGGA
>ML784919.1:50194-74851 GCA_009831015.1 Picea engelmannii | reverse complement strand
GGGGGGGGGGGTCCGACATGATGTTAAACAACACGCCCATATCAACGGTTGATCTGGCCTCACCCAGATCAGCGATCAGTAAGGAATCTCGGACCCCCCCCTGACTGTTCTTCCTTTAACTAAAGGGGGCGGTCCGAAATGAAACAAATCCAGGTGGGCCCCATCGCAATGCAGGGTCACCTCATTGCATCGAAACACCCCCTCTCAAAATGTTTACCACCTATCAGTGTTACAATTCACCACCACTCTTTGTAAGTTCCGCTTCACGACCCCATCAACATGTCCCATCCATCTAACTGTTACAGGTCATATCTTTCTCGTCCGCCTTCCAATCACCAGTGCACACATCGACTAGAGGTACACTTCAGACGTCCTTCATCCTACACTCTCACACTCTAAATGACACGTTGGCCATTTATTATTGGCCACATACCCATTGTCCATCTGACCTGTGCTTGTTTGCCCAAATGGATACCCATCCACTCAAATTCAACCCCGTTTCGATCATCTCCCATTCCATTCACATGCCATGTGTATCAAGAGATTCATTTTCCTCCACCTATGCAACGCCTCATCTAGCCACAACCATTACCACTAACATTTTGTTTGAATTACAGGTACTCTTCACAGCGATGGCACCAAAATCCAAGAAAACAGAAGTCGGGGAAAATCCTTTCCTTCCACCTCCTGTCAACCTCAACAAGATCCCATTGGCCGACAAATATCATCTGATATTAGACACAAGATGCGAAGTTGACTTCACAGATTTGCGATCGTGGCTCAAAGACACTTTCTTAGATCAGAGCGACGAAATCGAGCTCTGGGAGTCCAATCTTCCTTTATATATTTTCCCCCAAGTCCATCATTTCCCTGAATTTTCCCTTAGATGCCAGGCTCATTACCTTCCCAACCAAAGAGCCATAGTCTTGTCATCAAGAGAAACTTTGTTCTTCATCATGCCAGAGGCCATTGATTAGATGATGTAGATACACAGAAATGAATCTACCTCCCCTTTCAATCTCGAAATCATAACAGATTTATACCAGAAATTATCTTTTCCTCAAAGAGCCCCAGATATTTAAATTTTTCCTCCCACAGGATGCTCATTTCACCAAATCAAATCCCCCCTATCCTTCTTCCCTGCTCTCAGAAAAGGGTAACCAAGTCATTTCATCACTCTGTTGTCTACTTGGTTATTTTTTAGACGCATGGGTGGATGAGCCTATATTGGGTTTTCTGTCCATTTTCTCTACCGACGAGAAATCCACCACTCAGTTCAACTACAGCACTTTCCTAATGGATAACATTCACGAGTAGTTTTCACATTTCTCCACAAAGGGCATGTTCCAGTACTCATCCATCCTGGCTTACATGTTCATCTTTTTTCAGGCGGATAGGTTCTCTTTCTCAAAGAAAAATATGGACAAGGAAGGAAAACCTCAAGCAGTCACATTATGGACGTCGTTCCTTAAGAGAAACTCCACTGAGTTCACTTTTAAAAAATTCATTGAATTGTTTTATCATCTAGTTGTAGGCATGCTTAGTGGAAGACCTGAGCCGAGAATAAATGAAGAAATTCAAAAAGTTCTACACCTTTCAGATCTGGCAAAGACTGGAGATTGGTTTCTATACCAGAATCACACAGAAATCAGAGTGTATGTGTGTGAACTAGCTCCATACAAGTTGCCTAAGTATGTGTCTGTTCGAATATTTGCACTGGAATATATTCATTAGATGATAAACTTAGATGACATCCATTTTGTGTCTCTGAAGAAAAAACAGCAGATGAGGATCAAAGGATAAATAGGCACATTTATCTGCAACAGTCGAGCTGTTGGGGAAGAGGAAGACAAATTATTGAAGGAGATGAAATTCAGCACTATTTTTATTTGGAGATATGACCCCAGTGGGATCATTGCAGAGATGAGGTCCAAGAACAAAATTTCACCCTATGCCCACACCCTCAAGCTAGAAATCAAAAAATATGTGAACCAGACAGAATGGGAAGTAAATACTCTAGTATCAGCAGAAGAATTCTGGGTATATAGCAAGAAACCCAAAACCACTTATGTTACTCACATGTCTGGTGAGAAAGAGCCCTACTCTGCCACAGTGATTGAGAGAAGACAGCAGGTGGTATCAACTTCTTCGAAGAAGAAGCAGACAGAAATAGTTGTGACCACCCAAAATCCACAAGGATCTGCACCTGTAAGCATCTTTGAGAAATATGATATGATTAAAAAGAAGAACGAGATGCTGACTAATAGCACCTACTCTCAGTTTTGGAAGAAAACCTCCATAGCACAACATAGACTATTGTCAGCCTTTGATACAGAGAAAGGAAGAATGCATCTGGCATTCCTGCAGGCACAGGTGCCTCACCCCAAAGAGATCACTAGCTAAAAGAGGTCAACTATTGTTTTTGACACTAAACAAGTCCATCCAGCTGACCAAGTGGATTTGGACAGACAGATTGGAAAAATGGTCTTCTCCACATTAGCACATGCTTCCTCTACTACAGCTAAGTTACAGGTATCTTTAAGCAATGTCCAAACCCAATTGAATTTTGACGCCAACCTGCCCCTCACCGAGCAAACCGCTCCCACCAGGACCTTCTTCACTCATGGGCCCGAAGAGTCAAAGTACTCTTCCACTCCCCTCGGGAGTCCACTACCTACAGTAGGTTCTCTCGGCGATCTCCCTCTTCGGAAATCGGGATATCGCGACTCGGGAGTTCGCGGTTCACGCGAACACAATTCACATACAAAACCAAACCCCGATCCCCGATGGTCAACGGGTCAACACTTCCCTCTATCGGAGATTTCTCTATCGGGAAATCAGCACATGAAATGTCGTGATTCGCTTACACCATGAATCCCCGAACCCCGAACTCCTTTGACGCGTGTCTCACAAACCTACGGTTGTGGTTATATCGCGGAATCGTCGGTCGCGATTTCAAAGAGCTTGAACTCTTGCCTCCGGGAACGCCGAATGCCAAACCCCAATCCTTAGGGATCTTGCGCCACGTGTCCCTGTCCTAATCGACGGTTCAAATCGATTCGGGGAATCGCAACTCACGATTTCTCAAGGTGTAGAACTCTCACCTTACCAATCCCCGAATGCCGAAACCCCGAAGTCCGATGGACTTTGGTTCTCCACACCTGTGCTTACGGGTTATCTCCCGCGCAACTCCTCCTCCATCGGACGGTCCTCGGGATTCCGCAAAACTTCACTGGAGTTGCACGTCGTCGATTCTCTTCCTCTTGGGAATCCTCTGACTTCTAAGTTGTCCTTTGGTTCAGAACTCTCCCAGGCCTGTTCCTGAGATGCTTGCAAGGAACTGCCCTCCTGAGCTTTTGTCGCTCTCTCTCTCTCTGACTCCTTCAGAGACTTCTCACGTTCTTCCTGTGCTCGACTTCCAACATCTCTCAAAGCGTTGAATTCGTCTAGACCTTTGCAATCCTGCTAACACAGTCCAGTCCTCCTTCCCTCAGACTCGGCTCTAAGACTTCAATTCAACCTACACTCACCTGCATGGTTCGAATAACCTATCATGACTCTGGGCGAAAGAGAACAAAAGTTCAACTGCTCAGCCTCCTCACGCACTCTATGCGGAGGAATTCAACTGCACACTATGCAGGAATCTCCTGACTTAAACAGAGAAAAAATTGAAACTCATTCCCTCATTCTCTCGGGTTTCTAACCTGATAGGAAATCACATATGCAACATATAGAAGATAAGCATAAAAAGAAGCAAGCGTGCAGAAGCATAGTATCAACAACACACAGAGATCAAACACATCCATGGAATTGAATCAAAGCTTTTCCTATTAATTCAATATCTGTACATGGGGTTCCTCCACAAGCTCTCTGCTCTGCTCTCTCTTGCTCTTCCTTTCTAATGCTGGATCCTAATCAATTACACAAGGAGGGTGCCTATATTCGTTTTCCCTCCTGGAAGATGAAACTGTCTAATCTACAGCTAACCCTATCTACCAGCATTTAAAACTGTTAAATGCCTTCTTATCTATATTACATTACAAGTGCGCTCATCTTTGAATGCCTTTAGTTAAACGGCGGCGCAACAATACCAAGGTAGAATTCAAAATCTGAAGTTTGTTGGCTTGTCCAGCTGTCTCTTATTTCTCCTCGCGTTGGTTCATTTGATGAAGTGTGGATGCTCCTGCATCATACTCCTTGGCTCAAAAAGGTTTCATGGGCTCCTGTCCATGAGCTCCTGCATGGTGTGTCCATGCTTCTATATAACTGCTTCTATCTCCCAGCTAGCATCCTCCACTGGGTGATCTTTCCACTTTACCAGGTATTCAAAATATTGTTTCCTCCTGGTCTTCCTGCCTACTCTCTTGTCCAGTATGCGCTCTATCTCAGGTTTCTGTGCCATTGGCAACTGCTTCTGCCACTGGATGATTGGTTCCTCAACGATTTTAGCTCCTGCATCTTCGCCCTTATATGGATATAAATCCGATATATTGAAAATTGGAGATATCCCGATGCCTTCTGGCAACTCAAGCTCATAAGCGTTCTCGCCGAATTTCTTCAGAACTTTGCATGGCCCGATTTTTTTCATCTTGAGCTTGTTATACGTTCCCCTCGGAAACCTTTCTTTTCTCAAGTGCGCCAGAACCATGTCTCCAACTTCAAACTGAAGTTGCCTTTTCCTCTGATCGGCTTTGCGCTTATATTCCTCATTCGCCTTCATCAGTCGCTGCTTCACCTGTGTGTGAAGTTCCTGCATTGCTTCAGCAAATTCCTCAGCTCTCGCGCTACTGGTTTCAGCCTGTTCTGACTCCCTGAGCTCAGATACTCCTCGCGGCTGTGTCCCATACAAAATTTGAAATGGGCTCTTACCTGTACTCCGATTCACCGAATCGTTGTACGCAAATTCTGCCTGTGGTAGGATCTGATCCCAACTGCTGTGATGCTCAGTCACTAGGCTTCTCAACAGATCCCCCAAGCTTCTGTTGACTACTTCGGTCTGCCCATCTGTCTGCGGATGGTATGCAGAACTGAATGCCAAGTCGGTCCCTAACTTCTTCCATAGCGTCCTCCAAAAATGACCTATGAACTTGGTATCCCTGTCCGAGACTATGCTTCTCGGCAATCCATGCAATCGCACAATCTCTTTGAAAAATAAATTTGCGATGTGGGTTGCATCGCTGGTCTTATGACACAGGATAAAATGTGCCATCTTTGAAAACCTGTCCACCACAACAAAGATGGAATCAACTCCTCGCTGAGTTCTCGGTAATCCCAACACAAAATCCATACTGATGGCTTCCCATGGCCTTTCAGGTATGGGCAATGGCTGATAGAACCCTGTGTTCTGCTTTCGGCCTTTTTCGTGTTGACATATCTGGCACCTGTCAACGAACCGTTTAACATCTGCGCATATGCCAGGCCATTAATACGACTCGTTCATCTTGGCGAATGTTTTTTCATGTCCAAAATGACCTGCTAAGCCTCCACTGTGCTTTTCCTTCACCAAATTCTCTCTCATAGAGCAATCTGGAATACACAATTGATTGCCCCGAAACAGCAATCCATCCTGGACTAGGTAGTCAATCCATGGACTCCTATCCCTGAGAACTGGGTTCTCGGCTGCCTCGTATGCCTCGCCAAAGTCTGCGTCACCTGCATACATATCTTTCAGATTCTCAAAACCTAAAGTCTTGACCCTGAATTCCTGCAGCAATAAACACTTTCTGCTCAAGGCGTCAGCTACCTTGTTCGCAGTCCCTGAAATGTGCTTTATCACAAACATGAAATTTTGCATGTACTCTACCCATTTCGCATGCTTTTGATTTAGCTTCTCTTGCTAACTCACGAATTGTAATGCGTGATTATCGTTGTACAAAACGAACTCCTTGGGTATCAAGTAATGCCTCCACTTTTTCAATGCCTGTATGATGGCATAGAACTCCTTATCGTACGTGGAGTACTTCAGCTTGGCATCATCCAGCTTCTCGCTGTAGTATGCAACAGGTTTGTCATCCTGACTCAAAACCCCTCCAACAGCATACCCACTGGCATCACACTTCACTTGGAAGGTTTTCTGAAAATCTGGCAACACTAACACTGGTTGCTCAGTTATCTTCCGCTTCAACAGATTGAAGCTCTTCTCAGCCTCGGCTGTCCACTGAAAAAATTTATGCCGCTTCTTCACAGTATCCATCATTGCTGCGCTAATTCCACTAAAATTCCAAATGAATTTTCTGTAGAAGCTTGCCAAACCGTGAAAGCTCCTTACCTCGAAAAAATTCCTTGGCGATGGACAATTCCTGATCACGTTCACCTTCTCAGGATCCATCTTCAATTCGTCAGCCAAAATTACAAAACCCAAATAAATGAGTTCTGTCTGCATGAAGGAACACTTCTTCAAATTGATCAGAAGTTTCTCCTACTGCAGTCTTTTCATCACAATGGCCAAATGCCTCAAGTGTTCAGCCTTCGTCTTGCTGAAAATCAGTATGTCGTCTAAGTATACGACCACAAACTTGCCAATGAATTCCCGCAGGACTTCATTCATCAGTCGCATAAATGTTCTTGGCGCATTTGTCAACCCAAACGACATGACCAACCATTCGTACAAACCCTCATTTGTTTTGAATGTTGTCTTCCATTCATCTCCCTCTCTCATCCGGATCTGATGATATCCGCTCTTGAGATCTATCTTTGAAAAATAATTTGCCCCGCTCAGGCAATCCATCAAGTCGTCCATCCTTGGCAGTGGAAACCTATACCTGATGGTGATCTTATTAATCGCCCTGGAGTCTGTACACATTCTCCAGCCTCCATCCTTCTTTGGACTCAGTACTGTCGGAACAGCACATGGACTAAGACTCTCTCTCACTAGTCCCTTATCCTGCAGATCCTGTACCTGCCTTTTGACCTCCTCGTTCTCTTGAGGTGTCAACCTATACGTTGCCTTATTTGGAAAACTTGCTCTGGGTATGAGGTCAATGTGATGACTCACACTCCTCATCGGTGGCAACGAACGAGGTAGTTTGTCCACGATGATGTCAGCGAACTCTCCCAGCAGTTCCTGAATCTCCTCTGGCAAGTCGTCCACTCTTGTACTTGTCAGGACAATTTTCGGCTTCCTGACAACAAAGAATTGTGGATCCTCATCCTTCTCCAACTCTGTGAGAAGTTCTTTCTCACTCATGAGAAGTATGGTACTGGTTACTTCCGGCTCCACCTTCTTATCCTTTACCGGACGCAATGTATGTGTTTTTCCATCCTTCTCCAAGGTATATGTGTTCATCCTCCCATCATGAACAACATTCCTATCAAACTGCCATGGTCTTCCCAATAATACATGACAGACATCCATGGGAATGACATCACACAGAATTTCATCCCTATATTCACCCATTTTAAAATTGACCAAGCATTGCTTTGTAACACATACCTGGTGTCCTTTCTGCAGCCATGTCACTTTGTATGGACTCGGGTGTTTGTTCATTTTCATCTCTAGTTTTTCCACCATCTCGGTCGAAACGAGATTATCGGTGCTCCCACTGTCCACTATGACCTTGCATTTCCAGCCCTGGGTATTGCAAGTCATCCGGAATAGTCTGCATCTCTGAGTTGTGTCCACCTCTTTCTCAGGTTTCAAAAGAACCTTATGCACTGTCAGTGACTTCCCACTTCCAGTGTCTTCATCCTCCACGTCACGCCTCTGCGCCTCAGCGACGTGAGCTTTTCCTCTATCCATCTTCCTCTCTGGACAGTCCACGGATTTGTGACCGTCTTTACCACATGTGAAACATGTGATGATTCCTCCTCTGCCTCTTCCTCTACCTCGGGTACGAGGAAATGTATTTGTATCAGCGTAATCTCCTTGCTGATCTGGTTGTTGTCTCCTCGGCTCAGCAACTTGCTGCCTCTACTGTGAGGTTCCACCTCTTTCAGCCTTCCCTTGAGGTCTCTTCCAATCCTCCTTGGGCTTTTGAGTTCTTTCTTGGGAAACTGCTTCGCCTCTAGGTTGGCTTCTGCCTCGCCCTCGTTGTCCCTGCTTGCGGCTCAGCTTTTCTTCGGCTTTCAGAGCCATCTAGTACGCATCCTCAACTGTGCGGATGGTAACCATGCTCAACTCATCCTGAATGTCATACCTCATCCCATTCAGGTATCTTGCCACCTTTTCGTCATCACTCTCCCGATGACCAGCTCGGATATTGATCCTGTAAAACTCCTCGGTGTACTCCTTCACCGTCATCATCTTCTGTCTCAGGTTCTGCATGCGCCTGAACAGAGTGATCTGGTAATCCTTCGGAATGAACTTCGCCTTCATCTTGGCGATCATCCGATCCCAGCTCTTTATCTTCTGTTTTCCTTTGGAACGCTTGTCCGCCTGCAGCTCGTCCCACCATAGGGCTGCATGTCCCTTCAGCTTGGTGACAACATGCCTCACCTTCTTGTTCTCTTCGATGTCTTCGTAATCGAAGTAGGTGTCGAGTGCTCGGATCCCATCCAACAGCTCCTCTACATTTAGACTTCCCTCATAGACGGGAATATCCACCTTCGTCTTCGAGATCATCCTCGAAATGGCTCTGATCAACCTCTCTGTCGAGGCATCTTCTGCGGCGACCTCTTCTTGGTCGTGTCTAGCTTCCTCTTCAACCTCAAGATCGTTGAACTCTGTTGTACCCGCTCCACATCTCTGGGTGGTCTCCATATCTTCGAGTCTCGCCCTGAGATCTCGTATTTGACGCTCCATCTCTGGATTCCCTGCTGGATTCCCTGTTGGCCTACCCCTTCTTCGGGCATCCCTGTCCTCACGATCAGGAGACTGCCTTTCTCTCCTGGGTGGCATTATATCTCTTCTATCTCTGCTTCAGAAAGCAAAGGTACTCCCGCTCTGATACCACTTGACGCCAACCTGCCCCTCATCGAGCAAGCCGCTCCCACCAGGACCTTCTTCACTCACGGGCCCAAAGAGTCAAAGTACTCTTCCACTCCCCTCGGGAGTCAACTACCTACAGTAGGTTCTCTCAGTGATCTCCCTCTTCGGAAATCGGGATATCGCGACTCGGGAGTTCGCGGTTCACGCGAACACAATTCACATACAAAACCAAACCCCGATCCCCGATGGTCAACGGGTCAACACTTCCCTCTATCGGAGATTTCTCTATCGGGAAATCGGCACATGAAATGGCGTGATTCACTTACACCATGAATCCCCGAACCCCGAACTCTGATATGCTTCCACCTGTACTCCACTAGCGATCGCGGTCCCACACGCCACGTCACTTCAGGATTTCGCGGATCGCGAATCCGCGATGCATGACTCCTTGACGTCGAGAACCCCGATTCTCTGAACCCCGACCCCTAGGGATCCTTTGACGCGTGTCTCACAAACCTACGGTTGTGGTTATATCGCAGAATCGCTGGTCGCGATTTCAAAGAGCTTGAACTCTTGCCTCCAGGAACGTCGAACGCCAAACCCCGATCCTTAGGGATCTTGCGCCACGTGTCCCTGTCCTTATCGACGGTTCAAATCGATTCGGGGAATCGCAACTCGCGATTTCTCAAGGTGTAGAACTCTCACCTTACCAATCCCCGAACGCCGAAACCCCGAAGTCTGATGGACTTTGGTTCTCCACACCTGTTCTTATGGGTTATCTCCCGCGCAACTCCTCCTCCATCGGACGGTCCTCGGGATTCCGCAAAACTTCACTGGAGTTGCACATCGTCGATTCTCTTCCTCTTGGGAATCCTCTGACTTCTAAGCTGTCCTTTGGTTCAGAACTCTCCCAGGCCTGTTCCTGAGATGCTTGCAAGGAACTTCCCTCCTGAGCTTTTGTCTCTCTCTCTCTCTCTGAATCCTTCAGAGACTTCTCACGTTCTTCCTGTGCTCGACTTCCAATAGCTCTCAAAGCGTTGAAGTCATCTAGACCTATGCAATCCTGCTAACACAGTCCAGTCCTCCTTCCCTCAGACTCGGCTCTGAGACTTCAATTTTACCTACACTCACCTGCACATTTCGAATAACCTATCATGACTCTGGGCGAAAGAGAACAAAAGTTCAACTACTCAGCCTCCTCACGCACTCTATGTGGAGGAATTCAACTACACACTATGCAGGAATCTCCTGACTTAAACAGAGAAACAATTGAAACTCATTCCCTCATTCTCTCAGGTTTCTAACCTGATAGGAAATCACATATGCAGCATATAGAAGATAAGCATAAAAAGAAGCAAGCGTGCAGAAGCATAGTATCAACAACACACAGAGATCAAACACATCCATGGAATTGAATCAAAGCTTTTCCTATTAATTCAATATCTGTACATGGGGTTCCTCCACAAGCTCTCTGCTCTGCTCTCTCTTGCTCTTCCTTTCTAATGCTGGATCCTAATCAATTACACAAGGAGGGTGCCTATATTCGTTTTCCCTCCTGGAAGATGAAACTGTCTAATCTACAGCTAACCCTATCTACCAGCATTTAAAACTGTTAAATGCCTTCTTATCTATATTACATTACAAGTGCGCTCAGCTTTGAATGCCTTTAGTTAAACGTCGGCGCAACAATACCAAGGTAGAATTCAAAATCTGAAGTTTGTTGGCTTGTCCAGCTATCTCTTCTTTCTCCTCGCGCTGGTTCGTTTGATGAAGTGTGGATGCTCTTGCATCAAATTTGGAAAGGATATCCTCTTTTGCAAAGGATAATAGAAAATGAGAAAGAAGAATTTTTTAAGCTTATCATGCAGCAGAACGCACAGCTCAGAGAAATGGAGATAGAGTTGGAAAAATTATTGAAAGAAAAGGAACAAATGAAACCAATGGAATTCATTCCATTAAGTGCAGTTCCCATTGCAAAAGTAAGTACAGCAGTAGTTCCAACAACCACTAGAGAAGAAATTCCATTAGCAACCCCATTGACAACACTGGAAAAAATTGTGGAGCTAGCAAAGTCCATGGAGGAAATGAATTTGCAAAGATTAATAGGTTGAAAAGGGAGGTTGAAAATCTCCAAGAACTCAAATCCTCTTTCCAAACAATATATAATGTTGAGAGACAGGTAGCAGAGAAGCTTAAGCAGGAAATACAATGGCTCCAGAAACAAACAGTGGCAGGCAAGACATTAGCAGAGGCTAAGGAAAACATATGGATAGATATTGCAAAATCCATAAATGAAATTTGGCCCATGGTGCAAATCATGTTCGAGAAACATGATTTGGTGTTAAAGAGTAGGAAATCCATTGACAGGATAAGAACAGAGCTGGGTGAGATGCCCTCAGTGGCCAACGAGATCATCAAGTTTCTGAACTCCAAAACCAAAGAAGAGTTGGAAGAATTGAAAGTCAAAGACAGAACAGAGACTATGCTCGAGGTAAAAAGAGTATTGACTAAAAGGGGATTGATGTTACAGTTGGAGGAAAAGGCTTAGAACATGGACATTAGAGTTCAAAGATTTTTTAGCAAGATTGAAGCCTTACAGAAAAAGGGTCTTCCTGATCTACGTGTCCTAAATGATAAACTAATGACTTTGTCCTATTACAAGCAAAGGATCACCACCATGGCCAAAGACAGTTCCAAGTTTGCAGGGATACAGGGTAGCATCACAGGCAAAGCATTCTTGGAGACTCTGCAGCATGACCTCAGCATTCAGGACGAGATCAAGTATGTCTTCATCATCAAGCCGATTTTTTCTAAATACAACAAGATGGATGAAGTTTACTGCCGGTTTTTGAAAGTTACCATCCCAAGCACACAGAGATGGGATGATTTGTGCGATTTGATTTAGTAAATGTAAATCATCATCCATCTTAGCATCTATCTCAGTGTCCAGCACAGTTGAAGTCATCTGAATGACTCAACAACGGTCTTCCCCGAAATCAACATGAGAGTTTCAACACATCATCATCAGTTACTACATTTTTGCATCTTGTTAGATTAGTTAGTTAGACTCAGACTCCATCACATCTTGATCATTAATGACAGGGTCGTTGTAACTTTTATTATAAATATTTCCAACTTAGAAGTATCGAAGGTTGTTGATATTTACGCTCGAGCAAGCTCTAGTTGTTGTAATTTTTATCAAGAAGTTATCCCAATAATACAAAGAGAAGTTTCACAGGATTCCTGCGTGTCCATTGTTGGTGAAGTTCCCTCTTTCTGCGTACAAGTTTTTTCTTTCTCAGTTATCATATTGCCTTTCTAAAATGTAATCTTTAAACGAAGTTAAAGTTACAAAATTTACCATTGTGTACTCTGTTCTTAACATTTTACATATTTAAATGTTTTTCCTATGATGTTATAACAAAGAAATTCTTAAATGCTTTTTTGTTTTAACTGATATCTCACCTTTTCAACAATACACCATTTTTATTTCTAAAGAATCCAGCATTATCACTATCTCACCCTGAGAAACGAATCTTGTAACGTTGTCTTTAACTTATATATTTTAAAAACAAACCCCATATCCCAATGGAAGCGTAATTGATATTCAGCCACTTCATTCAAAAACAATACAAACAACTTGGTTATATTCTTTCTAACTAGCCTAAAATATTTGAACACTCAAACAAATATAGAACTCACATAGAGATCCCTCTCTGAAACTAGTAGGGCTAGCTTCCAGTTTTGAAGCGGTTGGTTAAGGTTACCTCTGATAAGTTTCTTCCTGCCTCATAACAACCTCTGGGAATTTACAGAGTGATAACAACAATGATACAGACTTCCGTGTCGACACGGTTCGAAACCAAGAAACCAAGTTCCTTCCAACTGGGTCTCCACCACTTCAATCCTCCACCAAAGGCAATCTCATAGGAAAGAGGCAATAAGGTCCTCTCAATAATAGGGAAAGAACTTGGGGATTGAACACTGTGTTCAGACTTGAGGGACAGAGGGATGCGGACTCAATATGAAGTAATTTCTCCAGAGTAACTTTGCTCTCAAAGTTGAATGCTTTCTCCTCCTTTTCCATAGGTTGAAATTTTTCTCTTATAGCCTTTAGGATGCAACTGAAGGGTCGAGTTGGAACGTTTATAGTATATTGAAGGCCAAGGATTAGAGATATCCTATTGTGACATGGAAACCTGACCTCATTTTGTATTTTCTGGAACAAATCCCGATGTACGCGGGTTGTGGTGCATCAACAAGTGTATACACATCTTGGATAGTAGATAGGGAGCGTATATGTGGAAAAATGTATATTTTTAGCTCTGGATTCATCAAAAGGGGATGATAAGTATACATAGGGAAATGTAAAAAGTCCCTATGTGCAAGATAGCAATGGTGAGGAAAATCTTTCTATAAAAGATGCCTCCTAATGTGTGAGATCAAAGGAGTATTTGCGATGGCCAAAATACATTATAAATAACCCATAAGTGGAGTGGTAGAGAACCAGTTGGACAAACTCAATTACTCATTAGATTATGTACTGACTTTGCATACATGGCTGCCAAGAATACAATGCAGATCCATGTGGAAAATATACCAAACAAGTGTTCATGGCCATGAATAGGAAAACACAAATGTGGTTACATGCCAAAAGTTGTCATAGTCACGAACAAGGCCCAATGAAACCAATCTCAAAATCAATCTAAAGATATCTTTATACCAAGAAGTACAATCTGATCTCCCATGATCACTAAAGTCAAAGAGGTACTGGTCCAATGAAGGGGAAGCAATATCTCAGGAAAGCTGCGGCCACATAGTGATGTCTTAAAGTCTTCTACACTATCCGCCAAGGGTGCAAGTCTACATCATGTGAATAAATGAGTTGAGGTCGAACACGATGAGACATCGTTTGATTACCAGTCATTGAGGTATACTGTTAACAAAAACAAGACAACCTACCAATAATGAAAGTAGGTATCAAGGCACTGAGTACATTTCTACAAGTGTGAATAAAGGAGTTCGTGTCGAACGCTTGAGAAATCTATTGATCATGAGACATTGATGTATTCTCATCTGTCAATGGCGAGAGAGCCTGCCACTATTGACCGCAAGCCTCAAGGTACTCATAAAAATATAGGTCCCATATCCAGAATAAATGAGCTGAAGTCGATGGAAAGAGACCCGTTGAAAGGAGAGCATTGAGGTATCTCTCATCAGTCAGCACGAGGAACAAAGCAGGAGCTTCATGATTTGGCGGAGATCAGACGAAGAACATGTTCACAAACCAACGACCCTGTGTGTCTTCCGCATGTTCCAAATGCAAGTCGTACATGAAAAAGACCCTCTGAATAGAAGCCAATGATGAAAAAATGCTAACAAAGGCGAGGAAACCACCAATAAGGCTAATGGCATCCAAGACACTACACGAATCCCAAAGTGTGAATATATTTCTTGTCGTCGAACACAAGGGAAACCACCCAATCAAAGACCAATGATGAAGTGTCAATTGTTGGGTTCAAGGTGACCCACCAATGATGAAAGTAGGGCTAGGGTGCATGATAAGACCAAATTATCATGTAATTCTAAGACAAAACTGAGGATATGGTTAACATGCGAAGTCAATATTTCTTAGTGGCTGACACGGGTTGATATACTTCCTTTGAACAAGAGCATGAGACATATGATGGACTCTGACAGCATGGACTCAATGATGTGACAATTAGATGCAGGAGGCATCCATAATGTTCTCTGTAGGGACTGGAAGAGTAACTAGTCGGTAGAGAAAATTCGGTAGTGAGATTAGCTTCGTAAGGCCATGCTAAACACAAAATTATGATGACACAAGGACTCAATAAATTCGTTCTTTGTTCAAAGGCGACACGATTGTTTCCAATTACAATATAGTACTCCCTTTCCGCCCGTATTTTTTTTTTTTTCATAACAAATGAATGATATGATACAAAGGAGGGAACGAGTGTCGCAAGTAAGCAAAACTAGTTCCAGCAGTGGAACGTACCTATGCTTAATGCAAGGGAATATATGCGGGAGATTGACACTCGGGGTGATGTTCTCTCCAGGGTATAGGGTGTCAAACTGCGAAGGATATAAACAAGGCTCTGCTTGGTTGAGGATGCAAACTTCTTAGGCGATGGTTTATAACGCAAAGCGAGAACCAGATAAAGGCTCAATACTGCAAGCGAGGGCATGAGATGCAATCACAACTTAACGCCAAGAAATGTCATTTTTTATATCTTTTAGTCTACTTGGTGTGAAAAAGGGGTAAACTTGTGCCAAATAGACATCTTTTCAAATCCAATTTATGAGTGTGAAAAAGACAAGTTCACTCGGCAATATTTTCAATTTTTGGTAGCGAGTAGGAAAAGAGCTTAACTAAGACTCATGACCTTTCAAATCCAACTTTAACAAGCGTGAAAGGGACAAGTCACTTGGTGATCTTTTCAGTTTTTTGATGAATTGGAAAAGAGATTAACTGAGACTCATTTTTGGGAGTCTGTGGGTAATAAGGCCGCATGTGCATGAATGAGAAACGAGGCTCATCATACAGTCATGTATTGAATTATAATGGACTCATAGTCCTAAGGAAAAACTCAGGATGGGTACCAAATGACAAAGAGGTTCTAACTAGGGTACCCATGTTTGGTAAGTCTCTACCATTTATTAACAATGTTATTAATAGCATAAGGGGGATTATGCATCGCGATAAATGGGTTCGTCCCTAAGGCATAAAAAGCGGTATTCGAAGGATAATGCAAAATGCACGATGGAGTAGATACCTATCCTATATGCTAGGTTATGAATATACCTACCTGAGGAGATGAACGACCAACTATGACGTTGAAATCCGCAAGAAAATTGAGTCAAAACTACGGAACCATCTTAGAACCATTCTTGAATTAGTCTGTTAGGTGAAAAAATAGCATGAAACTATATCAAGTGGGTAAAAATAGCTTATAAATAGTAATAAAATCACAAATTACTATATCATTTTGATTTTTACCCAAATAGTGCAATTTGGACTAAAATACCTCCAAGATTCAAACGGTGATTGCGGGAGCAATAGGCAACAGAATCATGAACCGTTTGGATCAGGTAACTCTTCATCCCATCTTATTCAAATTCAGTGGTTTACATTTTTGAATTAGATTCCATTTTGTTAGTTTTTTAGGGTGAAACTTGGGGTTTTTGGTATACGCGGGTTTCTCTGAATAGGTCATGTATGTGACTAGATATACACTCCTATGTGAACCACAAGGGGCGTATATCAATCCCTACCCATGACTGTGAGTAAGTAAAGTCGCGTATATGTACGCAAAAGGCAAAAAAGAGGGGTTTCTAACTCAAAAATGATTTTTTTTTTGCAGGATGGTGTCGGAATGGAGAGAGCGTGATCATGAGGAGGTAGATGCAGTAGTGGATCGGGATCCAGTGGCTCAAGAGGCTCTAAAAATATGTGGTTTATACAAGTTTTGGGCTCTCAAGGGAATGAGGGCCCAAGTGAGGTTGTTGGAGATGTTGGTGGGCTATTGGGATCCTGATAGCAAGAGATTTATCCTTGATGGACAACCATTAAGGATCGAAGTAGAGGACATCTACTTCTTAAATGGTCTTTCACACTGAGGAGAGGTTGTGAACCTCAAGTCACATGGAGAGAGGAGTGGGATGAATATCGAGGAGTATATTGAGTCCCACTGTGTTGCAAGGACTCCCATGGTGGGAATTCAAGTCCCCATCCAGGCTATAAGTAATCTCAACCTAAAGATCATTGTGCTCGTGCTTACCAGGATTATAGGTTCAGCCTCATTGCATCAAGAATCGAGGCCACTTATGTTTTATGCATTGGAGAGTGAGAAACCCACTATCCACGATTGCTGGACCTCACTGCTGACCAATATGAAAGGTCAGTTGACAAAGTGCAAGCAGGGGGGTAAGAGAAACTTTGGGTTTTCCTCTATCCTTTGCATCTTCTTTTTCGATTGGGTTCTAGGTCTAGGACCCAGAGTGGATATCCTTCCTAGAGGACTACATGATCCAGCCATAGTGTGGTGGATCGAGGTCATGAGACGGCAGGGGGGAGGTAGGGTGGTGACACCCTACAATGATGGTTTTTCTTCTGGTGGTGGAGACAAATCATTTCTCTGGACAACTATGCCTATGCAGGGGTCAATTTCAGAGGGGACTCAGATATGTCACTTCCACCAGGAGCTGCCTACGACGCCATAGGTAAAAGTTTTTACATATTTAATTTTTTTGTACTTTTGTATTTAAGGAAACAAAAATATTTTTGGATGGTGTTTGAATATTAACTAGATACTTGTGTGATTGCAGATGTGGGTCTGCAATGGCCAGAGGGATTCCTACTACATAGATGGAGGCACCGGGGAGATGAGGCAGTGGGAGGAGAACCGGAGAGAGTCCTATAGAACGTGCAGGGAAACCTGTCTCGTTTAACATAGAGGATTCTGATGGTTCAGGTAGAGGATCTACCTGAAGCCATGCAGCGGTAGGTTGTTGCTGTACTTAGACCATGGGTACGACTCTTCCAGCGTCTCGCAAACGCCGTGGTTTTCTATCATGATACGCATCCGGCACCACAGGCATAAATGTCATGGGATATGTTTATCGGTTGTATATGTAGTTTGAGGGTTTTAGCCCCAATTTTGTAATATACACACCGTATTTTTTTAAATATATAAAGAGGGATTTTCGGCTTTACTCATATCTTACAATGTGTACATTGATTTAATGGTTTTCTTTACTTTATTAATGTGACAAATGTCAATCTAAAACATAATTAGCGTAGGCATCGGATACGTGATTAGAACTTCTAGGGATGTGAAAAAATGTAATAAAATCAAATTGTCATTCTAAAAGATGTACCCGTAGGAATCGATAGAGTAACGTAGGATCACACACATGGTAACGGTCGTTAAACTAACATAATACTAACTGAGAATCTAGGCAAACCTCTAGAGAGTGAATACCATGTGAGATGGCATCACACAAAAGTTCTATGACACTGCTATATTCGGCCACATTATTCGTGGATGGCCCTAGGCATACGCCACCTGAAGACACCAACAGACCCTCGAGTGAGTAAATCACCCAAGCGGAAAAAGCCAAGTTCTGTGTATGACAACTAGATCCATCTGCGAATCCTAGGTATACCAAAGACTCCGTTGACATCTGCCAACCAAAAGGGAAAACTCGATAAGCAAGCCAAAGACAAAAAGAAAAGGGGAAAAAGATGTATATACACGAAATTTACATTAGTATACAAAGGGTTTCACCCAATCCTAGGGCTCAAGTGTAATACCTTTTCAAGTAGAGCCCATTTCTGGGCTCGACCAGTTTATTCCCTTCATAATCTTCCAACTCGTAGGCTCCTTTTTCTAGAACACGTCGCACAATATAAGGACCATGCCACATGGGTTTAAACTTGCCTGCCCCTAGCGGTTCTTTGGATTGGTCATACAAGAGGACCAACTCACCCTCAGCATACAACCGGGGACATACAGACTTGTCATATTGAATATTGACACGTTTCTTGTTTGCCTCGATAGTTGTAAAGGTGTCCCAACGCTGCTCGTCAAGACTCTCTAGGTGTACAAGGCGTCGCTCTAAATCTGAAGTGTTAGGTAGGATCTCGATTGCCAACTTGAGAGAAGGGATTTCTCATTCAATAAGAAGTATCAAATCCACATTGTGTACTAACTGAAAAGGGAAAAAACTGGTGGTAGTCTTGACCAAGGTTCGGTATGCCCAAAGCGCAGGATATAGCATAATGTGCCAATCAGAATTACTTTGGCTGACAGTTTTTTGCAAGATGGTCTTGAGAGACTTGTTGACGGCCTCTATTTGCCCATTTTCCTAGGGGTAATAAGGATATGAGTGACCATGTCTAAACCCTAGCTTGGATGCTAGTTCTACCATCATTTCATTCTGAAAGTGACTGCCATGATCAGTGACATTAATCTCACTCGGGATACCAAACCGGGCGATAATTTGGTTGAACATGAAGAAGGTTGCATTCCTCCCATCGAATTTTACAGTAGGCATGGCTTCGGCCCATTTGGTAAAGTAGTCGACATCCATGATAATGTGTTGATCCCCCCAGTCGAATTTAGGTTGCAATCGACGAAATCTACCCCCCACTTGGTGAAGGGACTGACAGTAATGACTGGGTGAAGAGGGGTTGGGTGCGAGCGCATTTTCCAAGTGAGCACCTGGTAGGGGTGACACTTCTTAACCGCTTCAATGCAATCTTTAAATATGGTGGGCCAAAAGTAACCGACTCACAGGATTTTTTGGGTTGTCGTAAGCTCGGAAAGATGACCACCACAAGCCCCTTTGTGGCAATCATTTAGGACTGACTCGGCTTCCTCATGAGTTAAGTAGTGACATAAGATACTATCTATTCCTAGGTGATATAAAGTGTCATCGACGATGGTATACTTTTTGGCTTGGTATCTAACATGCCTTCGATCATCTCGCGAGAGATGCTAAGCTAATTTCAAGGTTTGAAGATATAAAACAGTGTCTCCATACCAGGGGTCGGATGACGAGACAAGGAAAATGTGTTTGTCTGAAAATGAATTGACATGGATAACATCCTCGTCTAATCATGGGAAATCATATATTAACTCTGCAAAAACTAGTGATTTCTTGGACTTGGCCGAAGCAAGGTCAAGATAAATTCTTGTAAGATGACAATCCATTTATTATATTTCCTGCCTATGATACGCCTAGTGAGGACGTATTGAAACAGATTGACATCGGCAACCACAGTAGTCTTGCAAAGAAATATATAGTGTCGTAAACATTGGACTACGTGAACGGAAACCAAAGATAGCTTTTCAATGTGAGAGTAATTAAGCTCGGGACCGACTAAATTTCGACTGAGATAGTAGATGATGTGCTCATGGAGTTCATCATCCTCCTGAACTAGAACCATACCAATTGTTTCTTCAGACGCGACAATATACAACAAGTAATATCTATTGTAATCAGGAGATTTCAACAGAG
Source organism: Picea engelmannii (assembly GCA_009831015.1). Lineage (NCBI taxonomy): Eukaryota > Viridiplantae > Streptophyta > Pinopsida > Pinales > Pinaceae > Picea > Picea engelmannii. The sequence continues at coordinate 54,939 of ML784919.1, read as the reverse complement.
GGGATAATACTAAGGCTCTATTTAAAGCGTTGAAATACTCCTGGGCTCACTCATCCCAAATAAAAGGAGTGTCTTTCTTCAATAGGTGCATGAAAACCTTAGTGAAATTGGCATAATCCACTATAAACTGACGCAGAAAGTTAGCTTTCCCCTATAAACCTTAAAGTTGTCTAATCATGCGTGAGGGAGGAAATTAAAGTATTGCCTCAACCTTAAGAGGATCTACCATGATCCTGGTCTCGGAAACTAAGAATCCAAAGAGACGACCAGACTTAATGCAAAATATGCATTTTTGAGGGTTTAACTGGATTCTATAGTAACAACATCTTTCAAAAACTAGGCAAAGGTGTGTAACATGATCCACTCTCTTGCAAGAGTGAGCAGCAATATGATCTAGGTAAGCTTCGACTATGTGCTTGAGATCGTGAAAAGCGAAATTCATGGTGCGTTGGAAGGTCGCTCTGACATTTTTCAGGACAAAAGACATTTTCCGGTATGAAAAAGTACCCCAAGGACATATAAATTCCATCTTGTGTTGGTCCTCAGGTTTTATTTGGATTTGGTTATATCCTGAAAATCCGTCCATAAAGGAAAATATTTCTCTTCCTGGACACTCATCGAGAATCTGATCAATGAAAGGCGTGGGGAAGTTATCTTTAGGACAAGCCTTGTTCATGTCGTGAAATTCCATACACACACGGATGGTTCCTTTCTTTTTATTCACAGGAACGGGGTTGGATACCCATTCGGTTAAGGGAACCAAGTAGATGAAGCCAGCATTAAGTAGCTTCTCCACCTCTGCCTTAATAGCGGGGACCTTCCTAGGATTAACATCTCTAAGACATTGTCGAACAGGTTTAGCATCTGGATAAGTCCTAATCTCATGTTCGACAATATGAGGGTCGATCCCTGGCATCTCTTCATATGACCAAGCGAACACATCTTGAAATTCTTTGAAGAGGTTGGTTTAGACCAGAATCTCTTCTGGCGAACAATCCACACCTATATTTACGCTCTCAATCTTTCCAGGGGTACGAGAGATATCGATTAGGATGGTAGGATAAATACTTGCCATATTTCCTTCGGCATAAATGTTGTGTGTATCAAGTGGAACTACGGCATGACTGACTATCTCACTCAAGGTAGACTGAAAATCATCTTGCTCAATTCTTTCAAGACTTGGGAGAAAATAAGATCGATGATGCATATCATCTCAAGGTCTCTCGGAAACATTCATGGCTTTGCGGATGGATTTTTCTGAAGGTAAAGTCTCATCTAAGAAATCATGTGAACAAGATAACGAGGTGGCCCATACAGACCTAAGAACGGGATCCTCCTCGTTCGTCTGCGAGATAACAAGATTGGGATCAACGGAGGAGTAAAGAATGGCTTGATACGCAATCTCCACTTCCGATAGTGGCATAGCCATGCCAGCATGTGACTGACCTTCACTCAAAAAAGTCGGATAAGGTAGGGTCCATGGATCACTAAGATAGGAAGTGTGGAAAGGAATGGACCTCCCTACTAAAGCAGGCCTACTAGACATGGTGTAAACGTGGTGAATCGGTGCCGAGAAGTTGAAAGAACCCATGAGGGAAGAATACATTCTGACACTGATATTCTCAATTTCCAGCTAAGAATTGTTTATCATTGGGATCAACGGTCCAACATATGCGTTCGGACTAGAGTATGCAAAGGATAATTGGTCTACCATCACGATCTCTCCCTGATGAGGAAAACAAAGTGTGTGGAAAATGGACGATACGACAGCGACCATAGCATAGATCTAATTGCGACCTAGTAACAAGTTATAATCAAGAGGTGCATCAACTACCTCTACTTCCACCTCTACCATCTTCCCACCTAACTGGACTGAAAAGGCAGGAAGAATACCATGAGGGCGGAAGGAATTACCGTCAAATGAATTCAACATGTTCGACAACTTGGAAAGGGTTGGAGAACCAATAGCTTTCCAACAGACCAGAGACATCACGCAAGTGGTAGCACCTTCATCAACGACCACTCGTTTGATAGTGTACTTGGAGTAATCCACATGGATTTGGAAATCCACATGGTAGGGTAAGCGAGGTTTCACATCCGTGACATCAAACTTGATAACTTTCGAGCCACTAGGTTCTAGATCTCCTAAGGCATAGAGTAAGGCATTCCTCTGTGATGGACACGTCTAGAGTACCTCCAAAGTCTAAATCATACAAGGGGTTTGGCCCAAATCTTCAACAATAGAGTAGTTATGGGCGGCTCTAGTGTTACGGTTGTGGGTAGAGCGCTTGAGTACTCCTTTTGGAATATGAGGTGGTTGCTCTGGTTTCTCGATATGTAAGTTCATCTCCAGGGGGGAGGAGGAGCTTCTAGGTTGGTACTAGCTGTTGAAGAGCTATAATCTTGAGAGCGGGTGGCTATATAAATTTTCGCGTCAATCATATTGATGCAAACACAATCGCCATCTTGCGACGGTGGGTTTTGACTTCCACCAGATGCATTTTAAGTGTTCGAAGAGCTCGAGGCGAAGTGTTGATTGTGTGGGAATGGATTCGTCAGCACAATGGGCGGTATATTTAAAAGCCTTGTAGCCTCCGCAAGTTTGGGGCATAACTGTGTAAGGTGGCCATCGGTACAAAGTTTACAAGGAAAATTCACCTTACGTTTATCTTTCTTGCCCTCTCCAGCATTATCATTATGTTTCCCATTATTATATTTGTCCTTGGGTTTATTATTATTCTTCCCACCCTTACGATTATTTCGACCTTTCCTTTTATTCCCATCTGGTTGCTGGTCACCATTTGGGTTCTTCGACGATTGCACAGAATGTACATCCACCAATTGGGTGGGTTTGGAGGATCTAGATGAAGATGGCCCTCCAGCAGAATTTGTTGTCGAGTCTGTGCATTTTACATTGGCAGACCCTACAATGCCATCGGCATGAGGTCCAAGATTCTATCTAGGATCGTAATTTGGTTGTGGGGCGTCTGGAAGAAGGTGGTATAACATCCCAGACTTAGCATATATCAAATTGAGTTTCTAGGCTCTAAACATAGCTTCTTCCTCGCTGAATACCCCAGAAGTAGCAACGTCCTTTGAAATAGGAGTGTGCAAAGACTTTAGGAACCATTCTAGAAGAAAGGTCAAGGGTATAGGAGTCTTAACCAACCGCCTTTGCCTACGCCATTCCTCGATATGGTCCGAGATGTGAGTGTCAGTACCCTGGCGTAAAGTCAACAAAATTTCAAGGCCAGAATCATAACGAATGGGTAGTTGAAAGTGGTTGAGAAAGGCTAGCACCAACTAATGAAAAAACCCATATGTCCCCCTAGGTAGCTCAATGTACCATTTTGATGCGACTCCAATGAGAGTGTGTTGAAACAATCGTAATCTAATACAATCATGATTCAGAGAATTCGATGAGCACCAAAGGTGAAAAGTAGTGACGTGGTCACCAGGGTCCTCGCCATTCTCACATTCAAACTTTGGAATGTCTGAAGGAAGTTTGGTAGGGACAAGGGGGCATGTGGGATCATGACTCACCGGTTCATTCATTATTTTAGACAAATCTGGAAAATCAAGCGTGGTCATAAAGGGAATACGGGGTTGCGACACCTGGCCCCATACTCCCACGAAAGATTGTGTGTTAGGAACTGCATTCCATCCAGGATTCTGGTAAGGACCAAAACCTTGTCTGGAATTAAAATACCCTCCTCTGGGCTGATTCGTAAAATATGGATTGGGCATCATTCCAGCAGGAATATTCTGATAAGGGTTATGAAAATTGCCCCCAGCTGGATTAGATCCAAGCTAAGGGTTGTGAAGATTTCCCCCGACTGGATTGGATCCTAGTTGGGGAGTGCCCAATGTGTAGGACTAACCTCCTACAGGTGGGAATCTAGAGGATTGAAGTGGATTCGTCATGCAAAAAAGATTTGGTCAAAATCGGCACCAAGGCGATAGGGATATAGGGCGAAGCTTGTCCATCGGTTGGGTTGTTCCATCTAGCTGTAGAAGGATTAGACCCAGGGTTAAGAATAGGGACACTTTCCACATTAGGATTTTCTTGGGGAATATTAGAACCACCAAATGGGAAAGGAGTGTAAGGAGGTGTAGTGCCCCCAATTCCAAAGCTAGTGTTAGGGCCATCAGTTGGGATGGTAGTCGAAAACTGTGAAGTGAAGTTAGTCATACCATAAGAAAATGGACTAGAAGCCATAGGGATGGTCTGAACATTGTAACTCAGTGAGTGATCAAAACCCCCAAAAGAGTTTGATGCAAGAGATGAAGCATTAACTACAGTTCGAGCCATAGTAACAGTATAAGCCTCCGGCACTACAACTGTAGTGGTTGTAGGTGTCGAAGGGGTGTCATTAGTTATAGTGGGTATGGGAGTCGAATAACTCTCAGTGTTCTAAAGACTAGACTTGGTACTCATCCTTGTGGAACCACAAGTCTAAAAAGTTGATATGTGTGTACCACTCCTGATAACTCTACGCCTTTTAGAAGGTAAGAACTCGAAAACTGGTGGTAATTGTAACAACTGATGGGACCTACGAGGAAGCTGGTCCGACTCCACAACGACTTATTGTTGATACTAAAAGGGGGGTGAATCAGTATCAAGTACAATTTAAAACCTTTTTCAACTTATACTTAAACCATTCAATTATATCCAATGAGAAATGAACAATAGTATAAGAGTTACACCAATACACCACAATAAACCATGCACAATATATGAGAAA
>ML784919.1:21652-50144 GCA_009831015.1 Picea engelmannii | reverse complement strand
GAGAAATAATCAATAGTTATTGTTCAAGGGAAGTAATGACTTCCAAAGGTAGCTACAGCTTCCAAATGTAAAGGGAGGGATAAACCTCCAAGAGGAAGATACAATCCTCCAATATCAAGAGATAGTTTAACTCTCCATCCTTGTCCCTTCCTTCCACCCAAGAATATATGAGAGATAATAAAACTTTACATTAAATCATCACCATCAACCAATCATCACATAGAACCTCATAATGCTTCCTGAGACTTCTTAAATTTCTGAAATAATTCAATTCTTGGAGTACTCTGATCTTATATATAACATTACTCAATGTATTCTCTGAAACTCCTCCAAGTTTCACTCCTTGAATCCTCCTAAAAAAGAAGTTATAGAAAGAATGGTAGACTTTATTCAATTCTGGTCTATTCAGGAGAGTTAACTTGCAAAGAATGCCCTGCGCTCAATATTTAACATCCAAATCTGAAACTCACACACAAGAAATCAAAGTCCGTACTCTTACCAATTAAATTTTTCCCACGTCATTTGGATTCTAGATGAAGAAGTTATGATTGTTTTACCCGGAACACCTACTTACTGACTAGCTTCAGGACTGGTCACAAACCCTATCTTCCACAAAATGTATCTCCATAATTTTAGTGAATCAAGAGCTGAAATTTTTACCACAGGTACCTTAATATGTATTCTCAATACCATAGCAATTTCACCATATTAATCGTTATAGAAAAAATGGTAAGATGACTTGAAAATAACATACCTTAGAACACATCACCAAAAGACTTCATCCTCCCTTGAAATATGGCCTTCTTTACTTCTGATTTCCTCAGAAATTCAACTTGTATCAAATGACTATATAATGATGTGTATTTATACCATTTATGTCACTTCCTTTTAAAATTAGGGTCGACTTGACACTTTCTTATTTTGTAATTCTTTTCTTTAATTATCTTCAGGGCCTACATGTACTTCCTTCTTCAATTCACTTTGTCATCTTCAAAAAATCATTTCTCCTCAACCATGAGGATCCATGTAACGTTCCACATACCACCGGTAACAACATGATGTATACTATCCATCCATGGGTTTTTTATATGCATGTGCATTGTCCTTCATGTCCAAATACCTTCATCAATCTTGCAATCCAAAACCCATGACTAGGGTTGACATCAATGACAACAACCAATCTTCCAACAATCTCCCCCTTTGTCATTGATGGCAACACTCATGCTCCCCCTATCATCATGATCCAATCTTATCTCCCCCTTTTACATCAATGGAAAAGGTTAGGGTTTCTCCCCCTGAGTTTAATGGAAATATGTAACTCTCTTCTTTGGGGTTGCTCCCCCTGAACATGTGGCACTCAATAATACTTCATCCTTATTTTTGGTCTTTGGGACTTTTTCTTCCTTAGAATCCTTTTGTGTGGCTTTTTTCTTCTCTCTCTTCTTCACGTCTAGGATGTATATGTTGTTCGTTCTTCTAGTTGCAGTTGCAACCAATCTCCCTGAGTTATTTTCTCTGATTTTACATTTTCGGGAGTCAAATGTAAGAGTGTATCCTTGATCACACATTTTACTAACACTGAGTAGATTATGATTCAAGTCTTCAACCAATAGAACATTCTTTGCTTTTAAATTTTTTCTTCCAAGCTTTACTACACCTTCTCCAAGTATTTTGGTAGATGAGTCATCTACAAATGCAACATTGCCACCCTTTCTCTTCAAGCTGATGAATTTGTCTTAATCCCCGATCATGTGTGAAGAACATCCATTGTCTATGTATTATTCATCTTCTTCTTTACATTCTTCAGCGGTTAATGCTATTCGAAAATGTTCATTGTTTGGAATCTCTTTCCTTCTCCATACTATGGTTGGCATAGGGACATCTTCATTCATATATCTGCAATCTTGTGTTTTGTGACCAAGAGAATTGCATTTGTAGCATACAATATTTTTGTCCATCAATGGGTAAAATGAATTATAACTTATGTTGACGAATCCACAATTATTTCCATATCTTTTGTTTACACCATTCATGTTTCTTGTGTATTTGTTCCTTTCATTGATTCTGCAATTAATTGTCTTATGTCCAAAAACTTTGCAAGTATAACAATGACCAAGAAAGAAATTTTTATACCTGGGAGTAAGTGACTTTCTTTGTGATGTAGTCCATCTGGGTTCATGATCTACTCTTCTATAGTTTCCTTCATATTGATTGAAGCCTCTTTGATTTCTGAAGGTAGGAGGTCTTCTTGGATATTCATCTCTTTTGTAATCATTCCTTCTTTCTGGTAGCCTGGTCCACTTCTCATCAACTGTCTGTGTAGCTCTTTCTTCAACCTTCTTGTTGGTATTTTCATCTTCTTTGTATGAAGCTTCACCCATGCGTCCAATATGTGTTAATTATTTTGGAACTTGAGAGTTTCTTAAGCTCTTCCTCAATGAGACAACTTATTTTTCAAGTTTCTCATAATTTTCTTCTTTCTTTATCATTTCGACCTTATTTACTTCTCTTGTTCTTCTTGCTTCTTCGAGTAGATTTTTCAAGGAAATGGTTTCTTCTCTTAGTTATTGAAAGTCTTCTAATTGTTTCTTTAAGCTTACAACTGTCTTTTCATAACTACCCAATTCACTTCTTAGTTTTCTACGCGTGTCTTTGAGCTTGCCATTTTCAATCTCAACATGCTTCAATTTTTTAAGATTCTCATCTTCTTGTTGAATCATTTCTACTTCATGATTTTCTTCTTCTTCATTGTCATATCTTTCAATTCTTGGATGAGGACATTCAAATTCAACATGTCCTACTCCTTCAAAATTAAAGCAAAACAACTGACCTCTATTTTCTTCCTTGAAATCTGAGATGTTGTAATATTCTTCAACTTCTTCTTCTTCTGTTGTTTCCTCCCTTGCATAAATTTCTTGTAGCTTGTCCCAAAGATATTTTGTTGATGCACATGATCCCACCTTGGATTTCACTGAATCTGTCAATCCATCTAGGATGGTATCTATTGTCAGTTTGTTGTTCCTTTTTTCTTCCTTCTGAGCTGCAGTCTTTGGTTTCTTCAAAGAATTGTATCCTAAAGCAACTGAGAACCAAACATCTGCCCCAAGAGATTTCAAGTAAGTTTCTATTCTATTTTTCCAGTATTTAAAATTGCTTCCATCAAATGGTGGAATCCCATTTGGAATGTTGCCTTCCATTTCTGCATAGGATCTTCCTTCCAGTGGTTAAACTGTACTGAAGGTAACCTGCTCTGATACCAACAGTTGATACTAAGAGGGGGGTGAATCAGTATCAAGTACAATTTAAAACATTTTTCAACTTATACTTAAACCATTCAATTATATCCAATGAGAAATGAACAATAGTATAAGAGTTACACCAATACACCACAATACACCATGCACAATATATGAGAAATAATCAATAGTTATTGTTCAAGGGAAGTAATGACTTCCAAAGGTAGCTACAGCTTCCAAATGTAAAGGGAGGGATAAACCTCCAAGAGGAAGATACAATCCTTCAATATCAAGAGATATTTTAACTCTCCATCCTTTCCCCTTCCTTCCACCCAATAATATATGAGAGATAATAAAACTTTACATTAAATCATCACATAGAACCTGATAATGCTTCCTGAGACTTCTTCAATTTCTGCAATTCTTCAATTCTTGGAGTACTTTGATCCTGTAGATAAAATTACTCAATGTATTCTCTGAAACTCCTCCAAGTTTCACTCCTTGAATCCTCCTCAAAAATAAGTTATAGAAAGAATGGTAGACTTTATTCAATTTTGGTCTATTCAGGAGAGTGAACTTGCACAGAATGCCCCGCGCTCACTATTTAACATCTGATTTTGAAACTTGCACACAAGAAACAAACATCCGTACTCTTTCCAATGAAATTTTTCCCACGTCATTTGGATTCTCGATGCATAAGTTATGACTATTTTACCCGGAACACCTGTTTATTGACTAGCTTCAGGACTAGTCACAAACCCTATCTTCCAGAGAGTGTATCTCCATAATTATAGCGAATCAAGAGATGAAATTTTTACCATGGGTACCTTGATATGTATTCTCAATACCATAGCAATTTCACCATCTGAATCATTCTATAAGAAACGTTATAGCAAAAATGGTAAGATGACCTGAAAATAACATACTTTAGAACACATCACCAAAAGACTTCATCCTCCCTTGAAATATGGCCTTCTTTACTTCTTATTTCCTCTTAAATTCAACTTGTATCAAATGAATGTATAATGATTTGTATTTATACCATTTATGTCACTTCCTTTTAAAATTAAGGTCGACCTGACACTTTCTTATTTTGTAATTCTTTTCTTTAATTATCTTCAGGGCCTACATGTACTTCCTTCTTCAATTCACTTTGTCATCTTCAAAAAATAATTTCTCTTCAACCATGAGGATCCACGTGACATGCCACATACCACCGGAAACAACATGGTGTATATTATCCATCCATGGGTGTTGTATATGCATGTTCATTGTCCTTCATGTCCAAATACCTTCATCAATCTTCCAGTCCAAAACCCATGTCTAGGGTTGACATCAATGACAACAACCAATATTCCAACACTTATGACTCTCCAACGAATAAAAATATATCCTAAGGCCAACTAGTAGTCAAAGATCATACCAAAAAGTCAAACAGACAATATGCATGCAAACGGGCTAAAGCAACTGAGTGGCCTTCCTCGCTAAAGAAGGTATGTCTCGTCCAAGAGGGACCTGAGATTCCCCGCTAAAGTTTGGAGATAACAGAATTAGTTATAAGGGCCCTTGTAGGCTTAACAACCAATCGGTCAGATCCCCCCAGAGAGGTAATCCTCCATAAAGGTTGTGTGTTGTCTGAACCCTATCTGACTCAGGATACAAGCAGAATAACCCCTACAAGTAACCTATGAGATACCTAAGTCAAGCAACTAATCAACCATTGTATAACCAATGCACAGGCGAGCAGTCATAAGTCTGAATCATCGTATGGGCAAGGTAAAAAATCCCAAAACCTTGAAATCACCGCCTCTCACAAAGGTATGGGTACTAGAAATATCCCCGAATATGAATAAATCCACATAAATATCTCTGACGCTAGGTGAGTATCCAGGGCTTATCCCTTCAACTAACTTTGCGCTATTAACTCCGGTGTGAGCGGAGACTCCTGATATTACCAATTATACAATGGACTTCTCAACTCCCTGTCTCAGACACATATGTTGATTTAATTGCCTTGGATAAGTTTACTCACAAGATTCTATTCCAAGGCACTAAGTCCTAGGCTAGTTTGTGCACCCTAAAAAATAAAATCGTGACTAATCAATTTTAGTTTAAAGCGTAAATTTTATTGGTCGTGGTTACTCAAAAAGGTATGGAAGTGAAACTCATTATGTTATGACTCTGCAAGAAAATAAATATGGATATAATGCAAAGTCTATCTTTAACTTTTCAATGAATGATATGCCAATAAGAAAAGTGCAATCTTCAATTTCAACTCTGCAATTCAGAAGTAAAATGCAATCTTTCACTAAATGCGCTAATCTAATGATAAAGATTCAAAGACGAAAATGCCAACCAATGCAAAATGCCTATTTTTTGTATTTTCAATATACTAAAAATAAAATGCACTGGCTGATGAGCAACCTGATATATAAATTCTATTGTGTATAAAAGCAATAACTCAAGCAGAATACCAAGCAGCCATGCAAATAGTCCAGAGAACAAGGACAAATCAAAAATGGAAAACAAAGATAAAGACTCTGTCCAAAAATTCAACTCCAAACAGGTTTCCTGTCATCCCAGATAATCTCAACAGACACTACAGAGACCTAAGAAGGCTCAGCAATCTTCAAATCCTACCCAGCAGTCACTAAACCAAGCAAATAAGCCAGGGGAAGTGGTATACATTACTATTCAGGAGAAAATAGCATATATACGCTTCTTGCAGTGAGACAACAAGCATGTATATGCAACTGTCAAGGCAAAAAGGACATATATGCTTTAAAACAAGTCTAGGTAAGGGAAAAAGGCTGAAAACTCGGACCCAGAGTGAACAGGACATGTCAAGCAATGATACGACAAGAAACACAAAGGAAAAAGAGCAATGTAAGAAGAAAAATTACTTCAACCCTTAGAAGGAATATCTCTCCCCATTGGAGTCGCCATTTCTATTACAAGGGAAAAAATTGCTATGGCCAAGGGTAAACCACAAAAGACAGGTATGACTGCGGAAATCAACTCAATTCCAACATATTCTATATAAAATAATGTGCAATATAAGAAAGAGGCCTACCTCGATCCAATGTTTGATGATGTTCCACCGTTGAGCACTTTGACCCAAAGCTTTATACCTGCAAGAAGTTCTCAACAAACAAGCAGAGCAAGTATACAGTGATCATATAAAAGGGGTTAGCACATCAGATAGCATAATCCATTAATAAACATTACAAACATGCCCATGGATAGTAATCATATATTTGCAAGATATCAATAGGACGGGAAAGGAGTATTTCTATTAATAATTGATCAGTAGAAGTGACAATGATACAGACTTCCATGTTGGCACAATTCAAAACCAAGAAACCAAGTTCCTTCCAACTAGGTCTCCACCACTTCAATCCTCCACCAAAGGCAAGCTCATAGGAAAGAGGCAATGATGTCCTCAACAATAGGGAAAGAGCTTGGGGGATGAACACTGTGTTCAGACTTTAGGGACAAAGGGATACAAACTCAATATGAATTAATTTCTCCAGAGTAACTTTTCTCTCAAAATTGAATGCTTTATTCTCCTTTTCCATAGGTCAAAATTGTGCTCTTATAGCCTTCAGGATGCAACTGAAGGGTTGAGTTGGAATGTTTCCAGTATATGGAAGTCCAAGGATCAGAGATTTGTTGTCGTGACATGGAAACCCAACCTCATTTTGTATTTTTTGGCACAAATCCTGATGTACATGGGCCGTAGTGGATCAGCAAGCATATTGCATAGCAGATAGGGAGCGCATATGTGGGAAAATGAATATTTTTAGCTCTAGATTCATCAAAAGGAGATGATAAGTCTGCATAAGAAAATGGAAAAAGGCCCCCTGTGCAAGATAGCAATGGTGAGGCAAATCTTGCTATAACACACAGTAGAAACTTGGATTGGTGAGCTTAGTGGTGAAGTGAAAGAGAGAAGTAATTCCAATAGGGTCTTCAACAAGGTGTTTCAAAGACAGGTTCATTATTGTTACATTTATGTTTATTTTCATATGTTTATGAAATGAAATTATCACATATATTATGTTTCTTTTTAGGCATGCATTTTTTAATTGCATGTTGGTTGTTGGTTAGTATTGCATTGAGATGTGGATTGTGTTTTTAGTTTTGGGTTTATCCCCTTTGATTTATTTTTGTAGATTCAGTAACATGCATTGGGACATTGTGTCCTACAGTTGACATCGAGATGTTACACTACCTTTCATTCTAGGCTTATTTATCCCAACCCTATTTTTGGTTGGAAACTAATCTTATAAAAATTTCACGGACCAACTCTAACCTACAATAAAGGTTTCCATAGAATCAATTAGGATGTGTGCTACATTGTAGAGATAAAGAAAGGATGGGAATTATAGCCACCAGAACATAGAATTGGGCCTTATGTGACAAATGGATCATTAGAGTCGTTAAAATTCAAGAATCCTAGAAAACATTTCTAAGAAACTACATCAACTCAAGAGCCTTATATGGTCATATGGTGTAAAGAAATTTGAATTTGAAACCCTCTTGATTACTCAATTATTGGTGAAGACAAAGGTACTTTTGCAATGAATATAATTTGGCGAGATAAGGATGCCATCATGCACAAGTTGTTCTAGAATAGTTATTCTCTAAGATTATGGCTCTCTTTCAATTAGCATTGCTTTTGCTAGTCACTGGTAATGTTGTAGGACAATAAGCCCTTAGTAAAGTGTTAGTACTAGAAGTCACCCCTAGATTGCGGCAAAGGTAAGCATGAAACCCATCGTTTTGTATGTCACGAAAAATAAATATAAAGGCGATCTAATGGACGTAAACTCGGGATGGTATCATTCTAACTCAAAAAACTAGATCGGAAATCACAAGCAGGTGAGGTATTGGTCTAACTTCAGTCAATAAGTTTTTGTATAGTGGTGAGTAGGGGGGAGAACTTAAGGAGAGTGAAGAGGTATGCTATGGACCTCAGTTCTTCCAATAGCCTAAGGAGGAAAAGCGCAGAAAACAAAATCCTCTTGGATTTGAATGTTTTAGAAATTGAAAACATTATGACAGCACTGCAATCAAACATCCATTACAACACAGTCACAATAATCCATATGAATCCATCAATCATGAACATTCAACGTTAGACGCATAATAAGACGGAGTAAGAAGAGATGACTTGGATTAAACAAGAAGTCTCAAATATAGATACATAACCAGAATCTAGAGGCGTTGTTAAAACTTTACAATGCGGGAGCTCAGCTCAACCATCAACCATTACAAAATATAAAAACTGAGTATTTATAATCATAACATCCTGCCAACACCAGGAGTGTGACCTGGCTATAGCAATCAAAGATTTGCGTATGTATTTTCTTCTGTCGGGCTGCACTTGCACTCCTCTGTCATATGCAAGATCAGATCAGTATGGGCTTTGCAGGAAAATATGCTAATAGGGGAACTTTGGGTTGACAGTCTATCTCCACAGCCAATTCTTCAATCCCTTCCATTAATGGATTGAGTTGAGATCTCAACCACCTGCTCAATTTACATTAACTGCTTTTCCCCGGAGAGTGCCCGAGATGAAATTCTTAGGATACGACCACGTGCCTGCTCTCCAACGCTTGGAAGCTAGCCTCCTTTCCTTTGGCCCCTCCTCAATGTAACCCAGGTCCATGACCCTTTTCTAATGACATCCCATCATTTTGCATTTCGGGGGCTTTCATATGGCTCACCTTCATATTTCCTGATATCAGAATTGGCAAAATCGCTTATCTGACTAACGATCAAATCTTCTTCTCAACCAACGATTGTGATGCTTCCTCTGGACTTTGAAATGGTCCTCTAAACACTACTGGGGTCGGATTCTTCTTATAAACCTTACTTTCGCATGACCATGGGTCGTGACCTAGCACCTATCTCCAAAGGCATTTTGAGATTTATCCTTTCGAGGATTCCTACATGCTAGACTTCAGATTTCTCGATCCATGAAACCGTGAAAACTCTGATCGGACGCCATGTGTTCCTCTGGTTTGGACAGCCCAGATGAATTTCACGATTTCGCGCTTCGCGACATTTTCTTGTGGCTCAAATCAAAACCCCCAAAACCCAGTTCTGCGACATTCCTTAATCCACTGCCATCTATCCCTGCTAGATCAGATGGCTCCCATGAATCTTGGGCTTCATGACTTCGGCATATCAACACATCGGCACATCGGGAGTTCAGATCCTCGATGAAAAACTTTAAAAATATTTTGAAATCTCGATTCCCATGATCAATTTTCCACCGTTGATCTCTCCCAATGAGATCCATGGCCTAGATCTAATCTATGCTCGACCTTTGATTTCGGGCCCGCTCTAGTGCTAACCTTTGTGCAACTTTAACCTTCTGAAAAAACGCGAGTCGTTGATTGATAATTATGATTGGATCTCCATCGTTGAAAGGTTAAAACTACCTTCTTCTTGGTTTAAGTCCATATCAACCCACTCTAAGTACTGTGCTTGTGCTTATGGTTGTGGTTTCTATGAACAATTACCTGGACTAGTGATTGAGGGCTCGAGGAAACAAATGATCAGTGACAAAGGTAAAGAGAGAAGTGATCATCTTAGAGAAAACAGGAAAGCTTAGGGTTGAGACTTCTCAGGTAGGAAAACACAGAACAAAAGGTTTCTCAAATGATCGAGGGAAGATGTAGAGTGAACTACAAGCCGAAAAGGAAAAAATTAAGAATGGATCTGCGAAAGGAGGATAGACAAGCAAAAATACAGACTTAGGTAGAAACCATCAACCCCTAAGGCTTTGACAAGTTTATGTGATAACATAAATACTACTTGGTTCTTGGATAAGAGGCTATACAAAAGGGAATTTACTTCCTTGGAGACTTGTATGAAAATCAAAACAAGCACTGAAAGAGTTAGGAAATGCTAAAAAGAAAGTCCAAGTTAAGCGCAACTACTAAAATTATTCTATAAAAGGTGGAGAGACTAATTCCATATAACCTTTTGTATAAAGTTGGTTTTCTTGGGCCCACAAACTTGGTAAAAGGAATGGAGGTGGAATCAAAGGAAAGGTTTCAAGAAATATAAGTTTCATGATGGAAACCAATGATTATCATGTAAGCTTAGACTAGATTCCAAACTAAACAAAGTTTGGAGGATTAAGTTAAAAGAGAAAATGTTACATCGGTTAAATTCCAATTGGAAGATGTACCTTGAACCTAAAAAGGATTCCTTTATTTAGCCTCTAATTCATGAAGTAATTTCTATTGTCTAGTGCCTAAAATACTAAGGGACTCTCTGGTATGATGTTTATTCTATGGAAATATTGAATCTTAAAGCATTTATATGGTATTACAAATATGTTTGTTTATATTGGGAATGAGATTATAAGATTTTCCATCAAATCCTCCCATCCAAATTTGTCTATAATAAATGCTTTCAGGAGATTCTCTTCCATACTTCATGGAACATCATACAACATGGAACTGTATTAGAATTTATATTTCATATTATCTATGAAATGAAAGGAATGAATGTGTTTTCACAAATCCACAAGACAACATTGATTTTACTTAGCATGATGGTAGTCTAATATGTGTCCATTTATATCTGTTAATGTTTAAGCTATTATTAGAGTTCTTTGCATTTCAATAGATAACAATATCATAAGATAGGATCACTGAGAAATACACAATCACAAGAGACACATCATTTATCTTGGGAAACCCTCATGGGGGAGAAAACCCAGCAAAACTTCCTTATTATAGATAGCCAATACAATGCCAAGAGATAACTCAAACAAATACAGAAAGTCCTCTCCCAAGGATGCGCCTCTCTCTCTCTCTCTTCTCCAACTACAGCTCTGAAACTTGTCTCTCAATGAACAAGTGAGTGTGTGTCTAACTGAGGCGCTAGCCTCCTCATTTATACAACACTGACACATTGTGGAGCTGTCTTTTCACTAGCAGGGCTGACTTCTCCTTCTAGGTGGTTATAACCACCTTTAGTATATTTTGGGGCCTCTTTTATATATTCTGGGGTCGAATTCTTCTTCCTATAACAATTATATTTTGACCAATCCGCAAAAGGGGATTTGGTCCTTTACAATAGATGACATGATCAATCCGCAATGGGGATTGATCCAATGAATAATATATCAATAATAATTAGAATACACTTTGCAGTTACATTATTTCAACACTCCCCCTTAACAAGAAGGGTATTCTATAAGAGAATCAAGTGAGAGAGAGGATTGCATCATCAATAGCATCAGGAGGACAACATCATCAATATCATCTTGGAACATTAACTGGCGTATCTATAAATCATCGGAAGTTTTCTCATCGGCAGCATCTTCATTCTCAAAGGAATGCAATCACCATCTACATCAATATGGATTATTATAAAACTAATACATCATCATCACAGCATGAGGTTGGCTCATCATCACAATACTGGACTAGCTTTATGTCACAGTGATCAAGCTGGAAGCACTGTACTCGTCTTGCTTTACGTCACAGCAATCAAATTGGAAGAAAGATACTTGTCTTACTTTACGTCACAGCAATCAAGATGGAAGCAAGATACTCGTCTTGCTTTACGTCACAACAATCAAGCTAGAAGAAAGATACTAGATTGGATTTACGTCACAGCTATCAAGTTGGAAGCACAGTACTATTCACATCTCATCTCAAGGTCTTTCTTTACGTCACAGCAATAAAGTTGGAAGCAAGATACTAGACTGGCTTTATGTCACATCTATCAAGTTGGAAGCACAGTACTAGTCACATCTCATCTCATTGTCTTGCTTTACATCACAGCAATAAAGATAGAAGAAAGATATTAGACTAGCTTTACATCACATCTATCAAGCTGGAAGCACAGTACTAGTCACATCTCGTCTCATCGTCTTGCTTTACGTCACAACAATAAAGTTGGAAGCAAGATATTAGACTGGTTTTATGTCACATCTATCAAGATGGAAGCACAGTACTAGTCACATCTCATCTCATTATCTTACTTTACATCATAGCAATAAAGCTGGAAGCAAGATACTAGATTGGCTTTACGTCACAGCTATCAAGCTGGAAGCACAGTACTAGTCACATCTCATCTCATCACTACTCCCCCTTTCGAGGAAGGTCCTTTCGGACTATACCAAGCTTATCTAGAAAGTGCTCAAACTTTACACAAGATAGAGGCTTGGTCAACACATCGGCAACCTGTTCATCCGTGCTAACGTACTAAAGCTTTATGGCTCCTCTCTGCACCATGTCACGAATATAATGATATTGGATCTCTATGTGCTTTGACCTGTCATAGAATAAAGGATTCTCTGTCATTTTTATGCAGCTCTGGTTGTCACATAGGATCGTGGTTGCTTCCATCTCTAGGTCAAATAGACCGGTCAACAACTTACGAAACCATATAGCTTCGCAGCTAGCAGAACACGCAACAATGTATTATGCTTTCGTTGTACTGAGAGCAATGTTGGATTGCTTCCTACTCTACCATGAGATCATGGTTGATCCCAAACTGAAACAGCATCCTGAAGTTCTCTTCCTATCAAAAACACTGCCAACACAATCTAAATCAGCGTACCCACTCAATGTGAAATCATGATCTCCATCATAAATGAGACCACAATCTAATGTACCCTTAAGGTACCTCATCAAATGTTTTGCAGCCACTAGGTGAACATGTCTGGGTTCTACCAGAAACTGACTCAAGGTGTTCACAGCAAAAAAAATATTTGGTTTGGTGTTTGTCAGGTACATCAGTGATCCAATGATCTATCTATACAAAGTGGCATCAATCAATTCTGATGAAAAGTCAACCAAAAGCTTCAGCTTCATTTCCATGGGTGTATTCATGGACTTGCACTCTAACATGTCGAATCTCTTCAAGATTTCGACTGCATACTTTCCTTGGTTAAGGAAGATCCTCTCTGGACTCTTCCATACCTCAAGACCTAAGAAATAATGCATTAGGCCAAGGTCTTTCATCTCAAATTTTGAGGCGAGCCTCTTCTTACATTCAGTGATGATATTTTCTTCTCCAATTAAGAATAAGTCATCCACATACAACAATAATTTCACTGGCTCGTCGTTCATAACCTTGAAGTAAAGGTTATAATCTTCTTTACTCTTGGTAAATCCCAAGCTCGTTAGGAAACTGTCTATCCATCCATACCAAGTTCTAGGATCTTGCGTCAATCCATACAGATCCTTCTTCATCTTGCAGACATGAGACTTCCTATCTTCAACTTCAAATCCTTGAGGTTGCTCTATATACACTTCCTCTTCGATGGCACTATTTAGGAAAGTTGTCTTTACGTCCATCTGGTGTAAATTCCACTTCATCTTAGCTGCAATGGCTATGATGGTTCTGATCGAAGCGTATCTGTCTATAGGAGCGAATGTCTCTTCATAGTCAATGCCTTCCTTTTGATAAAATCCATGAGTGACAAATCTTTCTTTATACTTCTCAATACTTCCATCAGCAGCATGTTTTATTTTGAAGAGCCATTTGGAAGATACCACATCCTTGCTCTTCGGTATGGGAACTATTTCCCATACATCGTTATTTATTATGAATTGGTATTCTTCTGTCATGGCATCTGCCCATTCTTTCTTCTAAATGGCTTCTTCAAAGCAAGTAGGCTCTTTCTCTAGGAGATCACACATCAAAGCCATATAACTAGAGAATGACTTAGGTCTCTTCACCTGTCTCGTGGTTCCTTCGGGAACACCATACTTCTCTCCATATTCAATAATATCTCTTGCCCAAGCAGGCTTTATTTTATGGGAGATCGTCATCTGAGGAGGTTCTTGAAATTCTACTATGTCATGATCTTCTATAATTTCCTCATCAAGGGAAGTTACGACTTCCCTCACTGGTTATGCAGCTCTGGGAATTACAGGTTCCTCTTCATATACTTCTTCAATCTGGCATATTCTTGATTTCTTGAGTGCTAGATCTTCATCAAAGGTCACATCCCTATTGATCTCGATGTGATGGTGACCTGGTATATAAATCTTGAAGGCCTTGGAGACCTCACAGTATTCCACAAATATTCCATTCTTTCCTAAAGGGTCCAGCTTGTTTCTTTTCTCTTTTGGAATATGTATAAATACTGGGAAGCCAAATATTTTGAGATGGCTTACCTCTGGCTTCTTTCCTGTGAACATCTCTTCCAGGGTATTGAACCCAAGTGCACTATGGGACAATCATTTTTGCACATATACGGTTGTCATTGTTGTTTCTGCCCATAAGCACATAGGAAGATCTTGATCATCGATCATGGTCTTCAATGCTTCCATTATCGTTCTGTTCTTTCTTTCAGCTACACTGTTTTGTTGAGGATTATAGGGAGTGGTGAGCTCCCTCTTGATCCCAACATCTTTGCATAAGTTCACAAACTCTTTTGAGGTGTATTCTCCTCCATTATATGACCAGAGTATCTTGATCTTTCTTTCAAAAAGATTCTCTATCAAGGCTTTGAATTCCTTGAATTTGTTGAACACTTCATCTTTAGATTTCAAAAAATACACCCAGGTCTTACGATAATAATCATAAATAAATGATACATAGTATACATACCCACTAATGGAGGATGATGGCATTGGGCCACACACATCTGAATGAATGAGCTCTAGGGCTCCTTCTTCTTTGTTGTCTCTCTTCGGAAAAGGGTTCTTGATGTTATTCCCTTGTGCACATCCATTGCACATGCCTTCATGGTCAACCTTGAGTTCTGGTAGACATGTGACAGCTTTGCATATGTATGGTAGCACCTTGTAGTTGATCTGGGCTAATCTTCTATGCCAAATTTCACATAGATTCTCAATGGCGTGGGTCATGGAAGCTTCTAAGTGACCCTTTAGCTTATACAAGCCACCTTATTCTTTTCCAATGATCATTGCTTCATTTATGGTTTATCCTTTAGTATGTTGCCTTTTGCAACCTTCACTATATCTTCCTAAAGGTTATTACCTGTGACCTAGAACAAGGTCAACAAAACAATAAGCAAGAGTAATATCCTTTTGATAATATGAAGCAATAGCATGAACAATCATCACAGTATATCCTTTGGAGCTATCACTTGTAACTTGTCTGAAGCAAAGATTAAAGGTAAGGAATACAATACAAAATGAGGTCAACACTCTCATAGTGTTATGATCAAACATTCCTCCATGGCAACCTGGAACTAACACACGAGGTTTCTCCTGGGACCTGGAGCCTTGTCCTTAAGAATGAGTGCTTGCTTTTCTTCCAAGTCTCCTTCACTCAAGATGACGAGTGCTTTATTCAACCTGTCTTTTGTACTGAGACAATACGTTATCTTGACAAAAGGTTGGGTTAGAGGATAAGCTTTATGATCTCAAATTTTAATCCATCTAATACCTTGACTCAGATTTTCATCAAAGGTTAGAATGATGGTCATGCAACACTGATCAAAATAATGTCATAAAAAAAAGATGCATATCATAATAATCACACCTGGGTTGCATCATTCCTCTGAATGTGTTGGATCTTGAGATCCTTTTGGATCTATGACAAGAAATCCCTCCTCCTGCAATTACTCTTTAAAGTTTAACCATTTAAACATATGTGATTACATACCTCTGATAGCATTTGCAGGAAGTGGCACCATATGGAAGCAGCGGTAATCATTACTAACTCTTAAGAACTTCAAGGGTGACTGCAACTGGTATTACGACTACAACTACACCTGCAACTTAGGGTTTTATGAGGAAACCCTAATTTTTCAAAATTTGAATTTTGAAAATCTGATCTATGGGATAGATGCATTGAGCAGAGGTGAGTAAGATGGTGCAGTTATATTTCTGAAAATTTAACTTTTACCCCCTCAAACTTGATCTGCGGATTTCTGGACTGGTGCTTCTGGTTTTCTGGTACTCTGGTACTTCTGGTACTTCTGGTACTCTGGTTTTCTGGTACTTTTGGTACTTTGTGAAACTAGGGTTTCACTTTCTGGGAGATATATCCACTGAAAAGTTGCGTTGAGGATGCCAAAGTGATCATTGATCAGGAAGGGAACACTTTTCTAGATATTTTAGGGCTGAAATATTTCACCAACAAAAATCCCTAATTTTCATGTACGACAACAGTGACGTTTTTCACATTCTCTTGTGAAAGATGCTCTCTTCAGCTTAGCTCTGAAACCATGTTAATGTTTAAGCTACTATTAGATTTCTTTTCATTTCAATAGATAACAATAGCATAAGATAGGATCATTGAGAAATACACAATCACAAGAGACACATCATTTATCCTGGGAAACCCTCATGGGGGAGAAAACCCAAAAAAACTTCCTTATTATAGATAGTCAATACAATGCCAAGAGATAACTCAAACAAATACAGAAATTCCTCTCCCAAGGATGCACCTCTCTCTCTCTCTCTTCTCCAACTGCAGCTCTGAAACTTGTCTCTCAATGAACAAGTGAGTGAGTGTCTAATTGAGGCGCTAGCCTCCTTATTTATACAACACTGGCATGTGTGGAGGTGTCTTTTCACTGGCAAGGACGACTTCTCCTTATGGGTGGTTATAACCACCTTTAGTATATTATGGGGCCTATTTAATATATTATGGGGCCAACTTCTTCTTCTGCCTATTACAATTATATTTTTACCAATCCACAAAAGGGGATTTGGTCCTTTACAATAGCTGACATGATCAATCCGCAATGGGGATTGATCCAATGAATAATATATCAATAATAATTAGAATACACTTTGCAGTTACATTATTTCAACAATATCTACATATTTAGGTGTAGAAGAGGAAGAATGAAATGGAAGTGGCTCATTTGCATAAGCAAAGGCATTATTGGACTAGTGAATTATATACCTTGAAGAGAGTGCCCCTAAAGGGCATTAGGGGCACTCTCTTTCTCACTCTACACACTCCAAATTTTCACTAGGGTGACCATCACATCATGTTGAGAGAGTGCTAGGAAAGGAAAAGGAGTTGGCCCCTTCCAAGACCTCAGAGGTCCCTTGGCATGATAAAGTTTTAATTGTTCCTCTATCCATATGGATATTCAAGGGAACAACAGACGGGAGTCCATTGTGGTTGATATTGATCTTGCAATTGAGGGATGAGGGGCTCCACTAGATGACAAAGAAGCTCCTCTCACAATGGGTTTGCTTCCAACAATATTTTCATCTTCTTCTTCGCTTAGGCTAGTTGAAATCTATTGTGGTAATATCTTTATACCATGGATACTATGTAATTTAATAAATATTTATTTTTTATATCAAATGTGATGGTTTTTGGTAGGCTAAATTGTTTTTGCTTTGATACCTTAACTCATTATCGTGTTTTTAACAAAAAAATATTGTTATAAAATACATGTATTCACTTTGTATAATAATAAAATTTATAAAATAGCTTATCAAATAAAAATGAACTTTATTAATTTTAAGGGATGGTAACACCACCACCACAATCATCATTAAAAAACAAACCTAAATCAACTATAGTCAAGTTATATTCACTACACTGAGAACCAAACCTAAATTAATTATAGAAAAATGGGCAAAGACCACATTGTTTGTAATCAATGTTGATTCACTTTAGAATTGGTGGTGATGGAAAAGATGAATATGTTAGCAATTGTACCCTAAGTTACAAAATATACATATTATTTTCAATATTTTATAATTTAGTATGTTCTAAGACTTAAAAATCTTTTATTTACAGAAAATAAGATAAATAATTATCTCCAATTTGTGTCAATGATGTTTTTCACCATCAAAATGGCCATTGCACTTCCAACATCTAGTAAAATATAACATTCATTTCATGCAAGCTTAATAGATATGTATTTATGTTCTAATGTATGAGATTCACACTTAGCTAGTCACTTATGATTACCCACTAGGAGGTGCCTTATGCAAGTCCACTCATGTGTCACATTCATACATGACCCATCTAATGATGATGCGATACCCATTAACTATTGCTCTAATGTGTTGGATCACCTTCCTAGAGTCTCTCTTTCCTTATCCTAGATGTGGGATATCACTGGGATATCTAGCACTTGGGTGAGTTCCTTAAGTCCCTTTCCCCCTTTGGTATCCAATCCTTGGTTGTCAGTTTGATTCATGTTATCCCCTTGGGGAACCCATTTAGGGCATTCCCTAACTTCATGGGTTCAATTGGTGATGCAAAATCCCCTACTTGGGTCCATGGTCATTAGGGTGCCTTAAATATAGTCAATAACCACTAGAACGTGTTTGGGACTTGCTATTTACATAGTCAACTTGGTTCAAACCCCTAAATATTCTTGATATTTTAGTGCCAACCATATCGTAGATTTCCTTAAGGTACTACCACTGTCAATCCCCAAGTTGTATAACATAGTTTCATTTTGGACCTCAAAGCCCATCGTACCATTCTACCAAACCTATAGAACAAAGTCAAAAGGCACAGTATGATAATTCCATATGAATTGGATGCCCTGATAGTTAATCCAACATTATTTTACACCTTGAGATTTCTCATTTGCCTATTTATACCCTTCTGTTTCTCTTTTTAAATCCTCATCAAGTCTTGATCTCTTCAATCATCTTTGAAATACCCTAAATTACAAAGACATACTCAGGTTAGCTTCTTATCTCCTTCCACCTATCTCAAACCCATAGGGAAACTTGCACTTGTCATCTCCAACACCTCTACAGGGATTCCTTTGGCCAACTTGGTTCCAATCTTGTATTTTTTATTGATTCATCCTAAGGCATCTTCATTGTCACAGTTCCACTAAATTCTTGGAAGTTTCAACACTAAAACATCAAGGTAGGTTCCATCACATTTAGGTTAAGGGAGGTATCATCCTCTCTTAGGTCACTAAGTTTATATATTATTCATATTTCATTGATTTGATTTATCTTTACAATAATAGAACTAGTGTTTATTGCACACATATATGTATCTTTCTATCGGAGATAAGGGGCAAGAATTTGGAGCTCAGTGTGCAAGCCTTTATAGTGCATGAATCACTCTTGCAGGGTTGTCACAACTCTCCACTTCTTCCTAGGGAGCTTCATCATTCACAAAAATGAATTCCAGGTGAGTTATTTTTCTTCTTATCTTTTTGTTTCCAACGTTAGGGTTTTTATCTCTCTAAAGGAATTGTCTATTAATTAACCCTAGTTAGTTGGCCCAATATCCTTTGCTAATTTGTTGTAAAAACTAATTTGAAACCTAATTGAATTACCCAAATCACCTACAACTCTAGGTTTCCATTGATAATACCTCAAGGTCCTAATCAATATAGTGTCTTACCCTCTTGTTTTCATTGTTTTTTGTCCTACCCTAAGGTTTATTGGTTTGGACCTAAAACGAAGTGGTGATTCCACTCTCCTCCTTTTCCCCTTTAGTAGTGTGTGTGTGTCTGTGTTTGGGTGGTATTCTATCTCTTCCCTCACACTATGTGTGGTAGCATGAGTATGTTCATTTTCTACATATATTACATGTATCCAACTTAGTAATGGAAATTTTTTGGGAAGACATGTGAAAGAAGTATTGTGGATTATTTTCATTGCAACCAATATGTTATAGGAGGTATAGTGGAGCATTTTCACTACAACCATTATGATAGTAATAGGAACCACTCCCTTGTAATTTCTCACATTGGCAAAAGGATCATGGTATATTGGACTTTATATGTTATCATGGACCACTTATTTCAACCAATGTGGGATAGTAATTTTTGTATATAGAAGTATGTGTGTCATAAGGCATAGATGTTAGGCATATCCGACTTAGTAATGAGCATTTTTTAAGAAGATGTGAAAAGGGTACTAGTACTATGTAATACTACCAATGAATTTGTTTTTTCACAAAGGGGGGGAACTAAGCAACAAACATTTAGATTGGTTTCAATTTATTGGGTTTATGGAGTAATCGTACAATGTTCTCATCCTTTCAATAAAATTTACTACAAATAAGTGGTTGAGTTCTTACGTTACAATAAAGGAAAATTATAGGAGTGATATACCAAGCCCTAAAGTTTAAGAACATTTTCATCAAACAATATGGACATGTATACTCTCTAAATTTAACCTCTCATCCACATTCCAAGTCACTTCCACATTGAAAAACAAACTTCAATAGACTTTTCACAACCACGCCATTGACTATTTATGGTGCAACCTTGTCAGAATACACGTGAATGGAGAACAACATGATATGAATTTTATTAATATGATACACATATAAATACATGATCTATGACCTTTGAATTTGTCTTCCAAGAGGTCTCTTGGACTCCTTATGATAGTTCCTATTCACTTGTGACTTTTCATATTTGTTTTCAAGTGAATAATACAAAATACCACAACTTTAATGGATTAGGTTTCCAACATTCCCCACCTTAATCTGAAGATGTGTATGTGTTCCAAGAAAAGCGTTGAAATGTGGAAGTGGATAGGTGCCAATGGTTGAATGTGCTCTCTGAATATGGTGGTTTTGGGATGACAACAAAACAAATGGCTAGCAGAGGTTGATGTATTCTACTAAATCATGGTTTAAGGAAGACCACAAACTAGGGAACTTGAATCTAAGGATCAATAGTTCCTAGAACATTTTCTAATTTATCTAGAAGCTGGTGTCTTTTGTTAATTGGAAGTGATCTCAAATGGTGTTTTAAAGATGGCCACAAACTGTTGTCTAGCAAAAGTTGTAAGTATTCTACTAAATGGTGGTTTAAGGAAGACCACAACCAAATCATGTTGATGGAATATGGTTCTGACTTTGGCTCGCTTGTTCTTGCTCGATTGCTAGGACTTCGATACATGAAGCCTGAATATCAATCACTAATATTATCTCCCCTTGTCAGGTACAATGTGATAAGATGAAAATATTTCCACTCTAAGATGTGTCAATACTCGAGAATGAATTATTTGGTATGATTGATATATCTTCTTGGTTGTTGATGACCATTTCCAAGAAGTGATCCACCCATAGTGATTCTTTACTCTTGCAGGTTTCTTATGTTTGGAACATTTTTCTGAAGGATGATTATGCTTTCTGACGCAGCACCTCCACCTCAGTAGGTTCTGCACGACCTCCCGGTCTAAGGATCGTTCTAATATCCCTTTGAGTCTAATTGACTCTTTGATTCCCCACAGGAATCTTCAACACACAAGTGTTTATCCACATGTCCTTCTTAGGAGTTACACTTGTGCGAATATGCACTAAGCGCCAATTCTACCCACGTGGCCAGCTAATGTGACCACACTCTTCATCCAATAAGGTATTTAGGGTTTCACGACTTCACGACCCCTAATACGAGTCCCTTTGACTCCTTCAATCCCCGAAACCCTGAAAAGAGCTAACGAATGTTTGACTTCCCCCTTGAATTCACTTGATGTGACCTTCAACGGCGATCTGGGGCCCAATATTTTGGCACCTCAGGATTTTTCATATCGACGAATTTCAATGCAACACTTCCTTCGCTCGAAGGTCGAAATCGCAATAGCTTCTCACCACGGATCAATACTTCTAGGCTCCCCGTGATTTGACAGTTCTGATTCTATTGGGACTTCGTGATTCGAGAGTTCGCAACTCTCGACTCCGAGTCACAACTTCCTTCACGCCCCGAATTCTAAACGACGAAATTCAAGCACGAGATCAACAACTCTCATTGATCCGGATCCAACGACACTACTCCTCCTGATATTATGAGTGTTGAAATACACTCAACCTTAACCCTTCCATTGATCTGCAAGATCCAACGGTCCACGGAACTCTGATGGTTCTCCCTCTGAGAATTTCAACCGTCTGTTCAGACTTCTCAAAGACCTCTTGCCAAATGACTTGGCGTCTTCCTCCTTCTGAACTTGGCTTCTGCAAGATAACTTCAGACCTCGTCCTCCCCTTGAATCCATCAAAGTATATATCCCTTCTGAGCTTGGCCTTTGCTGCAACTCAAGGGTTTTTGAAACCTCCTTGCACGCACTCCTTGCGGCATTCACAATAACCTCTAGTTATTTCCCACTCCAACTCTGTGCACTTCTCTGCAACAACAGTTCTTCAACCTTTCTCCTTGGTTGGAAAAGTCTCAGACTTCCACTAGCTTGTGCACACTTTTTACAGCTATGTACTATACTTGCACTCTTACGGGTATAAGAACAATGGTATCCCTCCTGAGCTTATTTGAGATAAAACTCAGAAATCTCGTCAACACACTCCTTGTGGACTCTCACTGCACTCCTTGCAGGATTTTTCAGGAAGAGAAACAATTGAAACTTATACTTCTTCTCTCACAGAGTTCATACATTCAACATGAAAGCACGAGCATACACACACATAACATTGAAACAAATGCATAACAGAGAATATAAACAGACTGTAAACATACCATTCAATATATGTAAACAGTAACCATGACACACCATGAAATGGAATCAAAGCATTATTATATTAATTCCGGTGCTCCTGTACATGGATTCAATAGCAATAGCTATCTTCTTATACAAATCCTAAAATCTTTGTTCTCCTATTCTCTCTCTTTCTCTCTTGCTCTACAGCTTACGATTGAGAATAATAATTACAATACAATACATCGATGGGTTTTCTTGAGTTTTCCCCCTCTCTCCTTCCTAAGCTATCATATCAGAAATAAAAGTTACAACTACTTTACATTTATTACAATTAAATGCCTCCATATCTGACAGATGAGAGCAACGCTCATGATCCATTTACAATCTCCAAAACATAAATGCAATATATCCTCCTATCTATTACATTAATGCTCCATCTTTTGAAATTCAAAATGCCTTCAAAATGTGTGTTAGTGTGTTTCCAGTTGTCCTTCGCTTTTGCGCTTGCTTACGATGCTCCTGCATCACTTTCCAAAATTCTCACAAGGATGAAAATCAAAACACTAATCCTCCATGTGGGCAACTCGTTGACAATGTTGGCATTTAGGAATCTCATATTGAACTAGAGCAAATCAAGATGAATTTTCTTGAAGGAATCCAACACTCTGGAATCGGATTGGTTTGGAATAATTTGGAATGTGAGAGGTCACTTCCATTTTGTATCCAAGACTTGTTATGTGCTTCTCATTGATGATTTCTTCCCAAGGTATGATGATGGGCTTGGAAAGTGCAAGGAGAAATTGTTCATGGAAAACTTCATCTTCATTTGAATCTTCTTCTAAAGTGGCATCATTGATTTGATCATGTGTTGGCTATTGATAGGAATTAATCTCAAATTCAAAAAGAGAAATGCTTTGAACAAGGACTAGTTCATAATGGTGATTCTTTTGTTGTATTTCATCTTGTTGGAGTTACGATTCAAGTTGGAGAAATTATATTTTGTCTTTTGAATCTTGTAAACATGTTAGAACATTAGTGAGAGTTCCTTTGTCAATTGTGATCGTATTTTCAACAGTGGAGAGTATGAGAGTATTTAGTAACTCTAATCATTCATAAATTCAAGCCATTTAAATACTGACTTAGACCTCAAAGGGTTTCTTGCAACTCCACCCTTTAACAATTCAAACACAACAAATAGAGGGTGTTGCCTTCTACCAAAAATGCACTCGTTTATAATGTAATTCAACTTAATTTCAAAAAATTACAAGTAAACTTATAAAAATACTATTTCCAAGTTACAATTGTTCTTGATTCTAGAGTTGAATTGATCTTTAGGAACCAGAAAGATCACATTCATTCCCATGTCGACTTTCGTATACAAAGATTGCACATCGATAGGTTTCCTTACCTATTGCGAAAATGGGAGGTGATCCAAATCATGTGTAATGTGTTTCCATTCATTAATCTAACTCAAGATCAGCTAAACCATGGTTGGGAGAGGTCGCTTCAGATCTGTACAAATCAGGGGTGATTCACTAAAGTTGTATGGTAGATCGATAAGAATAATCTCACTATTCAAGATGTTAATTAAAAAAATTAAAAGATACCCATTTGGATAATCACCTGGGCATTCCATTTGCAACTGTTATCTTAGAAAACAAAAGCTTTTATAGAGAGAAAACATCATTTTTCATTTGTCATGGTTGTTTTTTTTTTTTGTTGGGCGAATTTTATCAGCAAGATTTTATCCTTAAACTCTTTTTTTTCATTCAATTTTGAGAGGTCTTTGATAGATCTGTGAAATAAAATTCCAATTCTATGCTACATGCTTAATTTGGCTCTGTATAGTGGTCACAATATGCATTTTAATGGCTACATACCCCACGATTGCACAAAATCTAGTTTTTACGGGATGAATATCTTTAAAACATAGATCACTCTTGGAAAAAAACCTCTTTGGTGCATATTTAATTATAGTTTCCAATGCAACTAAAATCATTCAAAACGGGTAAATATTGAAAGAGAAATCTAAATTTTACCAATAGACACTCCAATATCTGTGAATTCCCCCTTCAATGATGTATTCTCCTTGGATTGAGTGCATTTCCAACGTGGGTTCTCTATTATTCATTGCATATCTTACTTGTTGGATCATTGATGGCCTCCCATGGAACACTACCATCGAATTTGAATTCCTCACCTTCCATGGAAAACTACCATCGAGACTTTAGACCCTTAAGACTAAAGAAGTTATGATATCGTTGTTAGAATACACATGAATCAAGATCAACATGATATGCATTTTATTAATATGATGCACATATAAATACATGATCTGTGACCCTTAGATTCATCTTCCAAGAGGTCTCTTGGACTCCTAATGATAGTTCATATTCACTTGTGACTTTTCATATTCCTTCTCAAGTGAATAATCAAATACCATAACCCTAACAGATTAGGTTTCTAAAAAACCTAAATTGTGCAAAGAAATGTCCTCTTCTTATCAAAGAAGAAACAAAAGAAACAATAGCAAAGTTTTGATTATGGCTCTACCAACTCGAGCCATGTACATTTGATGGAAAAATTTTGAAAAATCCTACATAGGAGTTTTATGAAAAGAAATTACTCATGATGAATACAATAGTCAAGGAAGCTCTTGCAAAAAGGATTGAATTTGGTACTTTAGAAAATACAACCTAGACAATGTAATGGTGTGGTGTTTGCTTTCTAAGGGTGGTATATTGATTATAAATATTTTTCTCTGGTTTAGTAGTTCTTGTCCTCCTCATTCTCAATTTTCTATCATTATTCCAAGGGTTTCAATATTCTAATATAAATATAATATGACTGAGTTTGTGAAGTCATGGCTCATTCAAACATTAATGGTGGAACGAAAAATTACCTAAATGATAAGAGGTGTGCATGTTAAGTTGGTTGGAAGGATTAATTGAAAGCTCTGGATTCCCTCTACTCAAAATTGTTAAGCTATCTAGAAAAATGCATCTAAACATATTTATATACAAGGTCAAGATTTGAGTGAAAGGTTTAGGAAAGGGGTCAACATTTGTTTTTAATGGAAATAATTATATTTGTATTATAAAAATGTTGTAGCAACATTATACATCATGTGAATACATATAATAAAGTTATCCAACAAATTGTCTTAATTGAATCCAAATCTTGGTTTTGATGTTTTAAGACTACATAACTTTCTTTCAAAAAGTATTCCTGAAATATACTACATGTATATTGTAATATCTTGTTTCCCCCAGTTTGTAAAAATAACTATACTGGCCAAGAACTGTGGCAAACCCAAAAATGTGAATGTGTGATGTGAATGGACCTTGTGAAAAAGGTCGATGAATGTGAATAATATTATGAATATATATTTTGCAGGACTGTTGAGAGGGGATATGCTGAAAAAGAGACCACGATGGTTGGAGAAAGGTGGTGGAAGGCACCTGGAATGGTGGCGTTAACTTCCACCGAAACCAATACCGTATTTGGACTTCACTAGCCCGGAGAACCAAGAGTGGCTCACTGGCCCTGAATTAAATGACTCGTCAGGATTGGTAGGTAAAGGGCTCCTCATGAGTAATGAGGGATGGGGTTGAACCACGCCCCATCTGTAGAGTCCTCAGACCTGACCACTACGAGGAAAATCGTGCGACACACAACCTCGCCATATAGAGAAAAGGTAAGAAGTGTGGGCAATCAAGGACAGACGCGGGGGAAAGAGGAAGAAGAACTCTTGAAAAACCCAGAGTGAGTGACAGTGGAGAATAAGGAGAGTAACCTTTGTTCTCGGTCACTGGAAAATAGAGACACAGTCTCGCAGCATCGTGGTCTCAGCTTGGGGGTGGCTAGTGGTAAATCCATTGGGAGTCGTTGAGCCTACGGTTGGGTGGAAACGAGCACCCCTCTCAGCAGTTGCAATCACATCTGGTGTTATTTCTGATAAGTGTTTTTACATCTTGCATCTTGAAATTTATATGCTGACATGTATGCTCACAGTCTGTGCAGTTTTATGAATGGTTTGAGTATAAGACTGCCTGTGTAGTGTTTTGATTTAGAAATGGTAGTTGCACGCTTATAATGGAAAGACTACATATGGCTTATGTTTTGTAAATCGTTATTTATACACATATTGAATTAATTTAGACTTTAAGTCTGTTCTTGGGAAATCTATACCCTTATTCGTCTCAGGTAATACCCTGGATATATCTCCCCATAGAGACACCCTTCTTAGAAAGCTCATCAAGAACCTAGAAAATGATTTGAAGGCGCAAGCCTTAGTAACCCTGTACGAGGAAGAACGATCCTCTTGAAATCCTGAAATAGCAGTGAAGGAATACCGTGTTCGCTTCACAAGAGTTATCAATAAGGCATTGGATGGTCGGAATTCTCCGTGGAGAATTCACAAAGTCCTGAGAGCCGTCAGATCTTGCAGACGAGCAAGGGAGTTAAGGTAAGCCTATTTTCAAGTTTTTAGTTCGGGAGAAATCGGACCGTAGGATTTGGGTTGACAAGAACCGTTGGATCACTCGCGAAATCTCATTTTGTGAATTTGCGAGTTGAAGGGTTAAAACCCTTGCCTCAAGATTCACGAGGCCGCGAAAGGCGAAGTCCCGAGGAAATCTGAGCCGTTCGTCTGAGAGCGGACGCGTGTTGCAAGATCGCCCATATCGAGAATTCGGACATCAGGATTCATAGAGGGAAGTCTTTTGACTTCACGAGTGGCGAAGTCGTGAGAGGATCAGGACCGTCCATCTGGGGGGGGGACAGGTGGCAGAGATCAAGGAATCTCGTGAACTCAAAGGTTCGCAAGGTAAGAGGCCAAAGGTTGGGTGCTCCAAGTCGCGAGTGGAGAAGTCGCTAGGAGTGGAGACAGTCGTTGGATCCAGAGAACAGGAGGAACGTTGGATCAGGAACTCCATCACCTATCGCACATTCAGGGGTTCGGAGGTTGAAAGGAGTCTTTTTCAACTTCAAAAGTAGCGAAGTGTCGAGAGCCAGGCACGAGAGAACACGTGGCTGAACTTTAAGGTGGGGCCCACGTGATTGATAGGTGGACACACATCGCCTCGAGAAGGGAGTCAACGCTCCATTGACTTCTCATGTCTCGAGGATTCGCGAGATAAGAGCATGAGATCTCAACCCTTTGACTTGCGAAGTCACGAGTAGCGAGAATGCGAGAGGGAAAATAAATATCGCTTCTTGGGGGTTCGTGAAGGGAAGGTGCCAAGATTTGACGTTACAACTCGCGAAGTGGCGAGTTGTGAGAAGTGCGAAAGGAAGGTCAACCTTTGCTGACTTTCAAGTCTCGGAGGATCGCACAAGGAAGGAATGAAAGTTCAACCTTTGAACTCATGAAACGGCGAGTAGCGAGAGGAGCTAGTGTTAAGCTTAGCCGGTGGTCACACATGGAGGGCACTGACAGAGGAGAGCTATACCCATTTCATGATCTCGGGTATCATGAGATTGTAAAAGAAGAGTCGGGAGTTTCGACTCGCGAACTCGCGAGATGGCGAGTTGCGACAAGCGCCTTTGGGAATAGGTCTTGGTCATAGCGTTGTGGTCGCTTGGGAGTCGTGGAGCTCGCGCCTAGTGATGTTCGCACAGGGAAACTTCTGAAGGACCTGTGGATCAATTGAATTGAGATTCCAACAAGGAATCGAAGGAGCCGCTTCGGCTCATAAAAGAAACTAAACGATCCTTAAGACCGGGAGTTCGTGCAGAGACTCTGTCGAGGCATAGGTGCCGTATGCAACCTGTGCTAAGCTCCGTAGGTTTTCGGGGGGTTTTTTCCTCGAGAAAAGGTGAAAATTTATCACGCCACATCGGGTTGTGTGACAAATTTGTTTTAGAGCATGGTTACAACACTTGGCCTGCTTGGGCTCGTGA
>ML784918.1:366520-402966 GCA_009831015.1 Picea engelmannii | reverse complement strand
TATGGTCAATGAAAACAAATATCTCCTATACCTTTGTTCGTGTGGGCTTAGCCCCTGTTCTGTTCGAGAGTTAGATGGAAAAAATGAGCACTAATGTCATCAACCTTTTAGAAACTTTCAGAAACTAGAAACTATTCAGAACACTCGGGAATTATTACGATTTATATTATTGTTAGATTTCTGGATGTAAACTATGTGTAGAGTTTATGAAACATTAGATTTTTTGAGTGGACATTACATCTATCAATACTCTCACACAGTTTACATTTAGAAGTCTAACAAAAATGTTCGGACTAACTGGATGTTTTTGAAGTTTGTGAACTAGGATTAAAATATTTACTAGTACCAATGGAGTGGCATTGTTGTTCACTTTAAGAGGATGTAGACATGCCCATGAAAGTCACAATGTGGATTTAGTCAATTTGTGAGTACATTGAATGATTAATTGGGAAATTTTGTGTTATTAGTTAGAAATTTTATGCACAACATTATATATTTAATTGTATATGAGTTTTGTATAAAAATATTAAAATGGTTGTTATAATTATTAAATTTAGGGTTTGGATAATTAAATTTTGAAATTCAATATTTTGTTAAAAACATGTTAGTTAAACTTTTAAAATTAAGTTTTCTTGCAAATCAAGTTTTATAAGAGGTTAAAGAGTTGCTCAATAATTGTGGATATTATTACAATAATATAAAAATCAAATATATTTTTTTAACTTTTAAAATAAAAGTTTGGGATATAATTTCATTTTTTATTTTTAAAATAGTCTTATTATAAAGTTATTTAAAGCACTTAAACTATTGCTTAATTATTGAGATTGAATATAATAATATAAATAGTTAAAACACGTTGTTCAACCCTGAGGATTTAATATGTCCGCAAAATATGTTATTCAACTCTGAAGATTTAATATGTGTATCTAACTTAAGAAAATGAAAATGATTTAGTTGTGATTGATTTGATATGTATCTAACTCAAGACAATGAAAATGATTCAGTGGTTGATATACGCTTACACATGTAAAAATTAAACGTAAATAATTCATAAGTAGTTGAACCATCTTATTTAAAATATAAGTAGTGGATAGGGAAATCATACATTAAACTTGATTAGCTCTCTTAGAATTACCCTTCAACCTATCGGATGTGACCATAAAATTCAGCTCTAAAAATTGGCCCAAGTTTCCATGTAAGTTTCCATATATGTCATAGACATGATGCAGACTTGGTTGGTTTGGAAACCACTTTTGAAGATTTTTTAGCACTGTTTTATAAATAATGTGTTATAAATAAAAAAATAAAAAATATAAATTATTTTCACTTATTTTTTTAAATCAGTTTATAAATCATTTTATAAATCATTTAGTGTGTTAGTTTGGAATACATTTGTCAAAGTGAAATTCATCCTCTGGCTTTAACTTTGTATCCTCTGGCTTTTATGTTCCTAAGGTGTGCATGCTATTCTACTTTACGATTGTTGCTTGAGTAACACAGTTCTTAACAATAACTTTGCATATATTTAGTTTAAATTGCAATGTTCCAATGCATAACGGGTTCAATCATGAGATCTGTCAATAGCTGGGTGATTATGTTATTGGAAAATATAGGATCTTCTTCCCATCTAAAATAATAGTACTTTGTTAGTAGTGCTCTATTTCAATGGGGATTGCAATTGATGTAAGTGTGGAAATTCAATTAGTTTAATCTGAAAAGTATATTTTCCACTAAATTAGGTAAAGTACAAGTTCAATTAGTTTAATCTGAAAAGTATATTTTCCACTAAATTAGGTAAAGTACAAGAATCTGAAAAAGGTTGAAAAGTACAGGAATCAGAAAAGATTACATTGTATTAATTGGTATTAACTAGGTAGAACTTCCAGTCTATCGAGTCTATCTATATTGACATAGGATCCGTTTGTTTTTAAAAGTGTTTCAGGAATAGAGTATTGCTATCTCTTCCAATCCAACTATTTTCACTCAAAATAAATTTGTATCCCTTGGTTTTTCTTCCATTCGAACTATTTTCACTAAAAATAAATTTGTATCCCTTGGCTTTTCTTCCAATTCAACTATTTTCACTGAAAATAAATTTGTATCCCTTGGCTTTTCTGTTCCTACTCGTGTTGCAAGAACATGTCTCTTCTAATCAATACAAACTTTGGAAGTACATCATAATCCTTGTGACATGGTTGTGAACCCATTCATTGCTATTTATATTAGTTCCTATCTCATAATCATATCGTGCATAACTCCATGTTCCAAGTCATTGCTATTTATATTAGTTCCTATCTCATAATCAAACCCTGCACAACTCCATGTATCTAACTTAAGAAAATGAAAATGATTTAGTTGTAGTTGATTTAATATGTATCTAACTCAAGACAATGAAAACGATTCAGTGGTTGATGTAGGCTTACACATGGAAAAATTAAACATAAATAATTCATAAGTCGTCAATAAGCTTGGTTTTTTAAATTAGTTGAACCATCTTATTTAAAATATAAGTAGTGGATAGGGAAATCATACATTAAACATGATTAGCTCTCTTAGAATTACCCTTCAACCTATGGGATGTCACCATAGAATTTAGCTCTAAAAATTGGCCCAAGTTTCCATGTATGTAATAGTGAGGATGCAGACTTGGTTGATTTGGAAACCACTTTTGAAGGTTTTTTAGCACTATTTTATAAATAATGTGTTATAAATAAAAAAAATAAAAAATATAAATTATTTTCACTTATTTTTTTAAATCAGTTTATAAATCATTTAGTGTGTTAGTTTGGAATACATTTGTCAAAGTGAAATCCATTCTCTAGCTTTAACTTTGTATCCTCTGGCTTTTATGTTCCTACAGGTTTTACTAGGTTTTTTGTTCCTCCTCTATTACTATAATAGTTTTCTCAATGCATAAGTTGGTGCTAGAGAACAAGAATCAGGTGAAGCCTGTATGAGTTATTGCGTGTAAGAAGGTGTGCGTGTAAGAAGGTGTGCATGCTATTCTACTTTACGATTGTTGCTTGAGTAACACAGTTCTAAAGAATAATTTTGCATATATTTAGTTTAAATTTCAATGTTCCAATGCATAACCGATTCAATCATGAGATCTGTCAATAGCTGGGTGATTATGTTATTGGAAAATATAGGATCTTCTTCCCATCTAAAATAATAGTAGTTTGTTAGTAGTTCCCCGTTTCAAAGGGGATTGCAATTGATGTAAGTGTGGAAATTCAATTGGTTTAATCTGAAAACTATATTTTCCACTAAATTAGGTAAAGTACAAGAATCTGAAAACTGCAACTGGAAGGTTGAAAAGTACAGGAATCAAAAAAGATTACATTGTATTAATTGTATTTACATTGTATTAATTGTATTAACTAGGTAGAACTTCCAGTCTATCGAGCCTATCTATACTGAACTATGATCCTTTTGTTTTTAAAAGTGTTTCAGGAACAAAGTATTTCTATCTCTTCCAATCCTACTATTTTCACTGAAAGTAAATTTGTATCCTTTGGTTTTTTTTCCAATCCAACTATTTTCACTAAAAATAAATTTGTATCCCTTGGCTTTTCTTCCAATCCAACTATTTTCACTGAAAATAAATTTGTATCCCTTGGCTTTTCTGTTCCTACTCGTGTTGCAAGAACATGTCCAAACTTTGGATGTACATCATAATCCTTGTGTCATGGTTGTGAACCCATTCATTGTTGTTTATATTAGTTCCTATCTCATAATCATATCGTGCAGAACTCCATGTTCCAAGTCGTTGTTGTTTATATTAGTTCCTATCTCATAATCAAATCCTGCACAACTCCATGTTCCAAGTCATTGCTATTTATATTAGTTCCTATCTCATAATCAAATCCTGCACAATTCCATGTTCCAAGTCATTTTTATTTATATTAGTTCCTATCTCATAATCATATCATGCACAACTCCATGTTCCCATCCACTTGGAGCCTAAACTTCATACTATTCGAAAATATACTTAAAAGGGTAGGTTGAGCACCTTTTATACTAAAACTCTTATTATATTCCCGGATGGCTGTAATGCATTTCCTCTCATTAAAGGCAGAAATGGTCTATCCAAGGCCTATACAGGTTTTCTAAAAACTAGAGCTTCTTTAAGGGATTATTTGGATGATATTTTAAGTGTATTTTAGTTAGTAAGAAGTTTAGGTTCCAAGTGCTTCATAACTTGAGGTGTGCAGTTTAAGATTATATCAGTTTTAGTTCATGTGACATAAATCTGCATAAAATAACAATTTTATGTTGTTTAAATTGTATTTTTAAATATAAAAATGGATTCAGCTTGCTGAAAAGTTCATACACACCCTGATTACACACAATTAACCACTCAAATCTATATATTCAATTTCTTACTAAATTTCAAACTAAATTAAACAGAAAATATACTTAAAACAATTAAAATACAACTTTTTAAAGTATCTTTAAATACAAATTTGAAGATCATATTTAATACTTGAAGTCAAGACAAGTGGGTATGCTATTGGGTAGTGACACATTCACTTGGGTGCATGTATTACTGAGCACAAATGGCTATTTAATGGAGCGAACAGCCCATTTTGAAGGTTTAAGAGCCCATTTTGAACGTTTATTTTACATTATGCAGGCATTTGAAGCATGTCGGGGAGATCCCATTTTGAAGGTTTATTTTTACATTATGAATGATAAAATATCAAAACACGTGTTATGGGGTCGACAGTGTTGGCATGTACATTAGTGATTCCTTGGAAGAAGAGGAGACCACTAAATAACAATGATGCGCAATAACCATGTCAATATATATCTGTCAAACCTAGCATCACAACCAAATCCTATGTTTAGGTTTACGAGTTTGTGGCTAGTTCTAACCATATCTCTGCCCCTAATTATAATATATTACCCTGTCCCACTCGAGATCCTCGCCAATTGTAGTAATTAAGTTTTTCCAAACAATAAGGCGACAGAGAACGTGTATGTGTGTAGCGGAAATAAACAAATTAAAATAATGGTCCTCATTTGGCAGCTGGGCTCTGTGCGTTTTGAGTTGGTACACAAATACTCTCCACTTAAAATAGAATACGATGTGGAAAAAGTGCGTTAGGTTCAACTAAGTTGGATCAATAGTGTATTAGAGGATTTAAATGTTGTGTTTAGCTTACATCACCTCATGTCATCAATGCATTTGAAAAATACACTTGAAAAATACACTTGCGAATTATTATCAACGATCACTCTTATGAGAAAAAGAGAAAGAAAAGGATTCGAAACTGCTTTACTCATAAAAAATAATTTCGAAGAACTTAAAGGGATTAATTTCGGGTTTAATCTTACATAATTTAATATATTTTGATTTATATTATCAACTGATTTTTATTAATAATCATCATTATATAAAATAAAATAATTTAATTTTAAATTCATATATATTGTATGATTCATAATTTTTAAATATTTATTATATATAATATTTTAAAGAAATTTTAGACACCAATGCTAAAAAGATGTATATGACAATTTACTATTTTGCACCTATTAATTATACTTTTTATAAGAAAAACAATCTAGATAACAATTGTTCCTATAATAATTTAGAACAATATTTACACTTTGGCACTTAGTTGGTCAAACTGTGCAACTTTGAGGACCTAATAATTTGCAATGGAGTAATGAAGTGGCGGGACTCCAACCAAATATCTTGTATTCTTGGACTATGAACTAGGTAGTAGTTTAGTAGATTATGTGATATTTGATATCTCAGTTTCCAACGAAATAACAACTTTTGACCTTTTAAATGACCATGAGCCCAACTCCGATCATAAACCTTTAACCCTAAGTCTATAATTTTCCATGCACAGGAGCTCCATTGAAGAAAATTATGATAATCAAAGGAATAAGTAAAGTTGACATTTTCTTAAAATATTTAAATAGTAAATTAAATATCCTAACTTATAAGGACAACATTGAAGAACTCTATCATAATTTTACAACTACCCTTTCCATGTCTATTAACAAGTTCTCTTTAGAGGTGTCATGTCCTAGACATTAGGGATGTTTCTAATCAGTCTTTAAAACTTGATAAGATCAATACATACAAATCCATAATTAAAAAGAAAAAAATGTACTATATCAATAAAAGGCAAGAACAATTTTCACAAGTATATAAGCTCGATCCTAAGATGTCCTGGAGCCAAATTATAAACCACAATACTAAAGAAAATAATACAATTTCCTTTAGGGACTGGAATTTCTACCTTAAAAGTCTTTACGAGTTCCCTAATTCCATGGACACCATCCTCATTGTCCCTACAGAGGAATAAGTTTTATCTTTAGATGACATAGAGTTTGTGGTTAAGTAGCCTGCAGATGGGAAAGCTAAGGACATTGAATGCTACCAAGCTGAAATTTTTAAAACTGGAGGGCCTATCCTTATCCCTCACATACTAAAGCTCTTCAATTTAGCATTCAACCAGGGCTTCCCTAAACCCTAGACACAAAGCCTCATTGTTCTTATTTTTTAAAATGGGGATATAAACATTCGCTTTAATTATAGGACCACTATGATTAGCTCGATTTTTCGCGAAGCTTTATGGAATTACTTTGAAAAAGAAGAATAGCCTTTTGCTAGAAATTCACGGTAAAAGAGCTAAAGGCCAGACCGGGTTGAAGAGATATCGTTCAACTATGGACCATATTGTTACCTTTAGGATCATTTCAGAGGAGTTATGCAATACTAAAACCAATCATTTTTGTTGTTTTGTTGACTTTAGAAGAGATTTTGGCATGGCTCCTAAGAAAAACCTTTGGAATAGGTTGGAAGAAATAACAGTGCCTCTCAAGTTGTGGGATGTTGCAATAAGAATGTATGAGAACGTTATTGCTAAGTTTAAAAAAACCGAGGGCTGGTCAAAAGATATTAACTGCAATATTGGAATCAAGCAAGGTTGTCCCTTGTCCCCTATTCTTTTTGGCATATACATTGACAAGTTAGAAGATTTCTTGGAAAAAGAAGGTTGTGTCGGCCCTACTCTCACTATTATATTCATGAATCTTGTTCTCTATGCCGACTATATTGTTCTTATGACAAGGAGTCCCCATGATATTGAAAACCAACTAAGAATCCTCAAGGATTCTTGATCCAATATGGGTATGATTGTTAATACTGATAAGACTAAGGTCATGATCATTAAATCCAATAACATCACTTATTGACCAAGATTATTTTTAGAATGAAATGAAAGAACACTAATTACAATGAAATACTCATGAAAATTGCGAGAAACAAATAAATACAACAATATTTGATTTCTATTCATGAAAGAATTGTAGAGAGAAAAATACAGAGTGCAAGACTCACCAAAATGGTGGTAACTTTATCTCTGAGAAGATATGTGATGGCTATGCTCATTCACATGAAGATGATTACAATAAGGCTCTAAAATCCTTTTTATGATAAACATGAATTACAAAACCCTAGACATCGAAAAACCTAACCCTAGGAGATGAAACGCCAAAAGTCATGTGGGCCCTCTTTGGGTAAGTTAATATATTAACTTCCCGGGGTCATAACTTTTTCATATGATATCCGTGTCAGGTGCATGATATCTCATTGGAAAAGTATTTTTGAGAACTACACATTACGTCATCAAACTCTCACTTTGTCTACAGTTTGATTGTGGCACCCCAAAAAACATTGTTTAGGGCCCCAAATCCCAAATCCCAAATTAAGTCAGTTGGATTAGGTGAGAGGCCACCAGTATCCACCTGGAAGATGCGTAGGTATTCAGATAACCCCAGAAGTGTAGAACCCATAATTACAAATAAGTACAGAAGAACATGCTGAAATAAAGAATGACAAGAGGATCTAGTTGGAATAGGTTGGTGGCCACCAATATCCACCTGGATCAGTCCTCCCTCATTAGGAATAAATTGTCTCCATTGTGTTGAGTTTCCAGGGAAGAGGGGAAAAAATTTTCTGAATCTGAATCTTGGTGAGATGCGTGCCTTGTTGGAGAAGTTTTGTTTCTTGGTCACTGGAAGACTATCAGAAACCTATTGTTGGCAGGGTTGAATCTTTTCCACCAACCTGTTGTCTCTGGATTTGATGGGGTATTGTGAAAGAACCATTGTAGGTGAAGAAACAATATCTTCTTTTTCTTCAAAAAAATTATCTTGCAGGATAGAAGGTGTTGAGGCTACAATGGTTGTAGTTTTATTCTCTGCATCCTTTGAATAGACTATGAAGAGGATGAATTTTGTAGTATGAGAGATTACATTGCGACAACGTTTTGGTGGAGAAATAGTCATAACTACCTATGGTATTCTATAGAGATGACTATCCAGAGTAATAATGACACTACAAGGTCTAAACTCATAAAAAACATGACATTTCCACATATATGGTTGGCCCCAAAAAACATCACAATCATCAATAGGGGAAACATCACACACTACCTCATACTTGAAGAGATGCATGCCATAAGATAGGTGACACTACTGGCTGACATGAAGATCTTGTCCCTGGTGAAGCCACTCGATGTTGTATGGCTATGGGTGTGGTGTTATCGACAACCCCAACTGTTTGACGACCTTAACTGAGATGAGGTTCTTATGACTATCGTTATTGACAATGAAATGCAATGGGGTCCCCTTCACCCATATATGTGAATGGAAGTGGTGCACCCCCTCTTCAGGATCTACTGGTTCTTTTGGTTGAATTGTTATGGTCGTAGCAGTGGGGTCTGTGTTGATTTTTTGTCTAGTATCAATATTTTTTGGATTGGATTGAACGAGGTTATTTTGTGGAAATCACACCACTTCCGAGTGTCATTCTTCATCTTTCCTTTACCCTTCTTGTCCCAGGTCTTGGACTGGTTGTCTAGAGGTTGTTGGTGATCTAGGTTTTATGAGAAGAATGAAATGAATACATATTATTATTATTATTAACACAAAAATATAATAATAATAAAGATACAGTAACATGGATATAGTAAAACTGGTTTCTGTTCAATAAGAAAATGTGTTGAAACTGTAAAATGCAACGAAAAATGAGTTTTCTAGAATGGTGGTGGATTATCTCTGAGAAGAGATGTGACGAATGCACTCATTTGCAAGAATATGGTTACAATGAGGCTCTCCGATACTTTTTACAATAAAACAGAATTCCAAAGCCCTATACATCCAGAAACATAACCCCAGGAGATGAAGTGCCAAAAGTCGTGTGGGCCCCGTTTGGGTAAGTTAGTACACCAACTTCCCAGGGTCGTAACTTCTACATACGATATTCGTTTTAGGCACACATTAGCCCATTGGAAAGGTCTATGAGAGGAATACACATGTTTCCTTCAGACTCTAACTCTGACTATAGTATAATTGTGGCAAGCACTAAAAACATTGTTTAGGGCCTCAAAAAGGCCCCGGAAGTCAGGGACCCGGAAAATAGAAACAAACTTCCAAACTTCCAACTGCCAAATGAGCTAGTTGGAATAGGTGGGAGGCCACCAAAATCCATATGGATCTATCCTCCCCCGTTAGGAATAAATGGTCTCCATTTTGTTGAGTTCCCCCATGATATGAGGAAATTCCTACTTTATTCGGTCCCTAGTGAGCCACTTGCCTTAGTGCATGAGCTGCCCTAGTTTGACAACTCGATAAAGTTGGATTCTTTGTTGGCGTGTGAAAAGGAAAGGGGGAATGTTGAGATCAAAAGCATTGTCACCAACAACCTTAGTGATGGTGTAAGGTCCATAACAAAGTGGGAGAAGCTTCGGATAGGGCCTTGTAAGGTGTTATTTTTGCAAGTGAAACCACACTTTGTTTCCCACCTAAACTTTATGTGGCACCCAATGTTGATCATGGAACTTTTTTTGCCTAGAATTGGACTTCTGTAAAATATCTTGAACCTGTTAATAGATGTGCTGGATCCATTCTATAAAATATCTTCATTTTTTATCTGCATAGCTCTTATGTCTGTCCTGTGCTTCTTTCAAGTTTTGTTGTACCTTTCTTACCATGCTCTCCATTTCTTGGAGCATCTCTGGTCCAGCCATGAGTCTATCAGCCAGATTATCCCAACTAATTGGAGTCATACACTTTATGTTGTACATTATTTCGAAAGGAATCAACTTAGCCAAAGTTTGGTACCCATTGTTGTATGCAAATTCTACCAAGTCCAGGTAGTCTTCCCACTTGGTCGGTTTTGTTCTTACATACATACGGAGAATATCCTCTATGATCTGGTTTGTCCTTTCCGTCTATCCATCCATTTGTGGATGATAGCTTGTATTGAAATTCAAGTTAGTGTTTAGCCCTGTAGACAATTCCTTCCAAAAATCGGATGTAAATTTTACGTCTCTATCTAAAATCAACATTTGAGGAATACCATGCCATCTAAAAAATTCTTT
Source organism: Picea engelmannii (assembly GCA_009831015.1). Lineage (NCBI taxonomy): Eukaryota > Viridiplantae > Streptophyta > Pinopsida > Pinales > Pinaceae > Picea > Picea engelmannii. Next base: position 392,557 of record ML784918.1, on the reverse strand, counting down.
CATGAATATTTCAGCAATGTTTATAGCTTTAAAAGTAGACTTTACGGGAATAATGTGTGCAGAGTTACTGAGTTTATCGATTACAACCATGATAGAATAATTATGTTTCTGGGTTTTAGGCAAACCTGTTATAAAGTCGAGTTATATAGTCTCCCATTTCCATTCTGGTACCGGTAATGGCTATAATAGGTCGGCTGGGTGCTGGTGCTCGGCCTTAACCTGCTGACAATCTTGGCACCTAGCCAAGTACTCAGTTGTTTCTCCCTTCATATTAGGCTAGTAAAATAGTTTTGTAAGTGTTGTTATTGCTTTCCAGTAACCTGGATGGTCATAATACGATTTATTATGCACTTCATATAAAACTATGAATTTTAACTCTGCTGAATCTGGTATGTAAAGTCTGTTTTTAAATCGTAATAGTCCCTTCTTGTTGATACTTAGATCTGGTTTATCTGAGTTTGCGATACTATTTTGAAATTCTACCATCATCTTAGTGTAATTTCCTTCGTTAATACCTGTCATCCTTATTCTTTGTTCCAAATCACTTTCTGCCCTGTTGATATTTATCTCAAATAACCCATGTAATCTTCTATTTAAAGCATCCGCTACTTTATTTTCCTTACCCTTGATATGTCCGACCTTGAAGCCAAATTCGCTCAAGAAGGCTAGCCATCTTACTTGTCTTGCATTAAGATCTGGTTGCCTAAACATATATTTCACCCCGCTATTATCAGTCAATAGTAAAAAAATTCTGCCCATTATGTAGTGTTGCCACATTCTTAAGGTGTGTATTACCACTACCAATTCCAAGTCATGAGTGAGATAATTTCACTCGTGTTCTTTTATTTTCCAGGACTCATAACAAATAACGTGTCCTTCCTAACTTAGGACACCACCTAGTCCTTCCTCACTTGCATCAACACATATGGTGAAGTCTTTATCTGGGTCTACTACCTTCAAAATGGGTGCAGTTGTCAATGATTCCTTCAGTTTGTTAAAACTATCTTGACACTTCTCTGACCAGTTAAACTTGGTCCCTTTCTTTTGTAATGATGTGATAGGGTAGGCTGTTTTGGAAAACCCTTCTATAAACCTACGGTAATATCCAATGATTCCCATGAATGACCAGATATCTACTAGATCCTTAGGTACCAGCCATTCCATAATGGCTTTTGTCTTCTCCGGGTCTATGGCAATGCCTTCTTCTGAAATTACATGTCCTAGATATTGTATTTCTTTTTGATAGAAGTCACACTTGTCAGATTTGGCATACAGTTTTTGTTTCCTCAATGCTTGCAGAACTATACTTAAGTGTTCATCATGTTCCTCCTTCGTTTTTGAATAGACCAGAATATCATCGATAAATACTACCATGAACTTGTCTATGTATTGACTGAAAATACTGTTCATGAGGCACATAAATGTGGCTGGTGCATTAGTGAGTTAGAAAGGTATGACTACGAACTCGTAATGTCCATATCTTGTCCAAAACGTTGTTTTTCTCATGTCCCCGTCTTTTATCCTAACTTGATGATAACCGGATTGTAAATCCAACTTTGAAAATATCTTGGCCCCACCTACTTTATCGAATAGATCATTTATCCTTAGTAAGGGGTATTTGTTCTTAATAGTCATTTTGTTCAGTTGTCTATAATCTATAAATAGTCTTAGAGTACCATATTTCTTTTTCACAAAGAGGACTGGTGCCCCCATGGTGAGACACTTGGTCTGATATACTCTTTGTCCAACAATTCGTGTAATTGTATTTTTAATTCTGTTAGTTCTAGTAGAGTCATTCGGTAGGGTTCTTTTGAGATAGCGGCTGAACCAGGTAGTAGGTCTATGGATAAGTCTATTTCCCTTCTAGGAGGTAATTCTGGTATCTCATCCACAAACATGTCTCTAAATTCACGTAGGATAGCAAAGTCTTCTAACTTTGGCTTATCTTCTTTTTCTAATAGATTCGTCACTTGGATGGCATAAACTTGAAATCCCTTTCTAATACATTTCTTGAATTGCATCGCTGAAACTTGTCTGACTGATACAGGTTTTGGTCTGCCTTGGGATGTTCTAACATTGCTGAAATCATCTTTATAACTAAGTATCTTTGTATAATAGTCTAGTACTGCTTTGTGTTGTTCCAACCAAACCATGCCATTAATCAGATCATAAGATCCTAGTGGTAGGATGTTCAGATTGGTCCTTATATTTTGACCATCTAAGCTGAACTCGAAATAAGAAATAATGTCAACTACTTTCCCTTTAGTACCTTTTGCTAGTTATACAAGCCATGATTTTGTGTGCTTCAGTTTCTTAAGTTTATTTGACTCTACTACATTAGCAGTAATATAACTTAACGTATCTCCAGGGTCAATTAAAACATAAATTTGACTGTCATTGATTTTACCTTGATTTCTACCACCAAGGACTAGTGGTCAACATGTCAACCATCTATGGCTACATTTATCCGATGCAGGCTTCTGTCCACGTCTCCCATTGTCGAGGCTTATTGCAAATTATGAACAACAGTTATGTTTGCTGAAATTAAACATGGAGAGTTCCTCCTTAGATGAGGCTCTCCACATTCCCAACATTTTAATGGCTCATAGGAGTTGTCCCCAAACTTATCTGTTTCTAGTTTTACCAATTTACCGTTGCCTTGCGTATTTGGATGATTGGAGTGAAAATCCTTTCTTGGAAAAAAAATTGTTGCATTCCGAGAAGGAGTTGGTTGGTATCCCTTCTCCCGTTGGTTCATTCGATCTTACTTCTTATCCTTCCAGGCTTTAGGAAACTCTACCCGTTGTTTATACTGGTCATAGCACATTCATGCTTTACTGAATACCTCACTCAAGGATTTGGGGTTCTCAAACTCAATTTTGTCCCTCTAGGACTGTGGTAAACAGCTTAAGAATAGTTGGATTTTTACCTTATCCTTCCGGATGTACGGTACAAACCTTATTACTTCCAGAAATTTATTTATAAGGTCCTCCATCATCATTTGTTTGATTCGTAACTCGTAAAATTATTTCATCTTCCTTTCATAATATCTTTCAGAAATGTATTATTTCTTGAAATACTTCTTAAAGTCGAACCATTCCAACTGTTTCTCCTTTAGGCCCTTGGTCAATTTTATTTCTTGCCACCAAATGATGGCCTTCCCCTTCAGATTGTAGATGGCCATTGTGACCTTCATGTTGCTGGAATAGTTGTAGATTTGGAAGTATTTTTTGATGTCCAACAACCACACCTTAGCTTCTTCTCTTGTCCTGGATTCTCCATCAAAGGTAACTTGTTTAATATTTTTAAATTCTCCTTCAAGGTGGTCTACTTGTTTTCTTTTTCTATCTAGTTTAGTTTTTTATTTAGCTGAAGGTGTTCCTTCAGATGAACTGTCTCTTTTTTCTATTTCTGGCCCATATTTCATGGAGGCCCTTTTGTTGAACTCTTCGTCATGGTTATTGTCTTTTGTGATTTTCTTGGTTACTATACTACACAACATGACTTCATTTATCTCTTGTTGTTCCTGTTGTGCTTTCTTCAATTTTTCATTGTTGGATTTTAAAATCTGTAGTTCAACAATAGGATTCCTTATTGTTTCCAACACCTCCGTGGGTGAGCCTCCATCATTATTATGTCTTGGATCTCCAGGATTTCCTTGCTACGTATTTCCTTCCATTCTGATTTCTACACCCTCTTGAGCTGCCATAATTAACTCAAAACAAAAAGGGCTTTCTGTTTGTAACCATAAGATTTATTAGTTTTACATAAATTGAAATATATACTAAGAAACTAATGTGGCCCTGTTCAGACCTAGTTTTGTAACTTTTTTCTCTGATACCATATGTAATGTATCTCAAAAACTGTCTAAAAATAAATAAAAAATCTATTTGTACATTTATCCTTGAATAACTTCGATAATCAAGAAAGTTAGGCTTTCTATTATAATGCTTGAATCTAAGAGTTTGCTAGATTTCTTACTGTCATCGAGTTTCATTACCACTCAACTTAATGTTTTGAAACCGACAATATAAGAAGTTCTTAATCCACATTTCAATGTTTATTTAAAGTCCTGTAACTATAATTACTTTCTCATTTGTTTGTACCTATAACCATTACCATAGGCTTACAATAAAATGAATTTGGGGTTTATGGCCTAAGAATTACGTGTTAGACCATACACATAAACCATTACCATAGATTTACAATATATACAACTTAGCTAAAAGGTCGAACGTTAGAGTATACTCTTCTGTGAAAAGTTTAATATAAGAAGTCCCCTTTATTTTAAAGTATTTGGATACAGGATAGTGGTTAGGTAAGGCCTTCCAGTGAAACTTCGTGTACAAATATGTTATAGCACTCTACCGCACTAGTAAGTCCCATTCAGCTCCACTTGTCTAAATGTAGTGTCAACTGTACAATATATTAACTGCATTTATTGTGATTTGGGGTTAAAGGTTTCCATGAATCGCACCAACGCTCCCTTAATCTGTGGCTCATTCAATACCAAAGGAGAGTTAGGTCTGATATGTACTTAATCCTGACTAGGGAATTAAAGGTGGTAGGATACATGCTACAGTCAAGGCCATCAATTGACCTGTTACCCAATGTGGACGTGCAAAGTTGATCTCATCACCTGGTCATTCGTAGCTGCAAAACTTATTATTCGAGGAAGGTGTTTGCTAGGTTAATGGATTTTTTTTGTGGGGAGGTTCTTCAGAAGTCTATCTCTGTCTCTCTGATTTCTTGGCAAAGGGAAAAAATGGTGAGGATTTTCTCATAGTGGAGGGAGCATCGCTATCTAACCCACTGGTAAGTTTTCTCATCATTTATGCGTCTCTATTCATAGATTTGTGGCTGAGTTCTATTTCTCTTGCAACCACTATGGATAACCTACGTGTCGCAGTTATTATACTATCTGTAAGTGGTTATTCTCTCATTCCCAAATCTCCAGGAAGACCCTAGAATATCCTCCCCTCTGCTAAGTAGTTTTATTACTGCGTTCTTTTCTATTCTGTAAATTCCGAAAGGGCTTGATACCTCGTTCCTTGGTTTTCTTGGTGTTTTGCAAGTAGATTGCCTCTAGGGAATGATGTTCCTGCTCTACTTCACTATCTTGTATCATCATTTGGTATTGATTTTTTGCAGGATATTTCCTGGATTCCATTCCAGAGGTTAAGTGTATCAGGGTGAGAGCGTTGCACTGTAATAAATTTTATTTGTTTCGTAGGCTATAAATTCCCATCGTGGCTGGTTATACTCCAATTAGTATCTAAATAATGTTCTCCTCGACCCAGATTTTCTCATCCTCCTCAAAGTGCCCTTTCGCTTGTATACCATCCTCATGAATAACCCATAACCCCAAAGAGAATGTCCTTGAAAGGATCTTTCATAATTGTTTTTTATTTTTTTTTCAAATGTTGATTTAATGGTACCTCTCAGGTTCAAAATATTTATATCATATAACTAGTAAATATTTAAGGGTTCTGTATTAAATTACCGTGGTCTATCAATAGGCTAAATCATTCTGTGTTACCTTAATCCTTTCTTTGTAAATTTTAAAAGAAACAGATTCCTGTGTCTAACATTCATATCAACTGTATTTCGATTTTATCTCCTTAGAAATATTTTGTCTAGTATATTATATGTATCTTGTCTGTACCTCAGAGTATAATCATGCACAGTTTAATGTCTCTAGAATCGGTACTAGAAGTACTGTTATATTTACAAAAACCATAGTTTCTTGTATAACTTCTTTCTTGAACTGAATGTTGTAACTAAAGATAGGGCCCTATTTGATGCGAGGTACTTATCATCTTAATCAAGCTCGCTCCTCGACTTTCGGTTGGTGGACGACCATAGCTGGGAGAGCATCCACACAGAAAATCCAAGATAAGTACAGGTTCTGTCAAGTGATATATTTTCATTCTGTCGATAAATTTATTCACCCTTCTTTCGTATAGTTCTAATATTTCAATGGAATATTTAGTTACTAATATTTTAATGGTACGAATTTTGCAGAGTCCTCGTTAGTATGCAGTTTCAGATACCCTGCCCATCCTTGGCGACAAAGGTATTCGAGTTCCATACCTGTAACCCTCTCTTTCTCATTCTTTTGTTCTAGAGGAAGGGCATGGTCCCTTTCTAGTCCTTTTATTAACTATGTAGTTTTGTTATGTTTTCAATATCATTTGATTAAGGGTAACCTATCTTGTGATGGTAATTTCTATCGTTGAAATAGAACAAAGTATGGGATATTTATTGGTTCCCAAAACCAGATGAGATATGTAATATATTCTTAAAATAATTTCCAGGGTTTCCCTCTAACTTTCTTGTAATGGCATACTGGTTATTTCATTGATTTAATATACTAACACCATATTGGTCTCTTCCAAGAAAAAGATTTTGAATTGAATAAAGGTACTCAACTATTGCCGACTTATATGTATATCTTATCTATAGTTTAATCCAGATAGCATGATGGTAAATAAATTCAATTTGAACTGATACTGTACTCGCGTTAAAGTCTTCCCCTTTTGATTTCTAGGTGATTATGTTGTTATTTACACAGTTATGAATCTATTCAGGAGTATGAATAAATTATGTGAATTTTTGGGATGTCCATTTTTCCTTGGGCCTTTGTGCCTCTTGTGATTAGTTATGGTAACTAAACTGTGTTAACTAATTCACTCCAAATATAATTTCCAACATTCCAATCTGTGGCCCCATAGACCAATTCGTCCTATAACTTTTTCATTAAAACACTGGTTGATATAAATATGTGTAAATGTTGTAGGTTTCTATGATAATTCTTATAATTTGCAAGGTCTCTTTTGTAATTTAAATATAGATATATACATAAATATTAGGCACTTGTGATTATATTTATCTCCTAATAATCATGACTTTTTAGCTGGTACATGGAAGAAATCTCAGTTAATTACTCTACTATTGTGCATGCCTTTATATACTAGAAAGTAAGCATACATCTATACATATACATATATCTACACTATGTAGTTTTCCATTGGCATTCAATACGTATATGACCCCAATCTGCATTAAAATTTATTTGTGGGGTTTCAACTACAATGTTTTATCTTACTACAGTAGTAATCCAAATCACAACACAAATATTCTATAAGAATTGACTAGGCATATCCTTTCAGCTAGTATACTTATGGGAATTAATGTTCATAACAGTAATACGATGCAGCAAGGAAAATCCATTCTAAACTAGTATGGAGACATTCTAGAAGTCCATAAGTTCAATAGGATGCATTCAATCTTTCATCCTTAATATTATTTCTAGTTAGAATTAACAGATGCATTCTATCAAGTATTTAACCATATAACATTCAGCGAGAGAAGGGACAAAATAACATATCTAAAATAATACACTGAAAGACAAAGGGAACAACCATGTTCCTCCCAACTGTAGAACAGGGCAACCAAAACCAATTGCCAAATTCACCCCCTATCCTGACCATGAATCCATGAGGGCGAACGTGGAAAAACTTCTCCTCAGCAATGTCCTACAGCTCCCACAGCTCTTCCCTTGCCTCACACTCAAGTATTGTTCATAACAACAAGTAAATCAATAGTCTCCTTCCCTAACATACTTGGCAGCGTCCTACCTCCTCACATATACTATTTATCAATTTTCCTAGGTCTTTTTCCCTTTCTTGGAAATTTTCGCAGCTTTCTAAATCCTTGATTTTCAGGGGTAGCCAATGGCCAAATCACTGATTTTCCACTTGTAACAATCAGCCTAGAGGTAGTTTTAACATGTTCCCCACTTATGGAGTCATTGTCCATTGATTTTAACATGGTTGTTCCATTTGTCCTCCTGCAATCAATATAAAATATTTTGTTTTTATACAAGTGTCATAGTCAAATAGTTAGTTGAGTCAAATCAGATCTCTGCCCAACAGTCATAATAATTAATTAGAATTATCAAATTCAAAATTCATAATTGCCATACATTGAAAAAAAATTCCAAATTTGTATTTACTAAAAACATAATAAGTTTAAAGCAATTTTAAATTTCAAAATATTTTATTTTTCTGGGGATATCACATTCTTTCCCCCTTCAATAAAAGACTCTCCTTAGTGTTCGTTCCTTTCTTGGAACAGGATTGGATGAGATTTCCACAAATATCCCTCCAACTCCCAAGTGGTATCCTCAGGACTAAAGTGCTTCCATTGCACCTTTACTTGAGCAATGAATCTGTTCCGAAGTGCCATTTCTCTTTGGTCCAGAATGCGTAGGCGTTCCACCTGCACCAAGTTCCAATCAATCACATGTGTAGGGTCATGAATATATCTTTTCAACAAAGAAACGTGAAATACATTATGAATTCTTAGATTAGATGGAAGTGCAAGTTGATATGCTACGGGTCCAATTTGAGCTAGTATCTTGAAGGGCCCACAAAACCTGGGTGACAACTTGGCACAGTTCCCTAACTTCAACGAGCTTTTTCGGGCTTTGACCTTCAAATAAACATGGTATCCCACTTGAAATTTCAAGTGTCTTCTTTTCTGATCTGCATAGCTCTTATGTCTGTCCTGTGCTTCTTTCGAGTTTTGTTGTACCTTTCATACCATGTTCTCCATTTCTTGGCGCCCACGGATTGGGCCACGTGGTGCCCATGGATTAGGCCACGTGGCATCCACAGATTGGGCCATGTGTCCTCATACCATTAGCCACCAAAGGATACGTGTCAGCAAATGATTCACTCAGAACCTGCCAATAGATGACTGCCACATCATACCACATCACCTTGCCATGCTAGCCCTGCCGTACGGCTCTGTCACGTGCCATGTCTTCGTACGGTTGCAACGTTAGATGCTGACATCATCCATGCCACGTGTCACCTCTGGATAGGTCCATCCGTACGAAAAAATGTTCAAATCTTCCTACCACGTGTCACTACTCGAGGCTGCCATGTGTTGCCTATATGGACCTACCACATGTCATCTGTATGGACATGCCACGTCAGCATCCGTACGGACTGTACGGTCTGCATAGTCAGCAAATTTTTTTTGCCTCTTTGACTTTTCAGAGAGAATGGGATATCTTCTCCATACGGACTCCGTTTGACAAAGTAAATATACCACCAGAATCGGGAAGACGAGATGGACGCAATGGCGTTGGTTTCATCAGATTTTGAGCACTTTCATTTTTGAGCATTTTTCAAGCCCTATCAGGCTTTTAGATCCGATTTCAGATCAAGGAGCAACTCTTGGTGGGTGAGGGAAATGAGACAAATAATAAATTTAAAGAAAATAATTATGGAGGAAAGGGGGGGATGGATGACACTTGTGCAAAGGAGAATATTTAGAATATTTTTATTAAAACTTAATTTAAATGTGATTTAGGGAAATTTGGAGGTGCTAAAAACTCTATAAAAGAAAGGGAAGATGAGGAAGAAAGGGATTGGTTGTTAGCGTAACGTTACACTGTCGGATTGTGACTTGACTAATTACTTGTGAAGAGTTGGGATTTTCCATCTCGGATAGGAGTGGTAGCTCGACCTTGCGAGGTGAGCTGGGAAGCTAGACATACCATATGGATAGTGTGTGGCCCCTTTGCGGCTCGGGGGGCTAAGGGGGAAGCAGAGTACCCCTAGCGATTGGCTGGGAGGTACCAGTGAGGTCTCAATGGTTGGTGAGAGGGAGTGGCACGGAGCACGTGGACGACACTCGGAGCAGGAAAAGGGCAACGGTACACTCTTTGATTTGTAGAGTAGAATGCATTAGGTTATGATTGGATCTTCTTGTGTAATGGAAATCTGGATGGATGAATGTTTAATTTAAATAGATGTTGGTTATCGTTGGGTTGAATGGTTGTTCTTTATTTACTTACTCCTGCGGATTGTTGTGTTTTTAATATTGATGTAAATTTTACTGTGTTAATTGATTAACCTCTAGCCTGGTAGTGATCATTTCATTTCTATCCCATGTACGACTTAGCTCATTGTGTACAACCACGTTGGAAAACTGATTCTGGCCCACTCCTTTGCAATTTGATTACCCAAGAAAACCCCTTTCTGGCCTTTTCATTTTTGGCAGTTGGTGGTTGTGAATTCGAAATCCTTTTGACGACATTCTACCTTTTACTTGGAAAATGTTTTCTAGATTGTTGTTTTTCAACATGATTTTTACCCTAATCTATATTTTTACCATAGACTGTTTTATTGACCAAATTATTTATCACACAGATCCCATGGATTTCCCTGTTACACGATCTTACCCTGATATTAATTTTTCCACGACTGTCTGTTACCCGGTTCCTTCTTGCTTCTTGAGGTAAATTTAAGCTCTGCATTCACAATCCTCTGACCAATGAATGTCTTGTCCTTTGAAATTTTTGGCACCGTACCCTGTGTTATCCCACCGCTTCTGCAAGGGAAACTTACAAACTTTGAAATTAAATCGTTTATGCCTCTTCTACAGTTCCACATTGCTCTTCCAAAATCTTGAGGTAGCGATCAACCCAACTAGGCTATCCATTGCCAGTTACCTTAGGGTGTAGCCGAGCTTCTTCTGTACTGAGCCTGCAATTATTTTTTTACCTTTAGAACTTGTCCGTCCTTACGTGCAGTACCTATAAGTTTTAGGCATAGACTCCATGCATATTGGGAGTGAATCATGAACAACGAGAGGGGGAAAACTTGCCTGTGTTTTACAAATCCGAACCACTACATTTTTTGGTGTAATTCCCCTGCGTTTTGGGTGCAATACGCTGGGAATTTTGGTTGTTATTCATACATCTTAATGCATGGCATGAGGGCCAGCGAATGGGCATGCATTGAGAAGATTTTTGGACCTTCTTGGAAACTCCTTAAACAGTTCCACCCTCCTCTACCCACTCAACAACACTAATTTACCCATGCACACATCCGCAATGGTGTTGTTCACTCAGCGGCAACACAGTTCTTTCCATCTACCCACAGCTACAAAATTGTTCACACAACATTAATTCCTCTCACCCTTTGTGTAACGCTCTGCCAAATCCCAAATCCCATTTATCTCCCGGAGTTCAACGTCCAACCTTAATTATAGCAACAAGTATATTTCGATATGAATTTATTGTGAAGGAGATAAATATCCTTTTTCATCCACCGTTACAGATGTTATCATTTATAGATAGTTATTTTAGTTTAGTTACTTAAGTCGAGAAGTCTTTATAATACATGGTGTCCTTTATGGTGTTCTGTGTAACTACCTTTTACAATTCTTGATTTTTACTGGATTTTTGTCCATTTTACAATCTAACTGGATTCTGATGTAAATTCCCGGATTCTATCCATTCGGTGATCCTACTACTCTGTGTAACTGGCCACTGATATGCACACATGTCTCTATTCTTTGTTATAGAGGTTGATTTGTAAATTTTTATATTCTGTTGAATATATAGAGTAACTTTTCCGTGGAAAAAAAAAGGAAGTTAAGGAGGTTATCCTTTATAGTTTAGATATTTTAGTTTAGTTACTTTAGTTGCAGGCCCTTTTTGTATACCTTATCATTGATGGTAATATTATGTTCAATTTAAATCAAAATATAGCGTTAGTGTTAGACCACATGAACCGAATTTTATTGTTATTTATTGCAAGATCATTATAGTATAAGGTGAAATGTTGATTTGTCTTAGGGTGAGTTATTATAATGCATTGCATTGGTAACATACAAGAAGTGTAGTGATCATTATTTTATTTGCAAGTCATATTAATATAAAACGTGATGTTGATATGGTATTATGGTAAAGGTAATGCAATTTTATTACATTGATAACACCCAAGATGTAATGTGGTTATTATTTATCTACAAGGTTAGCAAAAAAAGATAATGTTGATATCATTTTAGGGAAAATATGGTTGAATGTTGTCAAATGTATAATCCTACACACATAAAATAAATGTTAAATATTATTGTAATTAGATGATGATGTGTTATTCAGTTCTTATTTTCTTTTATTTTTAGTCCTTATACTTTCTATATTTATAACTTAAGTAAGACCAGGAGGTAAGGTGATTGATATTTGTTGGCAAGGTTATTTAAAAAGAGATAGTGTTAACCTCATTGTGGGAATGTGGTTGAATGTTGTCGAATTGTTACATATAAAAATGCAATGTCCTTAAACTAAGTACAATAAGTCATTTGGTAATAGGGAATTTCAATCAATTGATTTTACATTATTTTTAGGAGTAGATTTAGCAACTCGTGAACTAATGGAAATTATAGGGAGTAACAGATCGGTAATTGATGCTAATTGAGTCATGGATAATGCCTTGTCCTAATGATGGTTGGTTGATGTCGGAGTTCATTCGGGTTTGTGTTTCTGTAATGGTCATGGTTATTTGTTAATTATTGTTGTACGTGGTTGTTATCATTTTATTGCTTGGTTTGCTTGTGTCGGGCGGGATATAGACACCTCCATGTTCCTCAGAACAGTCGCTATCCCGGAGACCTTAAATGGTTAAAATCGATGGAAACCTGGGATTGAGAGTTGCTTATGTGTCTTGGAGGTCAACACCCTTGCAGGGTAGGACGGATGGGTAGTCAGTCATTTTATTTGTTGGTTGATGGTCATTCATTGTTGGCAGAGGTTTATATATGTCTTAGATCTTTATGTTGTCATCACATTGCATGCGTCATTTTCATCGTCATATGGTGACACAGAGTTGAATGTATTTATTATCCTTGTACACATGCACACACTCACAAAAAAAAAAAAATTGCACTTGTTATAAGAGGTTGTGGTCATAACGAGGAGGCCGTTACATATGGTATCAGATCCAAGTTCAACCCGTGACTTGGGATTGCTAAAGATTTCATTGACAGGATTTGATTATACTACTGTTGATCAAGTTGATTGTGTGCGTGCTGGTAATCATGGTTAGAGGACACCATGGAGGTAGACAACGACGTGCTAGGGGAGGAGGCGTGACACCTCCAGTAGCATCCACACCTGAGGTGTCTAACCCCCCGAGAGAGGAGCAGGTTCCCAGACAGGAGCAGATAGCAGTTCACGACATAGTTGGGATGATGAGATATTTCAAGCACATGTCCGAGGCATTGATCATCTGCTTGGACAGAGATGAGGCTAGGGAATCGACACCCATTGAGGTTCTGCTGCGTGCACTAGCCGTTACTAGTAGCTTTCACTGTGAACTCGAGAAGGTTAAATTTCTCGAGTTCTTTGGTGCCCCGGACGGTGCAGCTGCCGAGGCATGGTTGGAGAACATGTCGATGTGCTTATCATTTCGTGATTATACCTCCAACATGAAGGTCCACATGGCTGTCTTTCAACTAAAGGGGAGCGCCCTTCTATGGTGGAATATGCTCCTACCACAGTTGAACATGGTGGTTGAAGATGTGTCCTGGGAACTGTTCGAGGAACGGTTCTGAGAGAGGTACCTTTTAGAGGAATTCACTGAGCATTAGCTCAATGAGTTCAACGCATTACGAAAGGGAGGTTGTACGGTGCTCGAGTATGAGGCACATTTTATGGAGCTCCTCTGGTATGCTCCGCACCTTAACACAGAGAAACTTAAGGTCAACCGGTTCAGTTCATGTTTGTGTATAGGGTCATGCTATGGAGCGCTCTGATTATGCCATATATTTTTATGTGTTCATTTTTGAAGAGTGAATTGTTTGAGTCATTTGATAACTGAGAGAACAGAAATCATGGTAGAACTCATGACACATTTGAAACCATTCAAAACCTTTGTAGCGCATATTATATGATGGTGGCATGGAGATTCGAGGGGCTAACCTAATTTGCATATGCCTTAATTCCTTTATGGTGAGTTTATTGGATTAGTGTTCATAGAATTGGATATATTAGCAAGTGGATTCAACAGTATTTAGGCCTTTAATTTAATTGTTTCCTCATTCCTTGTTATATTTTAATTTCATTAGATAAAGAAGTAATTGAAATTAATCCTGAAAAATTATCTTTGATTTCATTTGATTTCTGTTATGTTTTAAATTTAATTTCTGAGGAGCAAGGAACAGACCAATTATTATGTTTGGAAGGTCTTATATGCCATACAATAAAATGGTAAGTTCTCTTTAATGATTTTTTTCCTCTTCTTGATTCAATTAATTTTATGTCATTCATTTTCATTTTTTTTATTTTTTATTTTGTGTTAAGGATAGAAGAGTTTCCTCTTCTTGATTTAATTAATTTTATGGCATTCATTTTCATTTTCTTTTTTGTTAATTTTGTGTCAAGGATAGAAGAGAATTTCAGATAATTTACTTGTTCATGGCTTGGCCCACTGATTCTAGAAATATTATCCACTTACATTTAAAAAAAACAAAAATGAAAATGGTGGAATTGCCTACACATACAAATGGAAATGTAGAAGAAAATGAATCTCTGCAACATTAGAAACATGTAAATTAACCTATGGTTTTCCTCTCATAGTTTCCCAGATGTATAATTTCCCAGATGTATAAACTTATCAAATTAGATTAGATTGACTGCAATGTAATAGATTAGTAGATTATATAGATAGAGTATATTTCACATTCATTCTTTTCATGGCTCGAGTAGCATAGTGATTAGTAGTAACACTAAAAAACAAGAAAGGGTTTCTAGTGCTAACCCGAGCATATCAATGCTGGCATTTGTTAGAGGTTGCCTTGACTAATTTTCCCCTCTCTCTTTCTTTCATTCGGTGCTCTGTTGTGCATGCAGTGCACAGTATGAGGAAGTAAACAACAAATTGGTATGGTTTTCTTCAATATCCGTTAGCTTAAGTGCGCCTTTCCAAACTCTCAAATGATGTAAGGATTTCTTATTATATTAACGCTAGGGTTTTTTGGATGTTACTTTGACATTTTCCGGAAAATATAATTATTATCCCATTTGGTTCTCTACTATGCATGTCGTGTGACTCCATTTGGTGATCAAACTCCTAATCATTTTACAGGCAATGCTCAGTAAAAATTGTTATTCAATTCTAAACTAGAAGTACATTGACGTAAATTATGGTCAATGAAAACAAATATCTCCTATACCTTTGTTCGTGTGGGCTTAGCTCTTGTTCTGTTGGAGAGTTAGATGGAAAGAATGAGAACTAATGTCATCAACCTTTTAGAAACCTTTTAGAAACTTGAGAAACTAGAAACTATTGAGAACAGTCGAGAATTATTAGGATTTATATTATTGTTAGATTTATGGATGTAAACTATGTGTAGAGTTTATGGAACATTAGATTTTTTGAGTGGACATTCCATCTATCAATACTCTCACACAATTTACATTTAGAAGTCTAACAACAATATTAGGACTAACTGGAAGTTTTTGAAGTTTGTGAACTAGGATTAAAATATTTACTAGTACCAATGGAGTGGCATTGTTGTTTACTTTAAGAGGATGTAGACATGCCCATCAAAGTCACAATGAGGATTTAGTCAATTTGTGAGTACATTGAATGATTAATTGGGAAATTTTGTGTTATTTGTTAGAAATTTTATGCATAACATTATATATTTAATTGTATATGAGTTTTGTATCAAAATATTAAGATGGTTGTTATAATGATTAAATCCAGGGTTTGGATAATTAAATTTTGAAATTCAAGATTTGGTTAAAAACATGTTAGTTAAACTTTTAAAATTAAGTTTGCTTGTAAATCAAGTTTTATAAGAGGTTAATGGGTTGCTCAATAATTGTGGATATGATTACAATAATATAAAAATCAAATATATTTTTTTAACTTTTAAAATAAAAGTTTGGGATATAATTTCATTTTTTATTTTTAAAATAGTCTTATTATAAAGTTATTGAAAGCAGTTAAGTTGTTGCTTAATTATTGAGATTGAATATAATAATATAAATAGTTAAAACATGTTGTTCAACCCTGAGGATTTAATATGTCCGTAAAATATGTTATTCAACTCTAAAGATTTAATATGTGTATCTAACTTAAGAAAATGAAAATGATTTAGTTGTGGTTGATTTAATATGTATCTAACTCAAGACAATGAAAATGATTCAGTGATTGATGTACGCTTACACATGTAAAAATTAAACGTAAATAATTCATAAGTAATCAATAAGCTTGGTTTTTTAAATTAATTGAACCATCTTATTTAAAATATAAGTAGTGGATAGGGAAATCATACATTAAACATGGTTAGCTCTCTTAGAATTACCCTTCAACCTATGGGATGTGACCATAGAATACAGCTCTAAAAATTGGTCCAAGTTTCCATGTAAGTTTCCATGTATGTCATAGTTAGCATGCAGACTTGGTTGGTTTGGAAACCACTTTTGAAGATTTTTTAGCACTATTTTATAAATAATGTGTTATAAACAAAAAAATAAAAAATATAAATTATTTTCACTTATTTTTTAAAATCAGTTTATAAATGACCACGAGCCCAACTCCGATCATAAACCTTTAACCCTAAGTTTATAATTTTCCATGCACAGGAGCTCGATTGGAGAAAATTATGATAATCAAAGGAATAAGTAAAGTTGACATTTTCTTAAAAGATTTAAATAGTAAATTAAATATCCCAACTTATAAGGATAACATTGAAGAACTCTACCATAATTTTACAACTACCCTTTCCACATCTATTAACAAGTTCTCTTTATAGGTGTCATGTCCTAGCCATTAGGGATGCTTCTAATCAGTCTTTAAAACTTGATAAGATCAATATGTACAAATCCCTAATTAAAAAGAAAAAAATGTACTATATCAATAAAAGGCAAGAACAACTTTCACAAGTATATAAGCTTGATCCTAAGATGTTCTGGAGCCAAATTATAAACCACAATACTAAAGAAAATAATAGGATTTCCTTTAGGGATTGGAATTCCTACCTTAAAAGTCTTTACGAGTTTCGTAATTCCATGGACACCATCCTCATTGTCCCTACAGAGGAATAAGTTTTATCTTTAGATGACATAGAGTTTTTGGTCAAGAAGCTTGCAAATGGGAAAGATAAGGACATTGAATGCTACCAAGCTGAAATTTTTAAAATCAGAGGGGCTATCCTTATCCCTCACATACTAAAGCTCTTCAATTTAGCATTCAAGCAGGGATTCCCTAAACCCTAGACACAAAGCCTCATTGTTCGTATTTTTAAAGATGGGGATATAAACATTCTCTTTAATTATAGGACCACTATGATTTGCTCGATTTTAGCGAAGATTTATGGAATTACTTTGGAAAAGAAGAATAGACTTTTGCTAGAAATTCACAGTAAAAGAGCTAAAGGCCAGACCGGGTTTAAGAGATATCAGTCAACTATGGAACATATTGTTACCTTTAGTATCATTTCAGAGGAGTTATGAAATACTAAAACCAATCGTTTTTGTTGTTTTGTTGACTTTAGAAAAGATTTTGGCATGGTTCCTAGAAAAACCTTTGGAATAGGTCGGAAGAGACAATAGTGCCTCTCAAGTTGAGGGATTTTGCAATAAGGATGTATGAGAACATTATTGCTAAGTTTAAAAAAACTGAGGGCTGGTCAAAAGATATTAACTGCAATATTGGAATCAAAGAAGGTTGTCCCTTGTCCCCTATTCTTTTTGGCATATACATTGACAAGTTATAAGATTTATTGGAAAAAGAAGGTTGTGTCGGCCCTACTCTCGCTAGTATAGTCATGAATCTTCTTCTTTATGCCAATTATATTGTTCTTATGGCAAGGAGTCCCCATGATATTGAAAACCAACTAAGAATCCTCAAGGATTCTTGATCCAATATGGGTATGATTGTTAATACTGATAAGACTAAGGTGATGAATATTAAATCTAATAACATCACTTATTGATCCATATTATTTTCAGAATGAAATTAAAGCACACCAATTACAATGAAATACTCATGAAAATTGCGAGAAACAAATAAATACAACAATACTTGATTTCTATTAATGAAAGAATTGTAAAGAGACTGTAAAAATACACAGTGCAAGACTCGCCAGAATGGTAGTAACTTTATCTCTGAGAAGATATGTGATGGCTACGCTCATTCCCATGAAGATGATTACAATAAGGCTCTAAAATCCTTTTTATGATAAACATGAATTCCAAAACCCTAGACATCGAAAAATCTAACCTTAGGAAATGAAACGCCAAAAGTCATGTGGGCCCTATTTGGGTAAGTTAATACATTAACTTTCCGGGGTCGTAACTTTTTCATATGATATCCGTTTCAAGCGCATGGTATCCCATTGAAAAGGTATTTTTGAGAACTACACATTACGTCATCGAACTCTTACTCTGTCTATAGTTTGATTGTGGCACCCCAAAAAAACATTGTTTAGGGCCCCAAAATGGCCCTCGAAGTATAGAAATATGTGTTGACATGAAAAATCCCAAATTAAGTCATTTGGATTAGGTGGCAGTCCACCAATATCCACCTAGAAGATGCGTAGGGATTTAGATAGCCCCAGAAGTGTAGAACCCATAATTACAAATAAGTACAGAAGAACATGGTGAAATAAAGAATGATAAGAGAATCTAGTTGGAATAGGTTGGTGGCCACCAATATCAACCTAGATTAGTCCTCCCTCATTAGGAATAAATTGTCTCCATTGTGTTGAGTTTCCAGGGAAGAGGGGAAGGAATTTTCTGAATTTGAATCTTGGTGAGATGTGTGCCTTGTTGGAGAAGTTTTGTTTCTTGGTCAGTGGAAGACTATCACAAACCTGTTGTTGGTGGGGTTGAATCTTTTCCACCAACCTGTTGTCTCTGGATTTGATGGGGCATTATGCAAGAACCATTGTAGGTGAAGAAACAATATCTTCTTTTTCTTCAGAAATATTTTTTTGATGGACATAAGGTGTTGACGCTACAATGGTTGTAGTTTTATTCTCTGCATCCTTTGAACAGACTATGGAGAGGATGAATTTTGTAGTATGAGAGATTACATTTCTACAATGCTTTGGTGGATCAATAGTCATAACTACCTATGGTATTCTATATAGATGACTATCCAGGGTAATAATGACACTACAAGGTCTAAACTCATAAACAACATGATATTTCCACATATATGGTTGGCCCCAAAAAACATCACAATCATCAATAGGGGAAACATCACACACTACCTCATACTTGAAGGGATGGATGCCATAAGACAGGCAACACTACTGGTTGACATGAAGATATTGCCCCTGGTGAAGCCACTCGATGTTGTATCGCTATGGGTGTGGTGTTGTCGACAACCCCAACTGTTTGACGACCTTAACTAATATGAGGTTCTTATGACTATCGTTATCGACAATGAAATGCAATGGGGTCCCCTTCGCCCATATATGTGAATGGAAGAGGTGCTCCCCCTCTTCAGGATCTACTGGTTCTTCTGGTTGAAATGTTATGGTCGTAGCAGTGGGATCTGTGTTGATTTTTTGTCTAGTTTCAATATTTTCTGGATTGGATTCTGAATTAGGGTTTGGCTCCTTGTCTTGAACCTCATCTACCTTTGATTGTTTCAAGCAAAACTCATCGGTGTTGAACCAGGTTATTTTGTGGAAATCACACCACTTCCCAGTGTCATTCTTCATATTTCCTTTACCCTTCTTGTCCCGGGTCTTGGACTGGTTGTCTAGAGGCTGTTGGTGATCTAGGTTTTATGAGAAGAATGAAATGAATACATATTATTATTATTCTTAACATAAAAATATAATAATATTAAAGATACAGTAACATGGATATAGTAAAATTGGTTTTTATTCAATAAGAAAATGTGTTGAAACTGTAAAATGCAACGAAAAATGAGTTTTCTAGAATGGTGGTGGATTATCTCTGAGAACAGATGTGACGAATGCACTCATTCACAAGAATATGGTTACAATGAGCCTCTCCAATACTTTTTACAATAAAAAGAATTCTAAAACCCTATACATCCATAAACATAACCCTAGGAGATGAAGTGCCAAAAGTTGTGTGGGCCGCGTTGAGGTAAGTTAGTACACCAACTTCCCAGGGTCGTAACTTCTACATAGGATATTCATTTTAGGCACACGATAGCCCATCAAAAAGGTCTATCAGAGGAATACACATGTTTCCTTCAGACTCTAACTCTGACTATAGTATAATTGTGGCAATCCCTAAAAACGTTGTTTAGGGCCTCAAAATGGCCCCGGAAGTCAGGGACCCGAAAAATAGAAACAAATTTCCAAACTTCCAACTACCAAATGAGTTAGCTGGAATAGGTGGGAGGCCACCGAAATCCATATTTGACCCCCAGTGAGGAAATTCCTGCTAGATTTGACCCCCAGTGAGCCACTTGCCTTAGTGCAGGAGCTGCCCTAGTTTGACAACTCAATAAAGTTGGATCATTTGCTAGTGTGTGCCAAGGAAAAGGGGAATGTTGAGATCAAAATCATTGTCACCAACAACCTTAGTGATGGTGTAAGGTCCATAACATAGTGGGAGAAACTTCTGATATGGCCTTGTAAGTCGTTCTTTTTGCAAGTGAAACCACAATTTGTTTCCCACCTAAACTTTATGTGGCACCTGATGTTGATCATGGAACTTTTTGTACTTGGAATTGGACTTCTGTAAAATATCTTAAACCTATTAGCGGATGTGCTGGATCCATTCAATGAACCGAGAGGATTTTTTAGCTTCAGTTGGAGCTGGATATGAGTCGGTTGGGGTGGCCGCAAGATGTAGTGAAACATGCATGGGACCCAATGGTTGTAATTCCAACCCAATCTGAAAGGGGTTCTAGTCAGTTAAGCTATGCAGGGCTCGGTTGTAGCTACATTGAACTAGTGAAGAATCACATCCCATCTATAGGGGTTCTTGTAATTATACATGTGCAAGATATGTATGATCATATGATTGACGATCTCAGTGTGGCCATTTTTTGGGGGGTAAAAGGTATGATATTTGGTGAGCTTGGTGTCCAAAAAATACCATAGGCTTAGCCATAATGTGCTAAGGAAATGACTGTCTTGATCTAAGACAATGGTTAGTGGGATTAAAAAATGTACCCATAGTCGTTCAAAGAACATCTTGGTAGTGGCTTCTATTGTGATTCTCTTCTTGCAGGCGACTAGGATTGCCATCTTGGAAAATCGATCAATAACCACAAAAACACAGTCATTTCCCCTCTTGGTGGATGAAAGGCCTGACTTGTAGTCCACTAAGATGGATTCCCATGGACTATCAAGATTAGGAAGGGGTGTATATAGGCCCTATCTCTTAGTGTTTGGTTTTGTAATAGTGCAGGAAATGAAGGACCTGATATACTTGTTGACATCCTTTCGAAGTTTTGGCCAGTAGAAATGTTTGTGCAACACTGCCACTGTCTTTTCGATGCCCAAGTGTCCTGCCATCCAACTATAGTGGACATCCCAAATTAGCTTCAATAACTCAATTGAAGGAACACAAAGATGTCCCAATTGCCACAATAACCCTTCCTAAAGATGGAAATTAGCGACAACTAAGTTTGAGCCCAACATTTGGTATGTGGTGGTAAAGTTAGGGTCTGACTCATAGAGGTTGGGCGATCTACAGGTCTCATTGTTGCAAGAGTCTAGCACCATCGTGAGTGTTGCGACTATAGGTCGACTAACGAAATCAACAACTCAGTTGGTACTATCTTTTTTATACTTGATGTTGAGGTGGAATTGCTCCAAGTATGGGGACCACTTCTGATGGAGGCCATTCTTCAATTTTCCTCATGTCTAAATGAACTGTAGTGGCCTATGATTCATGTGGATGATTGTATCCTTTCTGAGAATGTAGTGTCTCCAATGGTGATAGGATTTCACAGTGGAGTACATCTCTTTATCGTAAGTAGGGTACTTATGGACAACATATGATAGTGTCTCACTATGATAGGCCACAATGTGGTCATTTCGAGTGAGAAATGCACCCACAACATAGTTTGAAGCATATGTCTCGATCTCAAAGGGTTGTTGTAGGTTCGGTAATAAAATTATTGGGGTTGAGCACAAGCATTGTTTTAAATCATCAAACACTTGTTGTTGGGAAAGGACCTACATAAGTGTTTCCTTACCACCACCCCTGGTTACTTGGCTGAGGGCCCATGCAATATGGGAGAATCCCAAGAAGAACCTGTGATATAAATTGGCAAGGCATAAGAAGATTTGAAGCCTAGTGAGTGTGGTTGGGGTTGGTGAATCACAGATGAACTGGATATTGGTTGGATCCACTTGAAAACCATGTTGATCCATGATGTAGCCTAGGTACTACAACATGTCCATGACAAAGGAGAATTTTTCCATGTTGGCATATAGCTTGTGCTACCAAAGGGTATGTACAACCTGTTGAATATGCTACAAGTGTTCCACCCAAGTCTTGTTGTAGATGAGGATTTCATCCAGATACACCACTACAAAAGTGTTGTTGAAAGGTTGCAGGATCTCATCCATCATCCTCATGAAATTTGATGGATCATTTTTCAAAGAAAAGGGCATGACTATCCATTCAAAAAAACCTTATTTTGACTTGAAGGAGGTATTCCATACATCTTTTTGTTCTATGGGGACCTAGTGGTATCTATACTTCAGATCAATCTTAGTGAAGAATTTTCCCCCTTGACCTGATCAAGGAGATTATTGATTTAGGGAATCAGGTATCGGTTCTCGAATATGATTTTATTTAGGGTTCAGTAATCAACGCAGAGTCACCAGGTACTGTATTTCTTCTGTACCAACATGATTGGGATCCTACAAGGAGATGAGTCAGGACATATGTGCCCCTTTTGGAGCAGTTATTTGATATGTTTCTTGATCTCCTAATTCTCTAACAAATATCGATGGTAGAATGGCCAATTGGACTATGCTTTGTTGGGGGTTAGATAGATGGGATGCTTGACCTGACAGTGCATAGATACCCTGGAAGTTAAGAAGAAGATATATTTGTATTCTTCCATGACCTTGTCCACTTTATTTTTCTATGTGAAGATGTCGGCCATGGAGAGCGAATCACAAGGAAGACAAAATTCTCAGTTAGAGAGATGACCTTCTTGTATTTCTTGGAAGATATCAAGGAAATAGCACTAGGTAGGACTGCTTCATGTATCTTGTACAATTTCCTGTTCAAAGTAATAATAACACTAGCAGGCATAGAATTGTATACATAATGAAGTTTCAATAAATATGTTTGGACCAAAATAAAATTACAAACTTTGAGAGGAGCAACGTCACACAATTCCTCATTTTTGAAGGGCTTGATGTTGTATGATAGGCAACACTATTGGCTGATGTAGAGATCACTTCCTTCGTAGAGCCACCCGATCGTGTAGGGATGTCGGTGAAAAATTGTTAGTAGGGATATCTTCTTGACAACCTCTTCTAATGTGAGGTTCTTATGGTTACCACTATCAACGATAAATTGCAGCGGGGTCCCTTTTACCCACATCTGTGAATGAAAGAGGCGCTCTCCTTCTGGATTGTCTGGTTAACCAAGCTAGACCTTGGTGGAAGCAACAATGGAAATGGGATCCACACTAATGATGCATCTCCCCCCTTCTGGTTCTGACTCAAAGTTTGAACTCACATCTAATTTAGAGGCTTTCACGTCATCCACCAGTGATTTTTTTCAGCGACAATCAACAATGTTATGCCAGGGGCTCTTATCGAAGTTGCACCACTTCCAACTATCTTTCTTTGTCTTTCTGATGTCCTTCTTTACTTGTAGCCTAGACCGGTTTTCCTGAGGTTTTTCATATTTTATTTGTCCTTTTTTTTAAGGTTTAGGGTTTCCCTTTACTTGATTTTGATGTGAGGGGTTCCTAGGCCCAAATTTTTGCATCTTTTGTTGAATATTTTCTTGATTTTGATGACATATCGATAGGTCATGTCCAAGGACGATATGTCTAAAAACTACATT
Source organism: Picea engelmannii (assembly GCA_009831015.1). Classification (NCBI taxonomy): domain Eukaryota; kingdom Viridiplantae; phylum Streptophyta; class Pinopsida; order Pinales; family Pinaceae; genus Picea; species Picea engelmannii. The sequence goes on along the minus strand of ML784918.1, from coordinate 368,706 downwards.
TCGACCTGGATGTATCTATGCAGAACACCGTGATACGTGAGCGCTAGATGTCACTCAGAATCTTTGATACCCAACTTGGTGCACAAGGTATGGAAGATATTTGTAAACTCTGGAACTACTTGGTCACTTTCCTGCCGCAGTGTGTCCCATTTTGTATATAGATCGTCATAAATTCTAAAAGGGTAGTATTGTTCCTTGATAGAATCCCTAAAGGATTCCTAGGTGACCGCGACTGTAAATAATGAGGGTTCCTCTTTTTCCTTTTTCTCAGATAAATTCTCCCACCAATATTTGACATAGGGAATGACTTTGAGGAGCGCAAACGTAATGTTTTCTCTATTCTAAAATTTATGGATAGAAAATTCCCTTTTAGCACATACAACCATTTTTCTACAACATCTACATCTATAAACCTTAAAATATGGGAATATAAAAGTTGATTTATACCTTGAAGGGGGAGACTCCTCCACTCAAGGAAGATGCGTCACCTGTTGGTATACGTTGAAGGATTTGTGCAAAACTATCCATCATTTAGTTCCTCTTTTGCGTGAGGGATTCCTCGAGCAACATTTTCAAAGGATCTCCTGTACTGTCATTTTTATTTTCTTCCACCATGAGAGGTTGCTTGGGCTTGTGATATTTTTTTTACTCAAGATAAACAAGCTCGAGACCCAATTTTTTGTACTCTAATCGTGTCAGGGACATGCATTAAGAACGACAAGGAGCAGACCGCAATGATACCACTAATCTAGATTTTATGAGAAGAATGAAATGAGTACATATTATTATTATTCTTAACACAGAAACAAAAGAATACCAGAGATACAATAACATATCTATAGTAAAATTGGTTTCTATTCAATAAGAAAATGTGTTGAAACTACAAAATGCAACGAAAAACAAGCTTGCTAGAATGCTGGAAGCTTATCTCTGAGAAGATATGTAATGGCTGCGATAATTCACATGAAGATTGTTAAAATTAGGCTCTCCAAGACGTTTTACAATAAACAGGAATGCCAAAACCCTAGACATTCAAAAACATTACCCTAGGAGATTAATTACCAAAATTCATGTGGGCCCCGTTGGGGTAAGTTAATACTTCAACTTCTCGGGTTCATAACTTCTTCATATGATCTCTATTTTAAGTGAATGATATCCCAATGGAAAGGTATATCCAAGGAATACACATATTTCCATCATAGTTTGACTCTATCTATAATCTAATTGTGGTGATCCCTAAGAACGTTTTTTATGGCCTCAAAATGGCCCTGAAAGTCGGGGACCCAAAAACTAGAAAAAAACTGCCAGAGAAAAAAACTTCAAAAATGAGCCAGTTGGAATAGATGGGAGGACACCAAACTACATATGGATAAATACTCCCCCTTTAATAAGTAATTGTAATGTATCTCAAAAACTGTCTAAAAAAAAAAAAATTCTATTTGTACATTTATCCTTGAATAACTTCGATAATCAAGAAAGGTAGGATTTCTATTATAATGCTTGATTCTGAAAGTTTGCTAGAATCCTTACTGTCATTGACTGTCATTACCACTCAACTTAAAGTTTTCAAACCGATGATATAAGAAGTGCTTACTCCACATTTCAATGTCTATTTAAATTCGTGTAACTATAATTACTTTCCTATCTGTTTGTACCTATAACCATTACCATAGGCTTACAATAGAATGAATTTTAGGTTTATGGCCTAAGACTTACACATTAGACCATAAACATAAACCATTACCATATATTTACAATACCTACGACTTAGGTAAAAGGTCGAGCGTTAGAGTATACTCTTCTGTGAAAAGTGTTGAAATAATGTAACTGCGAAGAGCATTCTTATTATTTTGTTATTGGATTAAATCCCCATTGTGGATTAATCATGTCATTATTATTATTTTTATTATTAGATTAATCCCCATTGAGGATTAATCAAGTTGGTAATTGTATAAGGACCAAATCCCCTTTTCCGGATTGGTCATTGGACAATTATAATGTAAAGAATAAGAAGTGGGCCCCAGCAGTTATAATGAAAGAGCTAGATTTAATTAAAGGTGGATTTACCCACCCAGTGAGAGAGGTCGGCCCAGCCAGTTGGTGACTCTTCACACGTGCCAGATTAGTATAAATAAGAGGCTAGCGCCTCACTTCTATCACACACTTCACTTGCTCATTCTCTTATG
>ML784918.1:298016-358655 GCA_009831015.1 Picea engelmannii | reverse complement strand
AGTTATCTCATAATAATCATGATTGTTCAAGTGGTACATGGAAGAAATCTCAGTTAATTACTCTACTATTCTGCATGCCTTTATATACTAGAAAGTAGGCATACATCTATACATATACATATATCTAAACTATGTAGTTTTCCATTGGCATTCAATACATATATGACCCCAATCTGCATTACAATTTATTTGTGAGGTTTCAACTACAATGTTTTATCTTACTACAGTAGTAATCCAAATCACATCAAAAATCTTCTATAAGAATTGACTAGGCATATTCGTTCAGCTAGTATACTTATGGGATTAATGTTCATAACAGTAATATGATGCAGCAAGGAAAATCCATTCCGAACTAGTATGGAGACATTCTAGAAGTCCCTAAGTTCAATAGGATGCATTCAATCTTTCATCCTTAATATTATTCTAGTTAGAATTAACAGATGCATTCTATGAAGTATTTAACTATATAACATTCAGCGAGAGAAAGGACAAAAATAACATATCTAAAATAATACGCTGAAAGACAAAGGGAGCAACCACATTCCTCCCAACCGTAGAACAGGGCAGCCAAAACGAATTGCCCGATTCACCCACTAGCCTGACCATGAATCCATGAGGGAGAACATGGAAAAACTTCTCCTCAGCAATGTCCTATAGCTCCAACAGTTTTTCCCTTGCCTCACACTCAAGTATTGTTCATAACAACAAGTAAATCAATATTCTCCTTCCCTAGCATACTTGGCAGCGTCCTACCTCCTCACATATACTATTTATCAATTTGCCTAGGTCTTTTTCCCTCCCTTGGGAATTTTCACAACTTTCTAAATCTTTGGTTTTCAGTGGCAGCCAATGGCCAAATCACTGATTTTCCACTTGTAACAATCATCCTAGAGGTAGTTCCAACATGTTCCCCACTTATGGAGTCATGGTCAGCTAATTTTAACATGGTTGTTCCATTTGTCCTCCTGCAATCAATATAAAATAGTCTATTTTTATACAAGTGTCATAGTCAATAGTTAGTTGAGTCAAATCAGATCTCTGCCCAACAATCATAATAATTAATTAGAATTATCAAATTCGAAATTCAGAATTGCCATACATGGAAAACAATTTCCAAATTCGAATTCACTAAAAACGGAATAAGTTTCTAGCAATTTTAAATTTCAAAATATTTTATTTTTTGGGGGATGTCACATTCTTTCCCCCTTCAGTAAAAGACTGTCCTCGATGTTCGTTCCTTTCTTGGAACAGGATTGTATGAGATTTCTACAAATCTCTCTCCAACTCCCAAGTGGCCTCCTCAGGACTAAAGTGCTTCCATTGCACCTTTACCTGAGCGATGACTCTATTCCGAAGTGTTATTTCTCTCTGGACCAGAATGTGCAGGCATTCCACCTGCACCAAGTTCCAATCAATCATATGAGTAGGGTCATGAATATATCTTTTCAACAAATAAATGTGAAATACATTATGAATTCTTAGATTAGATGGAAATGCATGTTGATATGTTATGGGTCCAATTTGAGCTAGTATCTTGAAAGGCCCACAAAACCTGGGTGCCAACTTGGCACAGTTCCCTAACTTCAACGAGCTTTTTTGGGCTTTGACCTTCAAATAAACATGGTCTCCCACTTGAAATTTCAAGTGTCTTCTTTTCTGATATGCATAGCTCTTATGTCTGTCATGTTCTTCTTTAAAGTTTTGTTGTACCTTTCTTACCATGTTCTCCATTTCTTGGAGCATCTCTGGTCCAACCATGAGCCTATCAGCCAGGTTATCCCAGCGAATTGGAGTTGTACACTTTCTATCGTACAATATTTCAAAAGGACTCAACTTAGCCGAACTTTGGTACCCATTGTTATATGCAAATTCTACCAAGTGCGGGTAGTCTTCCCACTTGGTTGGTTTTGTTCTTACGTACATACGAAGAATATCCTCTATGATCTGGTTTGTCCTTTCTATCTGTCAGTCCATTTGTGGATGATATCTTGTACTGTAATTCAAGTTAGTGTTTATCCCTGCAAACAATTCCTTCCAAAAACTGGATGTAAATTTTACGTCTTTATCTAAAATCAACATTTGAGGAATACCATGCAGTCTAAAAAATTCTTTCATCAATATTTCAGCAATGTTTATAGCTTTAAAAGTAGACTTTATAGGAATAAAGTTTGCAAACTTATTGAGTTTATCAATTAAAACCATGATAGAATCATTTTGTTTCTGAGTTTTAGGAAAACCTATTATAAAGTCCAGTGATATTGTCTCCCATTTCCATTCCGATACCGGTAATGGCTGTAATAGGTCGGTTGGGTGCTGGTGCTCAGACTTAACCTGCTGAAAATATTGGCACCTAGCCAAGTACTCAGTTGTTTCTCCCTTCATATTAGGTTAGTAAAATAGTTTTCTAAGTGTTTTTATTGATTTTTGGTAACCTGGATGGCCAGAATATGGTTTCTTATGCACTTCATCTAAAACTGTGAATTTTAACTCTACTGAATCTGGTATGTAAAGCCTGTTTTAAAATCATAATAGTTCCTTCTTGTCAATACTTAGATCTGGTTTATCTGAGTTTGCGATACTATTTTGAAATTATACCATCATCTTAGTGTAATTTCCTTCGTTAATACATGTCGTCCTTATTCTTTGTTCCAGATCACTTTCTTCCCTACTGATATTTATCTCAAATAACCCATGGAATCTTCTGCTTAAAGCATTTGCTACTTTATTTTCCTTACCGTTGATATGTCCGACCTTGAAGTCAAATTCGCTCAAGAAGGCTAGCCATATTGCTTGTCTTGCATTAAGATCTGGTTGGATAAATAGATATTTCACCCCGCTATTATCCGTCAATAGTAGAAATTTTCTGCCCATTATGTAGTGTTGCCACATTTTTAAGGCATGTATTACCACTACCAATTCCAAGTCATTAGTGAGATAATTTCACTCGTGTTCTTTTATTTTCTAGGACTCATAACAAATAACGTGTCCTTCCTGACTTAGGAAACCACCTAGTCCTTCTTTACTTGCATCAACACATATGGTGAAGTCTTTATCTGGGTCTGCGACCTTCAAAATGGGTGTCGTTGTTAATGATTCCTTCAGTTTGTTAAAAATGTATTGACACTTCTTTGGCCAGTTAAACTTGGACCCTTTCTTTTGTAATGATTTGATAGGGTAGGCTATTTTGGAAAACCCTTCTATAAACCTACGGTAATATCCAAAGATTCCCATGAAGGACCAGATATCTACTACATCATTAGGTACCAACCATTCCATAATGGCTTTTGTCTTCTCCAAGTCTACGGCAATGCCTTCTGCTGAAATTACATGTCCTAGATATTGTATTTCTTTTTGATAGAAGTCACACTTGTCAAATTTGGCATACAATTTGTGTTTCCTCAATGCTTGCAGAACTATACTTAAGTGTTCATCATGTTCATCCTCCGTTTTTGAATAGACCAGAATATCATCAATAAATACTACCATGAACTTGTCTAAGTATTGACTGAAAATAATGTTCATCAGGCACATAAACGTGGTTGGTGTGTTAATGAGTCAGAAAGGTATGACTATGAACTTGTAATGTCCATATCTTGTCCAAAACGTTGTTTTTTTCATGTCCTCATCTTTTATCCAAACTTGATGATAACTGGATCGTAAATCCAACTTTGAAAATATCTCGGGCCCACCTACTTTATCGAACAAATAATTTATCCTTAGTAAGGGGTATTTGTTCTTAATAGTAATTTTGTTCATTTGTCTATAATCAATACATAGTTTTAGAGTACCGTCTTTGTTTTTCACAAAGAGAACTGGTGCCCCCGATGGTGAGACAGTCGGTCTGATATACTCTTTGTCCAACAATTCCTGTAATTGTATTTTTAATTCTGTCAGTTCTAGTAGACTCATTCGGTAGAGTGCTTTTGAGATAGGGGCTAAACCGGGTAGTAGGTCTATGGAGAAGTCTATTTCCCTTCTAGGAGGTAATTCTGGTATCTCATCCACAAACATGTCTCTAAATTCACGTAGGATAGCAAAGTATTCTAACTTTGGCTTATCTTCTTTTTCTAATAGATTTGTCACTTGGATGGCATAAACTTGACATCCCTTTCTAATACATTTCTTGAGTTGCATCGTTGAAACTTGTCTGACTGATACATGTTTTGGTATGCCTTGGGCTGTTCTAACAGTGTTGAAATCATCTTTATAGCTAAGTATCTTTGTATAACAGTCTAGAATTGCTTTGTGTTGTTCCAACCAATCCATCCTAATAATCATATTGTAAGATCCTAGTGATAGGATGTTCAGATTGGTCCTTATATTTTGACCATCTAAGATGAACTCAAAATAAGAAATAAAGTCAACTACTTTCCTTTTAGTACTTGTTGCTACTTGTACAAGCAATGATTTTATGTGCCTCGGTTTCTTAAGTTTGTTTGACTCTACTACATCAGCAATAATATAAATTAACATAGCTTCAGGGTCAATTAAAACACAAATTCGAGTGTCATTGATTTTACCTTTGATTTCTACCACCAAGGACTGGTGGTGAGCTTGTCAACCATCTATGGCTACATTTATCCGATGGAGGCTTCTGCCCACGTCTCCCACTGTCGAGGCTTCCTGCAAATTATGAACAACAATTTTGTTTGCTAAAATTAAATGTGGATAGTTCCTCCTTAGATGAGGCTCTCCACATTCCCAACACTTTAATGGAACGTAGGAGTTGTACCAAACTTATTCGTTCCTAGGTTTACCAGTTTACCGTTGCCTTGCATATTCGGATGATTGTAGTGAAAATCCTTTCTTGGAAAAAAATGTGTTTCATTCCGATAAGGAGTTGGTTGGTATCCCTTGTCCCGCTGGTTCATTCGATCTTTCTTCTTATCCTTCCAGGCTTTGGGAAACTCTACCTATTGTTTATATTGGTCATAGAACATTCGTGCTTTCCTGAATACCTCACTCAAGGATTTGGGGTTGTCAAACTCAATTCTGTCCCTCTAGGACTGTGGTAAACAGCTTAAGAATCGCTGTAATTTTACCTTATCCTCCCAGATGTACGGTACGAACCTTATTAGTTCCAGAAATTTATTTATAAGGTCCTCCATCATCATTTGTCTGATTCATAACTCGTAAAATTCCTTCATCTTCCTTTCATAATATCTTTCATAAAGGTATTATTTCTTGAAATACTTCTTAAAGTCGGACCTTTCCATCTATTTCTCCTTTAGGCCCTTTGCCAATTTCAGGTCTTGCCACCAAATGATGGCCTTCCCCTTAAGATTGTAGATGGCCATTGTGACCTTCATGTTGTTGGAATAGTTGTAGATTTGGAAGTATTTTTTGATGTCCAACAACCACGCCTTAGATTCTTCTCCTGTCTTGGATTCTCCATCAAAGGTAACTTGTTTAATGTTTTTAAATTCTCCTTCAAGGTGGTCTACTTGTTTTCTTTTTCTGTCTGGTTTAGTTTTGTCTTCAGCTGAAGGTGTCCCTTCAGATGAACTATCTCTTTTTTCTGTTTATGGCCGATATTTCTTGGAGGCCCTTTTGCTGACCTCTTCATCATGGTTATCATATTTTGTGCTTTTCTTGGTTACTATACTATGCAACATGACTTTTTTTATCTCTTGTTGTTCCTGCTGTGCTTTCTTCAATTTTTCATTGTCGACATTGAAAATCTGTAGTTCAACAATAGGATTCCTTATTGTTTCCAACACCTCCATGGGTGAGCTTCCATCACTGTTCTGTCTTGGATCTACAGGAGGTCCTTGCTACGGATTTCCTTCCATCATGATTTATACACCCTCTTGAGTTGCCATAATTAACACAAAAGAAAAAGGGCTTTCTGTTTGTAACCATAAGATTTATTAGTTTTACATAAATCAGAATATATACTAAGAAACTAATGTGGTCCTGTTCAGACCCAGTGTTGTAAATTTTTTCTCTGATACCATATGTAATGTATCTCAAAAACTATCTAAAAAAAAATAAAAAATCCATTTGTAAATTTATCCTTGAATAACTTCGATAATCAAGAAAGGTAGGATTTCTATTATAATGCTTGATTCTAAGAGTTTGCTAGAGTCCTTACTATCGTTGACTGTCATTACCACTCAACTTAAAGTTTTCAAACCGACAATATAAGAAGTGCTTACTCCACATTTCAAAGTTCATTTAAAGTCCTGTAACTATAATTACTTTCCTATCTGTTTGTACCTATAACCATTACCATAGGATTACAATACAATGAATTTGGGGTTTATGGCCTAAGACATACATGTTAGACCATACACATAAACCATTACCATAGATTTACAGTACATACAACTTAGGTAAAAGGTTGAGCGTTAGAGTATACTCTTCTGTGAAAATTTTAATATAAGCAGGCCCTTTTATTTTAAAGTATTTGGATATAGGATAGTGGTTAGGTAAGGCCTTCTGGTTGAACTTCGAGTATGAATATGTTATAGCAGTCTACCATGCTAATAAATCCCATTCATCTCCACCTGTCTGAACGTAGTGTCAACTGTACAATATATTAACTGCATTTATTGTGATTTGGGGTTAAAGGTTTCCATGAGTCACACCGACGCTTCCTTAATCCATGGCTCATTGAATACCAAAGGAGGGTTAGGTCTGATATGTACTTAATTCTAACTAGGGAATTAGAGGTGGTAGGGTACATGCTATAGTCAAGGCCATCACTTGACCTGTTACCCAATGTGGATGTGCCAAGTCGATATCATCACCTGGTCATTCGTAGCTACAGACCTTATTCTCCGACGAAGGAGTTCGCTAGGTTAATAGATTTTTGTTGTGGGGAGGTTCTTCGGAATTGTATCTCTGTGTCTTCGACTTCTTGGCCAAGGGAAACAAAGGTGAGGATTTTCTCATATTGGAGGCGGCATCGCTATCTAACCCACTGGTAAGTTTTCTCATTATTTCTGCATCTCTAGTCATAGATTTGTGGCTGAGTTCTCTTTCTCTTGCAACCACTATGGATAACATACGTGTCGTAGTAATTATACTATCTGTAAGTGGTTATTATATCATTCCCAAATCTCCAGGAAGGCCCTAGAAGTTCCTCCCCTCCGCTAATTAGTTTTATTACCGCGTTCTTATCTATTTTGTAAATTCCGAAAGGGCTTGATACCTCGTTCCTTTGTTTTCTTGGTATTTCGCAAGTAGATTGCCTTTAGGGCATGATGTTCCCGCTCTACTTCACTATCATGTATCATCGTTTGGTATTGATTTTTTGCAGGATCTTTCCTGGATTCCATTCTAGAAGTTAAGTTTATCAGGGTGAGAGCGTTGCACTGTAATTGCAGTATTTCCTTGTTCATATTAAATAAATTTTATTTGTTTCGTAGGCTCTAAATTCTCGTCATGTCTATTTATACTCCAATTAGTATCTGAATAATGTTCTCCTCGACCCAAATCCTCTCATCTTCCTCAAAGAGCCCTTTCTCTTGTATACCATCCTCGCGAATAACCTGAAACCCCAAAGAGAAAGTCCCTGAAAGGATCGTTCATAAATTTTATTTTATTTTTTTTCAAATGTTGATTTAATGGTACCTCTTAGGTTCAAAAGATTTATATCATGTAACTTGTAAATATTTATGGGTTCTGTATTAACTTACCGTGGTCTATCAATAGGCTAAATCATTATGTGTTACCTTAATCCTTTCTTTGTAAATTTTAAAAGAAATGGATTCCCGTGTCTAACATTCGTATCAACTGTATTTTGATTTTATCTCCTTAGAAAGATTTTATCTAGTATATTATATGTATATTCTCTGTACCTCAGAGTATAATCATTCACTATTTAATGTCTTTGGAATCGGTACTAGAACTACTGTTATATTTATGAAAACCATAGTTTCTTGTATAACTTCTTTCTTGAACTGAATGTTGTAACTAAATATTATGCCCTATTTGATGGGAGGTACCCATCATCTTAATCAAGGTCTCTCCTCAACTTTCGGTTGGTGGATGACCATAGCTGGGAAAGTAGAGAATCCACATAGAAAATCTAAGATAAGTACAGGTTCCGTCAAGCGATATATTTCCATTTTCTGGATAATTTCATTCACCCTTCTTTTGTATAGTTCTAATATTTCAATGGAATATTTAGTTACTAATATTTTAATGGTACAAATTTTGCAGAGTCCTCATCAGTATGCAGTTTCAGATACCCTGTCCATCCTTGGCGAAAAAGGTATTCGGGTTCCATGCCCATGACCCTCTCTTTTTCATTCTTTTGTTCTAGAGGAAGGGCATGGTCCCTTTCTAGTCCTCTTATTAACTGTGTAGTTCTGTTACGGTTTCGATACTGTTTGATTAAGGGTAACCTGTCTTGTGATGGTAATTTCTATCGTTGAAATAGAACAAAGTATGGTATATTTATTCATTCCCAAAATCAGATTAGATATGTAATATATTCTTAAAAGAATTTTCAGGGTTTCCCTCTCGCTTTCTTGTAATGGCATACTGCTTATTTCATTGATTTCATATACTAACTCCATATTGGTTTCTTCCAAGAAAATGATTTGGAATTGAATAAAGGTACTCGACTATTGCCAACTTATATGTATATCTTATCTATAGTTGGCTCTAGATAGCATGATGGTAAATAAATTCAATTTTCACTTATACTGTACTCGCGTTAAAGTCTTCCCCTTTTGATTTGTAGGTGATTATGTTGTTATTTACGCAGTTATGAATTTATTCAGGAGTATGAATAAATTATGTGAATTTTCTAGATGTCCATTTTTCCTTGGGCCTTTGTGCCTTTGGTGATTAGTTCTGGTAACTAAACTGTGTTAACCGATTCACTCCAAATATGATTTCCAACATTCCAATCTGTGGCCCCATAGACCAATTCGTCCTATAACTTTTTCATTAAAACACCAGTTGATATAAACATGTGTAAATTTTGTAGGTTTCTATGATAATTCTTGAAATTTGCAAGGTCTCTTCTGTAATTTAAATATAGATATATACATAAATCTTAGGCACTTGTGATTATACTTATCTCCTAATAATCATGACTGTTCAGTTGGTACATGGAAAAAATCTCAGTTAATTATTCTACTATTGTGCATGCCTTTATATACTAGAAAGTAGGCATACGTATATACATATACATATATCTACATTATGTAGTTTTCCATTGGCATTCAATACGTATATGACCCCAATCTACATTACAATTTATTTGTGGGGTTTCAAATACAATGTTTTATCTTACTACAGTAGTAATCCAAATCACAACACAAATCTTCCATAAGAATTGACTAGGCATATCCTTTCAACTAGTATACTTACGAGAAATAGTGTTCATAAGAGTAATACGATGCAGCAAGGAAAATCCATTCCGAACTAGTATGGAGACATTCTAGAAGTCCCTAAGTTCAATAGGATGCATTCAATCTTTCATCCTTAATATTGTTTCTAGTTAGAATTAACAGATGCATTCTATCAAGTATTTAACCATATAACATTCAGTGAGAGAAGGGATAAAAATAACATATCTAAAATAATATGCTAAAAGACAAAGGGAACAACCACGTTCCTCCCAATCGTAGAACAGGGCAGCCAAAACCACTTGCCCAATTCACCCCCTAGCCTAACCATTAATCCATGAGGGAGAACATGGAAAAACTTCTCCTCAGCATTGTCCTACAGCTCCAGCAATTTTCCCTTGCCTCACACTCAAGTATTGTTCATAACAACAAGTAAATCAATAGTCTCCTTCCCTAGCATACTTGACAACGTCTTGCCTCCTCACATATACTATTTATCAATTTTCCTAGGTCTTTTTCCCTCCCTTGGGAATTTTCACATCTTTCTAAATCCTTGATTTTCAGGGGTAGCCGATGGCCAAATCACTGATTTTCCACTTGTAACAATCAGCCTAGAGGTAGTTCCAACATGTGCCCCACTTATGGAGTCATGGTCAACTAATTTTAACATGGTTGTTCCATTTGTCCTTCTGCAATCAATATAAAATATTATGTTTTTATACAAGTGTCATAGTCAAATAGTTAGTTGAGTTAAATCAGATCTCTGCCCAACAGTCATAATAATTAATTAGAATTATCAAATTCGAAATTCAGAATAGCCATACATGGAAATTTTTTTCCAAATTCAAATTTACTAAAAATGGAATAAGTTTCTAGCAATTTTAAAATTCAAAATATTTTAGTTTTTGGGGGATGTCACATTCTTTCCCCCTTCAGTAAAAGACTGTCCTCAGTGTTCGTTCCTTTCTTGGAACAGGATTGGATGAGATTTCTGCAAATCTCCCTCCAACTCCCAAGTGGCCTCCTCAGGACTAAAGTGCTTCCATTGCATCTTTACCTGAGTGATGACTCTGTTCCGAAGTGTTATTTCTCTCTGGTCCAGAATGCGCAGGTGTTCCACCTACACCAAGTTCTAATCAATCATATGAGTAGGGTCATGAGTATATATTTTCAACAAAGAAACGTGAAATACATTATGAATTCTTAGATTATTTGGAAGTGCAAGTTGATATCCTATGGGTCCAATTTGAGCTAGTATCTTGAAGGGCCCACAAAACCTGGGTGCCAACTTGGCACAGTTCCCTAACTTCATTGAGATTTTTTGGGCTTTGACCTTCAAATAAACATGGTCTCCCACTTGAAATTTCAAGTTTCTTCTTTTCTGATCTGCATAGCTCTTATGTCTGTCCTATGCTTCTTTCAATTTTTGTTGTACCTTTCTTACCATGTTCTCCATTTCTTGGAGCATTTATGGTCCAACCATGAGTCTATCCGCCAGGTTATCCCAGCTAATTGGAGTCATACACTTTCTGTCGTATAGTATTTCTAAAGGACTCGACTTAGCCGAAGTTTGGTACCCATTGTTATATGAAAATTCTACCAAGTGCAGGTAGTCTTCACACTTGGTCGGTTTTGTTCTTACGTACATACGGAGAATATCCTCTATGATCTGGTTTGTCCTTTCCGTCTATCCATCCGTTTGTGGATGATAGCTTGTGATGAAATTCAAGTTAGTGTTTATCCCTGCAAACAATTCCTTACAAAAACTAGATGTAAATTTTACGTCTCTATCTAAAATCAACATTTGAGGAATACCATGCAGTCTGAAAAATTCTTTCATGAATATTTCAGCAATGTTTATAGCTTTAAAAGTAGACTTTACAGGAATAAAGTGTGCAGACTTAATGAGTTTATCGATTACAACCATGATAGAATCATTTTGTTTCTGAGTTTTAGGAAAACCTATTATAAAGTCCAATGATATAGTCTCCCATTTCCATTATGGTACTGGTAATGGCTGTAATAGGTCGGTTGGGTGCTGGTGCTCGGCCTTAACCTGCTAACAATCTTAGCACCTGGCCAAGTACTTAGTTGTTTCTCCATTCATATTATTCTAGTTAAATAGTTTTCTAAGTGTTGTTATTGTTTTCTGGTAACCTGGATGGCTAGAATACGGTTTCTTATGCACTTCATCTAAAACTATGAATTTTAACTCTACTGAATCTGGTATGTGAAGTCTTTTTTTAAATCGTAATAGTCCCTTCTTGTCGATACTTAGTTCTGGTTTATCTGAGTTTGCGATACTATTTTGAAATTATACCATCATCTTAGTGTCATTTCCTTCGTTAATACCTGCAGTCCTTATTCTTTGTTCCAGATCACTTTCTCCCCTGCTGATATTTATCTCAAATAACCCATGGAATCTTCTGCTTAAAGCATCTGCTACTTTATTTCCTTACCCTTGATATGTCCGACCTCGAAGTCAAATTCTCTCAAGAAGGCTAGCCATCTTTCTTGTCTTGCATTAAGATCTGGTTGGCTAAACAAATATTTCACCCTGCTATTATCCGTCAGTAGTAGAAATTTTCTGCCCATTATGTAATGTCGCCACATTTTTAAGGTGTGTATTACCACTACCAATTCCAAGTCATGAGTGAGATAATTTCACTCATTTTATTTTATTTTCTAGGACTCATAACAAATAACGTGTCCTTCCTGAGTTAGGACACCACCTAGTCCTTCTTTACTTGCATCAACACATATGGTGAAGTCTTTATCTAGGTCTGCTACCTTCAAAATCGGTGTAGTTGTCAATGATTCCTTCAGTTTGTTAAAACTGTCTTGACACTTCTCTGACCGGTTAAACTTGGTCCCTTTATTTTGTAATGATGTGATAAGGTAGGCTATTTTGGAAAACTCTTCTATAAACCTATGGTAATATCCAATGATTCTCATGAATGACCAGATATCTACTACATCCTTAGGTACCAGCCATTCCATAATGGATTTTGTCTTCTCCGGGTCTACAACAATGCCTTCTGCTGAAATTACATGTCCTAGATATTGTATTTCTTTTTTATAGAAGTCACAGATGTCAAATTTGACGTACAGTTTGTGTGCCCTCAATGCTTTCAGAACTATACATAAGTGTTCATCATGTTCCTCCTCCGTTTTTGAATAGACCAGAATATCATCGATAAATACTACCATGAACTTGTCTAAGTATTGACTTAAAATATTGTTCATCAGGCACATAAACATGGCTGGTGCATTAGTGAGTTAGAAAGGTATGACTACTAACTCTTAATGTCCATATCTTGTCCAAAAACCTATTTTTTTCATGTCCTCGCCTTTTATACTAACTTGATGATAACCGGATTGTAAATCTAGCTTTGAAAAGATCTTGGCCCCACCTACTTTATCGAACATATCATTTATCCTTTGTAAGGGGTATTTGTTCTTAATAGTCATTTTTTTTAGTTGTCTATAATCGATACATAGTCTTAGAGTATCGTCTTTCTTTTTCACAAAGAAGACTTGTGCCCCCCATGGTGAGACGCTCGTTCTGATATACTCTTTGTCCAACAATTCCTGTAATTGTATTTTTAATTCTGTCAGTTCTGGTAGACTCATTCGGTAGGGTGCTTTTGAGATAGGGGTTGAACCAGGTAGTAGGTCTATGGAGAAGTCTATTTCCCTTCTAGGAGGTAATTCTGGTATCTCATCCACAAACATGTCTCTAAATTCACGTAGGATAGCAAACTCTTCCAACTTTGGCTTATCTTCCTTTTCTAATAGATTCGTCACTTGGATGGAATAAACTTGACATCCCTTTCTAATACATTTCTTGAGTTACATCACTAAAACTTGTCTAAATGATACAGGTTTTGGTATGCCTTGGGCTATTATAATAGTGTTGAAATCATCTTTATAGCTAAGTATCTTTTTATAACAGTCTAGTAATTCTTTGTGTTGTTCCAACCAATCCATCCCAATAATCATATCATAAGATCCTAGTGGTAGGATGTTTAGATTGGTCCTTATAATTTGACCATCTAAGATGAACTCAAAATAATAAATAAAGTGAACTACTTTCCTTTTAGTACATGTTGCTTGTTGTACAAGCCATGATTTTGCGTGCTTCAGTTTCTTAAGTTTATTTGACTCTACTACATCAGTAGTAATATAACATAATGTAGCTCTAGGGTCAATTAAAAAACAAATTCGGGTGTCATTGATTTTACCTTCTATTTCTACCACCAAGTACTAGTGGTCAGCTTGTCAACCATGTATGGCTACATTTATCTGATGCAGGCTTCTGCCCAGGACTCCCACTGTCGAGGCTTCCTGCAAATTATGAACAATAGTTATGTTTGCTGAAATTAAACGTTGATAATTCCTCCTTAGATGAGGCTCTCCACATTCCCAACACTTTAATGGCTCATAGGATTTTCCCCCAAACTTATTCGTTCCTAGGTTTACCAGTTTACCGTTGCCTTGCGTATTCGGATGATTGGAGTGAAAATCATTTCTTGGAAAAAAATTTGTTGCATTCTGATAAGGAGTTGGTTGGTATCCCTTCTCCCAATGGTTCATTTGATCTTGCTTCTTATCCTTCCAGGATTTGGGAAACTCTATCCACTATTTATACTGGTCATAGCACATTCGTGCTTTCCTGAATACCTCACTAAAGGATTTGGGGTTGTACATTTGTGCTTTCCTGAATACCTCACTCAAGGATTTGGGGTTGTCAAACTCAATTCTATCCCTCTAGGACTGTGGTAAACAACTTAAGAATCACTGGATTTTTACCTTATCCTCCCGAATGTACGGTACAAACCTTATTAGTTCTAGAAATTTATTTATAAGGTCCTCCATCATCATTTGTCTAATTTGTAACTCGTAAAATTATTTCATCTTCCTTTCATAATATCTTTCAGAAAGGTATTGTTTCTTGAAATACTTCTTAAATTCAAACCATTCCAACTATTTCTTCTTTAGGCCCTTGGCCAATTTCAGGTCTTTCCACCAAATGATGGCCTTCCCCTTCATATTGTAGATGGCCATTGTGAACTTCATGTTGTTGGAATGGATGTAGATTTGGAAGTATTTTTTGATGTCAAACAACCATACCTTAGCTTCTTCTCCTATCCTGGATTCTTCATCAAAGGTAAGTGGTTTAATCTTTTTAAATTCTCCTTCAAGGTGGTCTACTTGTTTTCTTTTTTTGTCTAGTTTAGTTTTGTCTTCAACTGAAGGTGTCCCTTCAGATGAACTGTCTGTTTTTTTTGTTTCTGGCCCATATTTCTTGGAGGCCCTTTTGCTGATCTCTTCGTCATGGTTATCATCTTTTGTGTTTTTCATGGTTACTATACTACGCAACAGGACTTTATTTATCTCTTGTTGTTCCTACTGTTCTTTCTTCAATTTTTCATTGTTGTCTTTGAAAATCTGTAGTTCAACAATACGATTCCTTATTGTTTCCAACACCTCTATGGGTCAGCCTTCATCACTATTCTATCCTGGATCTCTAGGAGGTCCTTGCTGTAGATTTCCTTTCATCCTGATTTCTACACCCTCTTGAGTTGCCATAATTAACACAAAACAGAAAGGGCTTTCTGTTTGTAACCATAAGATTTATTATTTTTACATAAATCAAAATATATACTAAGAAACTAATGTGGCCCTATTCAGACCAAGTGTTGTAACTTTTTTCTCTGATACCATATGTAATGTATCTCAAAAACTGTCTAAAAAAAACTAAAAAATCTACTTGTGCATTTATCCTTGAATAACTTCGATAATCAAGAAAGGCAGGCTTTCTATTATAATGCTTGATTCTAAGAGTTTGCTAGAGTCCTTACTATCGTCAACTGTCATTACCACTCAACTTAAGGTTTTCAAACTGATGATATAAGAAGTGCTTACTCCACATTTCAATGTTTATTTAAAGTCCTGTAACTATAATTACTTTCCTATCTGTTTGAACCTATAACCATTACCATAGGCTTACAATACAAGGAATTTGGGGTTTATGGCCTAGGACTCACACGTTAGACCATACACATAAACCATTACCATAGATTTACAATACATACAACTTAGGTAAAAGGTCGAGTGTTAGAGTATACTCTTCTACGAAATGTTTAATATAAGCGGGCCCCTTTATTTTAAAATATTTGGATACAGGATAGTGGTTAGGTAAGGCCTTCCATTTAAACTTCGAGTACGAATATGTTATAGCACTCTACCGCGCTAGTAAATCCCATTCGGCTCCACCTGTCCCATCATAGTGTCAACTGTACAATATATTAACTTCATTTATTGTGATTTGGGGTTAAAGGTTTCCATGAGTCGCACCAACACTTCCTTAATCCATGGCTCATTGAATACCAAAGGAGGGTTAGGTTTGATATGTACTTAATCCTAACCAAGGAATTAAAGGTGGTAGGGTACATGCTATAGTCAAGGCCATCACTTGACCTATTACCCAATGTGGACGTGCCAAGTCAATCTCATCACTTGGTCATTCGTAGCTGCAGACATTATTCTCCGAGGAAGGAGTTCGCTAGGTTAATGGATTTTTGTTGTGGGGAGGTTCTTCGGAAGTCTATCTCTATGTCTCCGATTTCTTGGTGAAGGGAAACAACAGTGAGGATTTTCTCATAGTGGAGGACGCATCGCTATCTAACCCACTGGTAAGTTTTCTCATTATTTCCACATCTCTAGTCATAAATTTGTGCCTGACTTCTCTTTCTCTTGCAACCACTATGATTAACCTACGTGTCGTAGTGAATATAATATATGTAAGTGGTTATTCTCTCATTCACAAATCTCTAGGAAGGCCCTAGAAGTTCCTCCCCTCTGCTAAGTAGTTTTATTACCGCATTCTTATCTATTCTGTAAATTCTGAAAGGGCTTGATACCTCGTTCCTTTGTTTTCTAGGTGTTTCACAAGTAGATTGCCTCTAGGGCATGATGTTCCCACTCTACTTCACTATCTTGTGTCATTTTTTGGTATTGATGTTTTGTGGAATATTTCGCGTATTCCATTCCAGAAGTTAAGTTTATCAAGGTGAGAGTGTTTCACTGTAATTGCAGTATTTCCTTGTCCATATTAAATAAATTTTATTTATTTCATAGGCTCTAAATTCCCGTCATGGCTGGTTATACTCCAATTAGTATCTGAATAATGTTCTCCTTGACCCAGATCCTCTCATTTCCCTCAAAGGGCCCTCTCGCTTGTATACCATCCTCGCGAATAACCTGTAACCCCAAACAGAAAGGCCCTGAATATACTAACACCATATTGGTTTCTTCCAAGAAAATGATTTTGAATTGAATAAAGGTACTCGGCTATTGCCGAATTGTATGTATATCTTATCTATAGTTGACTCCAGATAGCATGATGGTAAATAAATTCAATTTGCACTTATACCATACTCACGTTAAAGTCTTCCCCTTTTTATTTATTGGTGATTATGTTGTTATTTACACAGTTATGAATTTATTCAGGAGTATGAATAAATTATGTGAATTTTTGGGATGTCCCTTTTTCCATGGGCATTCGCGTGTCTTGTGATTAGTTCTGGTAACTACTCTGTGTAAACCGATTCACTCCAAATATAATTTCCAACATTCTAATCTGTGGTCTCATAGACCAATTTGTCCTATAACTTTTTCATTAAAACACCAGTTGATCTAAAGATGTGTAAATGTTGTAGGTTTCTATGATAATTCTTGATATTTGCAAGGTCTCTCTTGTAATTTAAATATAGATATATATATAAATATTAGGCACTTGTAATTATAGTTATCTCTTAATAATCATGACTTTTCAGCTGGTACTTGGAAGAAATATCAGTTAATTACTCTACTATTCCGCATGCCTTTATATACTAGAAAGTAGGCATATGTCTATACATATACATATATCTACACTATGTAGTTTTCCATTGGCATTCAATACGTAGATGACCCCAATCTGCATTACAAACTATTTGTGGGGTTTCAACTACAATGTTTTATCTTACTACAGTAGTAATCCAAATCACAACACAGATCTTCTATAAGAATTGACTAGGCATATCCTTTCAGCTAGTATACTTATGGGAATTAGTGTTCATAACAGTAATATGATGCAGCAAGGAAAATCCATTCCGAACTAGTATGGATACATTCTAGCAGCCCTAAGTTCAATAGGATGCTTTCGATCTTTCATCCTTAATATTATTTCTAGTTAGAATTAACAGATGCATTCTATCAAGTATTTAACCATATAACATTCAACAAGAGAAGGGACAAAAATAATATATATGAAATAATACGCTGAAAAACAAAGGGAGTGGCCATGTTCCTCCCAACCATAGAATAGGGCAGCCAAAACTGCTTACCCAATTCACCCCCTAGCCTGACCATGAATCCATGAGGGAGAACTTGGAAAAAATTCTCCTCAACAATGTCCTACAGCTCCAATAGTTTTTCCCTTGCCTCACACTCAAGTAGTGTTCATAACGACAAGTAAATCAATAGTCTCCTTCCCTAGCATACTTCACAGCGTCCTGCCTCCTCACATATGCTATTTATCAATTTGCCTAGGTCTTTTTCCCTCCCTTTGGAGTTTTCACAGCTTTCTAAATCCCTGATTTTCAGGGGCTGTGAATGGAAAAATCACTGATTTTTCACATGTAACAATTAGCCTAGAGGTAGTTCCAACATGTTCCCCACTTATGGATTCATGGTAAGCTGATTTTAACATGGTTGTTCCATTTTTCCTCCTGCAATCAATATAAAACATTATGTTTTTACACAAGTGTCATAGTCAAATAGTTAGTTGAGTCAAATCAGATATCTTCCCAACAGTCATAATAATTAATTACAATTATCAAATTCGAAATTCGGAATTGCCATAAATGGAAAAAAAATTCCAAATTCGAATTTACTAAAAATGAAATAAGTTTCCAGCAATTTTAAATTTCAAAATATTTTATTTTTGGGGGGATGTCACATCCTTTCCTCGATCAGTAAAACACTGTCCTCAGTGTTCATTCCTTTCTTGGAACAATATTGGATGAGATTTCCACAAATCTCCCTCCAACTCCCAAGTGGCCTCCTTAGGACTAAAGTGCTTCCATTGCACCTTTACCTGAGCGACGACTCTATTCTGAAGTGTTATTTCTCTCTAGTCCAGAATGCGCAAGGGTTCCACCTAGAACTCATCTTCGAGTTCCACCTACACCAAGTTTCAATCAATCATATGAGTAGTGTCATGAATATATCTTTTCAACAAAGAAACATGAAATACATTATGAATTCTTGGATTAGTTGGATGTGCAAGTTGATATTCTACGGGTCTAATTTGAGCTAGTATCTTGAAGGGCCCACAAAACCTGGGAGCCTACTTGGCACAGTTCCCTAACTTCAACGATATTTTCTGGGATTTGACCTTCAAATAAACATGGTCTCCCACTTGAAATTCCAAGTGTCTTCTTTTCTGATTTGCATAGCTCTTCTGTCTATCCTATGCTTCTTTCAAATTTTGTTGTACCTTTCTTACCATTTTCTCCATTTCTTGGAGCATCTCTGGTCCAACCATGAGTCTGTCAACCAGGTTATCCCAACTAATTGGATTCGTACACTTTCTGTAATATAGTATTTCGAAAGGACTCAACTTAGCCGAAGTTTGGTACCCATTACTATATGCAAATTCTACCAAGTGCAGGTAGTCTTCCCACTTGGTTGGTTTTGTTCTTACGTACATGCAGAGCATATCCTCTATGATTTGGTTTTTCCATTTGGTATGTCCATCCATTTGTGGATGATAGCTCATACTGAAATTCAAGTTAGTGTTTATCCCTACAAACAATTACTTCCAGAAAGAGGATGTAAATTCTACGTCTCTATCTAAAATCACCATTTTAGGAATACCATGTAGTCTGAAAATTTCTTTTATGAATATTTCAACAATGTTTATAGCTTTAAAAGTAGATTTTACAAGAATAAAGTGTGCAGACTTAATGATTTTATCGATTACAACCATGATAAAATCATTTTGCTTCTGAGTTTTAGGAAAACCTATTATAAAGTCCAGTGATATAGTCTCCCATTTCCATTCTGGTACCGGTGATGGCTGTAATAGGTCAGTTGGGTGGTGGTGCTCGGCCTTAACCTGTTGAAAATCTTGGCACCTAGACAAGTAATCTATTGTTTCACCCTTCATATTAGGCCAGTAAAATAGTTTCCTAAGTGTAGTTATTGTTATTTGCACTTCGTCCAAAACTGTGAGTTTTAACTTTGCTGAATCTGGTATGTAAAGTCTGTTTTTAAATCGTAATAGTCCCTTCTTATCGATACTTAGATCTGGTTTATCTAAGTTTGTGATAGTATTTTGAAATTCTACCATCATCTTAGTGTAATTGTTTTCGTCAATACCTGTTGTCATTATTCTTTGTTCCAGATCACTTTCTACCCTGCTGATATTTATCTCAAATAACCCATGGACTCTTCTGCTTAAAGCATCTACTACTTTATTTTACTTACCCTTGATAGGTCTGACCTCTAATTCAAATTCGGTCAAGAAGGTTAGCCATATTGCTTATCTTGCATTAAGATTTGGTTGGCTAAACAGATATTTCACCTTGCTATTATCCATCAATAGTAGAAATTTTATGCCCATTATGTAGTGTCGCCACATTTTTAAGGCGTGTATTACCACTGCCAATTCCAATTCATGAGTGACATAATTTTGCTCATTCTATTTTAATTTATGGGACTCATAACAAATAACATGTCCTTCCTGAGTTAGGACACCACCTAGTCCTTCTTTACTTGCATCAACACATATGGTGAAGTCTTTATCTGGGTCTGCTACCTTCAAAATGGGTGCAGTTGTCAATGATTCATTTAGTTTGTTAAAACTGTCTTGACACTTCTCTAACCAATTAAACTTGGTCCTTTTTTTTTAATGACGTGATAGGGTTGGCTATTATGGAAAACCCTTCTATAAACATACAGTAATATCTAGTGATTCCCATGAATGACTGGATATCTGCTACATCCTCTAGTACCAACCATTCCATAATGGCTTTTGTCATATCCAGGTCTACGACAATTCCTTCTGCTGAAATTACATGTCATAGATATTGTATTTCTTTTTTATAGAAGTCACACTTGTCAAATTTGGCGTACAGTTTGTGTTTCCTCAACATTTGCAGAACTATACTTAAGTTTTCATCATGTTCCTCCTCAGATTTTGAATAGACCAGAATATCATCGATAAATACTACCATGAACTTGTCTAAGTATTGACTAAAAATAATGTTCATCAGGTACATAAACGTGGTTGGTGCATTATTGAGTCCAAAAGGTATGACTACGAACTCATAATGTCCATATATTGTCTGAAGCCCTGTTTTTTTATGTCCTCGTGTTTTATCCTAACTTGATGATAACCGGATCGTAAATCCAACTTTGAAAAGATCTTGCCCCCACCTACTTGATCGAACAAATCATTTATCCTTGGTAAGGGGTATTTGTTCTTAATAGTAATTTTATTCAGTTGTCTATAATCGATACATAGTCTTCGAGTACCGTCTTTGTTTATCACAAAGAGGACTGGTGCCTCCCATGGTGAGACACTCGGTCTGATATACTCTTTGTACAACAATTCCTGTAATTGTATTTTTAATTATGTCAGTTCCGGTAGACTCATTCGATGGGGTGCTTTTGAGATAGGGGTTGAACTGGGTAGTAGGTCTATGGAGAAGTCTATTTCCCTTCTAGGACATAATTCTAGTTTCTCATCCACAAACATGTCTCTAAATTCACGTAGGACAGCAAAGTCTTCTAACTTTGGCGTATCTTCTTTTTCTAATAGATTCGTCACTTGGATGGCATAAACTTGACATCCCTTTCTAATACATTTCTTCAGTTGCATTGCTGAAACTTGTCTGAATGATACATGTTTTGGTATGCCTTGGGTTGTTCTAACAGTGCCAAAATCATCTTTATAGCTAAGTATCTTTGTATAATAGTCCAATACTTCATTGTGTGCTTCCAACCAATCCATCCCGATAATCATATTGTAAGATCCTAGTGTTAGGATGTTCAGATTGGTCCTTATATTTTGACCATCTAAGTTGAACTCAAAATCAGAAATAAAGTCAACTGCTTTCCTTTTAGTACCTGTTGCTAGTTGTACAAGCCATGATTTTGTGTGCTTCAATTTCTTAAGTTTATTTGACTCTACTACATCAGGAGTAATATAACTTAACTTAGCTCTAGGGTCAATTACAACAAAAATTTGCATGTCATTGATTTTACCTTCGATTTCTACCATCAAGGACTAGTGGTTAACTTATCGACCATCTATGGTTGCATTTATCTGATGCAGGCTTCTTCCCACGTCTCCCACTGTCTAGGCTTCCTACAAATTTTGAACAAAAGTTATGTTTGCTGAAATTAAACATGGACAATTCCTCCTTAGATGAGGCTCTCTACATTCCCAACACTATAATGGCTCGTGGGAGTTGTCCCCAATCTTATTCATTCCTTGGTTTACTAGTTTACCATTTCCTTTTGTATTTAGATGATTGGAGTGAAAATCCTTTCTTCGAAAACTTTTTGTTGCATTCCGATAAAGAGCTGGCTGGTATCCCTTTTTCCGCTAGTTCATTCGATCTTGCTTCTTATCCTTCTAGGCTTTCGAAAACTCTACCCACTATTTATACTGGTCATAGCACATTTGTGCTTTCCTGAATACCTCACTCAAGAATTTGGGGTTGTCAAACTCGATTTTGTCCCTCTAGGACTGTGGTAAACAACTTAAGAATCACTAGATTTTTACCTTATCCTCCCAGATGTACGATACGAACCTTAGTAGTTCCAGAAATTTATTTATAAGGTCCTCCATTATCATCTGTCTGAGTCATAACTCATAAAATTATTTTGTCTACCTTTCATAATAGCTTTTAGAAAGGTATTGTTTCTTGAAATACTTCTTAAAGTCGGACCATTCCAACTATTACTCCTTTAGGCCCTTGGCCAATTTTAGGTCCTGCCACCAAATGTTGGCCTTCCCCTTCAGATTGTAGATGGCCATTCTGAACTTCGTGTTGCTAGAATAGTTGTAGATCGGGAAGTATTTTTTGATGTCCAACAACCACACCTCAGCTTCTTCTCCTGTCCTAGATTATCCATCAAAGGTAGCTGGTTTAATCTTTTTAAGTTCTCCTTTAAGGTGGTCTACTTGTTTTCTTTTTCTATCTGGTTTAGTTTTGTCTTCAGCTGAAGGTGTCGCTTCAAATGAACTGTCTCTTTTTTTTGTTTCTGGCCTAGAGTTCTTGGAGGCCCTTTTGTTGACCTCTTCATCATGGTTATCGTCTTTCGTGCTTTTATTGGTTACTATACTACGCAATAGGACTTCATTTATCTCTTATTGTTCCTGCTATGCTTTCTTCAATTTTTCATTGTCGACTTTGAAAATCTGCAGTTCAACAATAAGATTCCTCATTGTTTCCAACACCTCCATGGGTGATCTTCCATCTATGTTCTTTCTTGGATCTCCAAGAGGTCCTTGCTGCGGATCTCCTTCCATCATGATTTCTACACCCTCCGGAGCTGCCATAATTAACACAAAACAGAAAGGGCTTTCTATTTGTAACCTTAAGATTTATTAGTTTTACATAAATCAGAATATATACTAAGAAACTAATGTGGCCCTGTTCAGTCCCAATGTTCCAACTTTTTGCTCTAATACCATATGTAATGTATCTCAAAAAATGTCTAAAAAAATAAAATTCTATTTGCACATTTATCCTTGAATAACTTCGATAATCAAGAAAGGTAGGCTTTCTATTATAATGATTGATTCTAAAAGTTTGCTAGAGTCCTTACTGTTGTCGACTTTCACTACCACTCAACTTAAAGTTTTCAAACTGACAAATAAGAAGTGCTTACTCCACATTTCAATGTTTATTTAAAGTCCTATAACTATAATTACTTTCCTATCTATTTGTACCTATAACCATTACCATAGGCTTACAATA
Organism: Picea engelmannii; assembly: GCA_009831015.1. Classification (NCBI taxonomy): domain Eukaryota; kingdom Viridiplantae; phylum Streptophyta; class Pinopsida; order Pinales; family Pinaceae; genus Picea; species Picea engelmannii. The sequence continues at coordinate 335,302 of ML784918.1, read as the reverse complement.
CAATGAATTTAGGGTTTATGGCCTAAGCCTTACACATTAGACCATACACATAAACCATTACCAGAGATTTACAGTACATACGACTTAGGTAAAAGGTCGAGTGTTGGAGTATACTCTTCTGTGAAAAGTTTAATATAAGAAGGCCCATTTATTTTAAAGTATTTGGATACAGGATAGTGGTTAGGTAAGGCCTTCCTATTAAAATGTGAGTACGAATATGTTATAGCACTCTGTCGCACTAGTAAATCCCATTCGGCTCCACCTGTCCAAACGTAGTGTCAACTATACAATATATTAACTACATTTATTTTGATTTGGGGTTAAAGGTTTCCATGACTCGCATCAGTGCTTCCTTAATTCGTGGCTCATTGAATACCAAAGGAGGGTTAGGTATGATATGTACTTAATCCTGTCTAGGGAATTAAAGGGGGTAGGGTACATGCTATAGTCGAGCCCATCACCTAACCTATTACCCAATGTGGACGTGCCAAGTTGATCTCATCACCTCATCATTCATACCCGCAGACTAATCCAGGTGGATATTGGTGGCCACCTACCTATTCCACTTGGACCCACACCATTGTTTCTTTCAGTTTTTCAGTTTCCTTAATTGTAGCACAAGCTACTATTTTTAGCAGTTCTTCGGGTCCTGAACTTTCAGAGCTGTTTTGAGGCCCTGAACGACGTATTTTGGGCATTAATGCCACGACGAATATGATTCCGTTCGAGACTCAATATTCATTGTCAATAGTGCAGTCCTCAGATAGATATTTCTAATGATGTATCATGTGCATCAAACAGAGATAGTATGACAAAGTCATGACCCCGAGAAATTGATGTACCAATTTACCCCAATGGGGCCCATATTCTAGCGTTTCATCTCCTAGGGTTAGGTTTTTGGATGTTTAGGGTTTTCCATTGTTTCTCAGTAATATATAGGCCTTTGAGCCTCATTGTAACAAGCAGTTCAGAGGTTAGTAGCCACCACAACTCTTCTCAAAGATAAGCTACCAACGCCCTAGCTAGTTTATTTCCATTCTGTCTGTATGCATTTTTCAGTCATTTGTTATTAATGAAATGAAGTCTTATTTCCACTGCATCTCTGCGTTTATGTGTATTTTTGTATTTCATTATGTTCCTACATAAATATGGATCAGTGGTATCAGAGTGGCTTCCTCGTTCTCGATCTTTCTTTGCATGTCCCCAATGAGGTCGAGGTATAAGTAGTTGGGGCTCAATTTGGTTGAACCTTTGAAAGATCAGTCTCGCAAACCCCGACGAATTCCCATACGAGAAGGAAAGAAATATGAGGGAGAAAGAGATCCTATCAAAATGTTGCTCAAGGAAGCCCTTGAGAAACAAAGGAACGTGATGATGGACAACTTTTCCCAGATTCTTGAACGGATTCCCACTAGCGGTGCATCGACATCCAACAACCAATCTAGAGGTGCCACTCCTTTTAAGGTACAAGTAAATTTTGACATTCCCATATTTGAGGGAAAAATAGATGAAAATGTCATAGATAAATGGTTGAATCTGTTAGAAGGATATTTCTCAGTTAATGAATTTTCTGACGGAGAAAGGATTATTTTCGCACTCCTCAAGGCCACCCCCCATGTCAAGGACTGGTGGGAAACCTACTCGAAGCAATAGGGCGAGGGGGAACCCTCTCTATTCTTGGACACACCCACTTGGAATTCTTTTCGAGATTCCATCAAGGAACAATATTATCCCATAGGGAGCTATGAGGACAAATACATACAATGGACTACGCTGCAGCAGCAAAGGGACCAAGATGTGCATGAGATGACACATTTGTTTCATACCCTACGCACAAAGTTGGGTATCAAAGATTCAGAGAAACATTTGGTGTTAAAGTACCGCAGTTGCCTGCACAGATACATTCAGGAGGAAATGGAGTTCCTCGAAATATCCTCTCTTGGTGTGGCATATCGATATGCTGCCAAGATTGAGCAGAAGTTCAAATAGAAAAAGTGAGACTTTGGGTTTGTGAATTAGAAGCAAGGGAAAGGTACCCCCAAACCGTAGAAGAAAGGACCAATTCAAGGAAGAGCGTCCTAGGATAACCTACCAAGTCCACAAGAAAAGAGCAACACCACGAAGCCAGAGAAAGGACACAGGGAGGTGGTGTGAATTCCATAAGAGCTCCACTCACAACACAAGTGAGTGTCGGGCCAAGCAATCACTGGTATCCGAGTTGAAGGATTCTGAGTCATATGCATGCTCCAACTTTGAATCGAAAATCGACAAAGGGAATGATAGAGGGAAGCATATTATCGATGTAGAGCCCAATGCCACCATTGCCACCATAAGGATCCAGAAGGAGGAACCAGAAGATCCAGAGGAGGCAGAGCGTCTCTTCCATTCCAAGATGTGGGTAAAGGGTTCCCCATTGCAGTTCATTATCGACAGCGGGAGCCAAAAGAACCTCATATCAGTAGAGTTCATGAAGCGAATGGGCTTGCCGACCACAACACACCCACAACCACACACCATCGGGTGGTTGCACCAAGGACGAGACCTCCGCGTCAGCCAACAATGTCGCCTTCCCTACAACATCAAGCCCTTCATGGATGAGGTATTATGTGGCATTGTTCCTCTTGATGTTTTTGATGTATTATTAGGCCAACCATACTTGTGGAAGTGACATGCTATGTATGAATCTAGGCCTTGTGTTGTTATTATCACCTTGGGCGATAAGCTATACACGATACCGAATATAGCACCGCCTACCACCATCTCTTTAGCTATTGCAAAACAATGCAGTAAGCTCATTTCCAAAACTAGGAAGTTTGTTTTCTTGATGATCCTCCCTCAGCGAAAGAGTAACACTGTGGCCATGACCTCCAGATAGGGCCCCGCTGCATGAAAACAATAGATGGATAAGGTCATGGAGGAGTACAAGGACATCTTCACCTCCTCTGCAGGGGTGCCTCTAAACTACCAGGTTAAGCAACCCATCGATCTGACCCCATGTGTGTCACTACCCAATGGAACCATCTATCAGTGCTATGTTATGGAGAATTATGAAATCAAGAGGAAGATTTGGGAACTGTTGTAGAAAGGTCACATCCGACTGAGTTCATCACCCTGTGGGAGCCTGATCGTGTTGGTGTAGAAGAAGGATGGGACTTGGAGACTTTGCATTGACTATCGAGAACTGAACAAGATCATTGTTTGGAATAGGTAGTCGATCCCATGGATTGATGACCTTCTGGACCAACTCAAGGGGGAGAAATATTTCAGCAGGATCGACTTGAAGTCGGGGTATCACCAGGTAACAATCAAACCCTCTGATGTGTGGAAGACTACCTTTATATCCAAGGAGTGCATTTTCAAATGGTGGGTCATGCCATTTGGGTTGACGAATGCCCCTACAACCTTCATGAGTATAATGGACGACATCCTACAACCATTCACCAACTCATTTGTAGTGGTGTACTTGGATGACATTTTGATCTTCAGCCAGACTTGGGAAGAGCACCTCCACCACATCCGACAGGTCCTCCAAACACTGTAACAACACAAGTTGTGTGCCAATTTGGAGAAATGCACTTTTGGCATGACCCGAGTTCAATATTTGGGATACATTATTGATGAGCGAGGGGTGCATGTGGATCCAACAAAGATCCAAGTCATTCGGGATTGGCCAACCCCAACCACCCTAACAGAGCTCCGTAGCTTTTTAGGTCTTGCCAATTTCTACCGTAGGCTTGTGATGGGATTCTCTCATATCACTTGGCCCTTGAGTCAAGTCACCAAGGGAGGAGCTAAAGAAAAATTCTTTTGGTCTGAATCTCAACAGAAGGCGTTCGGGGAGTTAAAGCATCGCCTCTGCTCTACACCAGTGCTCACATTACCGTACTTGCAACAACCGTTTGAGATCAATACATATGCCCTGACTATGCCATTGGGGCAGTCCTTACTCAACATGGGTATCCAGTGGCATATCACAGTGAGACAGTTTCTCACATAGTCCAAAAGTATCCCACTTATGAAAAAGAAATGTATTCCATCATGCAGGCTTGTCGGCAATGGAAGCATTACATTTTGGGAAAGGAAACAGTCATCCACGCAGACCACTGACCCCTGCAGTTCATACATACACAACGGAAGTTGCAGAACGAACGCAATCATAAGTGGTCCACATACTTGCAACAGTCTCATTTGAACATTAAGTACACGAAAGGCATCACGAATAATGTTGCAAACAGCCTCATCTGACCACCCATCATGGTGCTAACCACTTTGCTCAACTCTTGTGGGCACGAGACTTTCGATTGGCTACTTCTCTACACAAGTGATCCAGAATTCGGCCACACATACAATACAGTCTTGGAGGGTAAGAAAGTTCCCAATTTTCACCTCCAGGATGCCCTACTTTGTCACCTGGGACACCTTTGTGTTCCTTCAAGTGAGTGTGCCAAGATGATTTGGGAGGCGCACTACAGTCGGGTCGCTGGGCATTTTGGGGTCAAGAAAACCATGGAAGTACTGCAAAAGTATTTCTATTGGTCGAACCTTCGACAGGATGTCAAGAAGTACATCAAGTCCTGCACTTCTTGTGCCATTGCCAAACTCACCATCAAGAAGCAAGGCCTCTATACTCCACTTCCTACCCCCAGTAGACCGTGGGAATCCATCTCTATGGATTGCATGTCAAGCCTTCCTTCTACTAAGCATGGAAATGACTATGTTTTTGTGGTCATCAACCGATTCTCGAAGATGTCCATTATGATGGCCAACAAGAAGAATATCACAGTAGAAGCCACTGCTAAACTCTTCTTTGAACGACTGTGGGTAGACTTTGGGATCCCACAATCTATCATCTCAGATCGGGACAACAGGTTCCTCATTACATTTTGGTCCAGCCTTTGGTCAATGCTGGACACCAACCTCACCAAGTCCACAACTTTCCATCCGCAAACTAATGGCCAGACAAAGGTCGTCAACTGGATGATTGTACAAATTTTGTGCATGTACAACTCAAAGCATCCACGCACATGGGATGAGAGCCTCCCCTATGTACAACATGGCTACAACCGGGCTCTCCATACCTCAGCCAGCCACAACCCGTTTCAAGTGGGCATAGGATTCCAACCACTATGTTCTATTGACATAGCCATGCCATTTGCAGCTACTCAGGCAAATTTAGCCCATGTCCAGTCTGAGGCTGACAAGGAAAATAGCTTCATTGAGCACATTCAGTAGATCCACCAACAAGTTCATGACATCTTGGATAGAGCCAATTCTAAGTACAAACAACGACATGATCAACATCAGGTTCCACACAACTTCTAGGTGGGCGACAAAGTGTGGCTACATTTGCAAAAGGAGCGCCTCGTTGGACCCTACCGAAATATTCGCCTGCTCTGATATGGGCCATACACCATCACCAAGGCTGTAGGGGACAATGCCTTTGAGCTCGGTATTCCACCATTGCTTGGTCTGCACCTAGTGTTCAATGTGGACTGCCTTTGGCCCTACTTTCCACCTCTACTAGACACATTCAACATGGCAGAACAACTCACACCAATAGAGTTAAACCCAGATTGCATGGAATAAGCCACAACTGATCGAATTATGGACACACAGATCAAGAACACCCGCCAACAGAGGATCCAACTATATCGAGTTTTCAAAGCAGGCCAACTCCTTCACCATGGCAAGTGGCTCACTAGGGACCAAGTTCAGCAAAAGTTTCCTCATCTCATGGAGGAACTCAACGCAATGGGAACCATTGCTTCCTAAGGGGGGAGGACTAATCCAGGTGGATATTGGTGGCCACCCGCCTATTCCACTTGGACCCACACCATTGTTTCTTTTAGTTTTTTAGTTTCCTTAATTGTAGCACAATTTATTATGTTTAGCAGTTCTTCGGGTCCTGAACTTCCAGAGCTATTTTGAGGCCCTAAACGATGTTTTTTGGGCATGAATGCCCTGGTGAATATGAGTCCATTTTGGACTCGATATTTTCTATCAACAGTACAGTCCTTGGATAGATCTTTCTAATGATGTATCATGTGCATTAAACGGAGATAGTATGCCAGAGTTACGACCCTGGGAAATTGATGTACCAATTTACCCCAACGGGGACCATATTCTGGCATTTCATCTCCTAGGGTTAGGATTTTGGATGTTTAGGGTTTTCCATTGTTTCTCAGTAATATATAAGCCTTAGAGCCTCATTGTAACAAGCAGTTCAGAGGCCAGTAGCCGCCACATCTCTTCTTAGAGATAAGCTACCAATGCCCTAGCTAGTTTATTTCCATTCTGTCTGTAAGAATTTTTCAGTCATTTGTTATTAATGAAATGAAGTCTTATTTCCACTACATCTTTGCGTTTATGTGTATTTTTGTATTTCATTGTGTTCCTACATAAATCCAGATCACAGACCTTATTCTTCGAGGAAGGATTTTGCTAGGTTAATGGATTTTTGTTGTGGGGAGGTTCTCTAGAATTCTATCCTGCATATTCTATAGTGGTATTATTCCTTCTAGATTCTACTATGACCCTTTTCCACTATGTGGATAGATATTTTTATTTGGATCCACATGATAGGTTTCAGTCTTTGGAGCATCATTTTGAGTTGGTTATTGGATTCCAAAATCTTCCACGGGGAGTTCACATGAGCACTTGGACATGGGACCCAGGCTTACAATGGTGGTTGGACTACTTCAGCATGGTGTCTTTCCTTTCTACATGGGACCTTGGTTGTCTAGTCTTCTTCAACATTATGGTCCACAATTATCCATGGGACCCTGGTATATGGTTGTACATCAAGCGTTGAGGACAACGCTTTCATAAGGGGGATGGAATGTAAGGTAGCTAGAGAGGTAGTGAGGGGGCCCAGAGGGCCCATAGTGATAATAGTAGAGGTCATTCAATGTAAGGTCGACTAGTTCCACTATATTATTAAATAAGGCCCACTATGGTAGTTAGATATAATAAATGGGTAATTAGATATAATAAATGTAAGAGGACTTCTTAGAAGGTTCTACTTATAGAAGATTCCTCCTTTAGAATGTTCTTAGGTGATGGTAGCACTATATAAAGGGGTTCAAGCAATGTAATGAGACATGAAGATAATTATTGTATTATGAGTTGTAGCTCAATAGGAGGATGCCCCCTTGAAGAGGCGAGTGAATAGGAGAGGATCCCTTCCATAATAGGATCCATTGTATGGTGTTTCCCTACCTCAAGGATTTGGTAATAATAAAGTGTGGTTTCTTATATCTTTCTTTGTGGATCTATTTTTTATTCAGTATTTGTGGTAATTATATTTGTAGATCTATTCAGGTTCTTAACAATATCCTTTGCTATAAATTGCCCTTGACCTATGTTTCCATAATATGATAATTTAATGCCTATTGTATGAAATCAAGGTTGATCTCTGTGTGTGTCAACTATTCTTCTATCTCTGAGGTTTCCAATAATGGTGGGAAATATGGTCGAAGGAGATCCACGTTGAACACTGGGTGTAGGACAAGGAAAGTGGGAATGATGAGCTCAAAATAATTGTCACCCACATCCATGGTGATGGTTTAAGGTCCATGATGGAGTTGTATAAGCCTCCTATGGGGCATTGTAAGGTGTTTTATCTGCAAGTGAAACCACACTTTATCTCCCACCTGGAACTTATAAGGCACTCGGTGTCGATCATGGCATTGATTTTACTTAGAATTAGACTTCCGTAAAATATCTCAAACTTATTGGAGGATGGTTTGGATCTTCTCAATGGATCTAGAGGATTTGTCAGCTTCAGTTGGATTAGGATAAGAGTCAACCAGGGTGGCTGGAAGAGGTAGTGAAACATCCATGGGACTCAATGGTTGGAATCCCAATCTGACCTAAAAGGGCCTTTGGCTAGTTGAACTATGTAGGGCTCAGTTGTAGCTATGTTGAACATAGGAAAGACTCTCATACCATGTACGGGGGTGCTTGGAATTGTACATGCACAAGATATGCATGATCATCTGATTGATGACCTTAGTTTGGCCATCTATATGGAGCTAGAAGGAAGTGGATTTTGTGAGCTTGGTGTCTAGCAGTGACCAGAGGCTTGACCAGAATGTGATGAGGAACCAATTGTACCGATCTGAGAAAAAAATTTGTGGGATTCCAAAATGTACCCATACTCGTTCAAACAATATCTTATCAATGGACTCTATTTTGATGCTCTTCTTATAGGTGATAAGGATCGCCATGTTGAAAAAACAATCAACAACCATAAAAAAAACATTCATTTCCCCTCTTGGTGGATGGAAGGCCCAACATGTAGTCCATTGAGATGGATTCCCATGGCCTTTTAGGAGTAGGAAGGGGGGTTTATAGGCACTATCTCTTATTGGTCAGTTTGACAATAACACATGTAGTGGAGGGCCTGATATGCTTGATGACATCCTCTCCAAGTTTCAACCAGTAGAAATGTTTCTACCACACTGCCACTATATTTTCAATGGTGAATTCTCCTTCCACCCAATTGTAGTGGGATTCCCAAATGAGATTTTCTTGCTCTCTTGATCGAACATAGAGATGGTCTAGTCGGCACAATTTCCCCTCCTGGAGATGGAAATTAGCGACAATTGAGTTTTCACCCAACATTGGGTATGTGGTGGTGATGTCAGGGTCTGTCTCGTGGATGTTGGGACATCTAGAGGTCTCTTGGCCACAAGAGTCTAGCATCATGGTGAGTGTCACAACTAAATATTAACAGAGGCAATCAATTACTTGGTTGGTACTTTCTATTTTATACTTGATGTTGAGGTGGAACCACTGCAAGTATGTTGACCACTTCTGATGGTGGTGAGTTTGCAATTTTCTTTATGTCTTCATGAACTGCAGTGGCTTATGATCCATGTGGATGACTGTCTCCTTCCCGAGAATGTAATGTCTCAACTAGTGAAAGGCCTGCACAATGGAGTACATTTGTTTGTCATAAGTGGGGTACTTACAAAAAACATTCGATAATGTATAACTATGATAGGCCACATGGTGGTCATGTTGACTGAGAAATACGCCGACATAATAGTCTTAAGCATCTATCTCAATCTCAAAGGGTTGTTGCAGGTTCAGTAATGAATGTATTGGGGCTGAGCACAAGAGTTGATTTAAATCATCGAATTCGTGTTGTTGGGACATGCCCCACACAAATGTTTCCTTACCACCACCCCTGGTTACTTGGTCGAGAGCCCATGCAATATGGGAGATTCCCTGCATGAACCTGCGATAGAAATTGGCAAGGCCTAAGAAGCTCCGAAGCTCAGTGAGTGTGGTTGAGGCTAGCCAGTCACGAATCACCTAGATATTGGTTGTATCCACATGCAAACCATGTTGATCTATGTTGTAGCCTAGGTATTAGACTATGTCCATGCTGAAGGAGCATTTTTCCAAGTTGGAATATAGCTTGTGTTGTTGTAGGGTGTGCAGAACCTATTGAATATATTGCAAGTGTTCCACCCAAGTCTTACTGTAGATGAGGACGTCATCCATATACACCAAAAAAAAAGCATTCGTGAAAGGTAGCACGATATCATCCATCATCCTCATGAAATTTGTTGGAGCATTTATCAAACTAAAGGGCATGACCATCCATTCAAAAATACATTCTTTTGACTTGAAGGCAGTCTTGCATACATATGTCTATTCTATGGGGACCTGGTGGTAGCCAGCATTTAGATCAATCTTATTAAAGTATTTCGCCCCCTTGAGCTGATCAAGGATATTGTCAATTCGGGGAATTGGGTACCAGTTCCTCACTGTGATTTTATTTAGGGCCTGGTAATCAATGTAGAGTCGCCAGGTCCCATATTTCTTCTACACCAGCATGATTAGGATGCCACAAGGTGATGAAATGGGACAAATGTGCCCCTTGTGGAGTAGTTCTTGGATATACCGCTTGATCTTCTCATTCTCTAAGAGAGAGCAACAATAGATTGGAGCATTGGACAGTGGTGCATTAGGGGTCAGATCGATGGGATTCTTGACTTGAAAGTGCAGAGGTACCCCGATAGGTGAGGAGATATATCTTTGTATTATTCCATGACCTTGTCCACTTTCTTCTGCTATGTGGAGAGGTTGGTCAAGGAGGCCCTATATGTGGTTGCAATATTTTTTTTGCTCTGAGAGTGAATCACAGGAAAGAAAAACTTCCCGGTTTGAAATATGACCTTCCTGCATTGCTTGGTAGATATCAAGGAAATAACACTAGGTGGGATTGCTTCGGGTATCCTGTACAATTTCCTGTTCAAATTAATAATAACACTGCAAGGCCTAGACTCATATACACCATGACATTTCCATAAATAAGGTTGTCCCAAAAGAAAATTACAAAATCTGAGAGGAGAAACATCACACAATACCTCATCTTTGAAGTGCTTGATATCATACAACATGCGACATTGTTGGTTGACGTAGAGATTGCTTCCTTGGTAGAGCCATCCAATGGTGCAGGGTTGTGCATGCAGCATTGTCAGCAGGGCTAGCCACTTGATGACCTCTTCTGATATGAGGTTCTTTTGGCTATCACTATCAATGATAAAGTGCAATGGGGTGCCTTTTACCCACATTTTTGAATGAAATAGGGGCTTACCTTCTTCTTTCTCACCTTTTTCATCAGGCTAGACCTTGGTGGTAGAAACAGTGGCATTGGGTTCCCCATCAATGATCCATCTACCCCTTTCTAGTTCAAACTCAGAGTCGGAACCCATATCTGATTCAGAGGATTTCACCTCAGCCACCATTGATTTATTTTAGTGACAATTGATAGTGTTATGCCAGGGACGTGGGGCTTCTTAGGGCTTCCCTTTAATTGATTTTGATGTGAGGGTTTCCTGGGCCCAAATTTCCATGTCTTTTGTTTATTATTTTCCTCGATTTTGACAACATATTGATAGGCCATGCCCAAGGATGAGATATCAAAAAAATCTATTTCGTCCCATATGTATCTATGTATACCATAGTGATACTTGAGCACCATATTTAGCTATGAATATTTGATACCCATATTGGTGCTCAAGGTATAGAAGATATTTGTGAACTCTGGCTTTGCTTGGTCTCTTTCTTGCCACATTGTGGTCCATTTTGTATATAGGTCATCATAACATCCTATAGGGTAGTATTGTTCCTTGATAGCATCCTTGAAGGATTACCAGGTGACTGCAACTATAAATAATGAGGGTTCCTTTGTTTCCTTTTCCTCACATAAAGTCTCCCACCAATATTTGACATGGGGAATGACTTTGAGGATCAAAAACACAATCTTTTCTCTGTTTGAAAAGTTATGGACAAAAAAATACCCTTCTATCATATTCAACCATTTGTCTACAAAATATGCGTATATATGACCTTCAAATATGGGAATATCAAATTTGATTTGTACCTTGAAGGGGGCAACGCCTCCACTCAAAGAAGATGCATCGCTTGTTGGTAGCCGCCAAAGGATTTGCACAAAACTATCCATCATTTTGTTCCTTTGTTGCATGAGGGATTCCTTGAGAAACATTTTGAAAGGATATCATGTCCTGTCATATTTATTTTCTCTCACCATGAGAGGTCTCTTGGGCATGCAAGATATTTTTTCCTTAAGAGAAACAAGTTTGAGACCCAATTCTTTGTTCCCTAACCTCGTCCGGGACATTCATTAAGAACAATAAGGACCAGACCGCTCTGATACCACTGATCCATGTTTTATGAGAATAATGAAATGAATACATATTTTTATTATTCTTAACACAAAAACATAAGAATAATAGAGATACAATAATAAATATACAGTAAAATTGGTTTCTATTCAATAAAAAAATGTGATGAAACTGTAAAATGCAATTGAAAACAAGCTTGCTAGAATGGTGTCTTATGTCTGAGAAGAGATGTGATGAATGTGCTCATTCACAAGAATATGGTTACAATGAGGCTCTTCAAGCCTTTTTAAAATAAACAATAATTGCAAAACCCTATACATCCAAAAACCTATCTCTATGAGATGAAGCGCCAAAATTCATGTGGGCCATATTGTACATCAACTTTTCGAGGTCGTAACCTCTACATATGATCTTTGTTTTAGGTGAACCATAGCCCATTGGAAAGGTCTATACAAGGAATACACATTATTGTTAGGATATGACTCCGTCCGGGGTCTAATTGTGGTGAGCCCTAAAAATGTTGTTTTATGGCCTCAAAATGGCCCCAGATGTCGGGGACTCGAAAACTAGAAAAAAACTACAAAACAACAAAACTGCCAAACTAGAAAACTATTGGAATAGGTGGGAGGCCACCAAAATCCAGCTGGATCAATTGGTTAGTTACATCTTTACCATGCTTTGGTTGTTGAATATTTGCATACCCAAATTCCCATTTATTCTGGTGCCTAAATTTCTACTCAATTTTTATAGCATATCGATAGGTGTAGCAACCCTAGTTGAAAATATGCTTAGGGATTATTAAGAAAAATTAATTAGGTGATTAATTGTCTTAACGTGGTTTTAACTAAACAATGATTGGCATAATAATATTAATTAAATATTTATTAGTTAATTAATTTTTATAATTTTAATTAATTAATTAATTAAATTAATTACCTATCACATTGAATGAACATGGTAATAAATTTAAAAGGGTTAATAAATTATATTGTTTAAAAAAAAGGGTTACATATATAGAGGGGATAAGGAGCATTAATAATGAGATAAGGAGAATTAATAAATGGATAAGCAATGAATAAATGGATAAGGAAATAAATGAGGAGAAAGGACGGTGAAGGAGGGATATGAGCGGAGGAGGTTTATGAAAGAGGGGATGATTATCATTCTACGCGGGGATTTGTATTTTGGGGGTTCTCTTGGATTTGCACAGAGGAGAGTTTGAGTTCTGTAGTCGGGAAGGATTAGTATAGGGGGCACCGGTTTTCTGGGGTTTTTGGGCACGGGGGCCACGATATCCATATGATATCCTGGAGCTGGAAGTTTTCCTAGTTGGCAGGGTTGGGCAAGGTTGGTCAGCGCATTAGGAAACAACAAAGAAATAGGATGGACAACTGGGTCGATGGAGAAATTAGCATCATGAAGAGGTAAAATTGTTTTATTCCGTTATGAAATTATTATGGTAAAATTGTTTTATTCTGTTATGAATTTATTAGTCATTGATAAATTTATATGCGTAGGTGCTGAATTTATAAGAAATTACTGAGTTTCTGAAATCAAGTAGAAGTTACTGTTTTGTTTGTGGAATTAATTGATGTTAAATCAATACAGTCATTACACATGGTATCAGATCCTCATTCATAATCTGGAGCCTTAAGGGCCACTACTGCTATAAAAAAAAATAGCGATTATCACAAATCCCAATTTCCTTGCATTGGTTATCTAACAAATTCCATGTGAATTCCACATGATATCGTAGTTGTAAAAAAAAAAATAGTATCAACGCAGCTAATTACCAACTTATCTAAGGGCGAGTTTATATAGACAATTAAACTACTACTATACAAAAAAATAACGATTATCACAAACCACAATTGCCTTGCATTGGTTATCTAACAAATTCCATGTGAATTCCAAATGATATCGTAGTTGTAAAAAAAAAATAGCATCAGCGAAGCTAATTACCAACTTATCTAAGGGCCAATTTATATAGACAATTAAAATTTAAAACTTAAAAGATCTTATCCCATTCCATATGGAAATTTTATCCCGTTCAATATAGAATTTTGTTGGGTTATTTCCATTAACTTTGAACGTTATAAAATTTTACTAAAGAACAATTGAAAGAAGGTGTTCAACAAAATTTCTTCACAGAATAATGAATAATGGAGAATATGAAAGATCAATGAATATTGGGAATATGAATGGAGAATAGTAAATATCAATGAACATTGAGAATATGAATGGACAATTTGAAGATTCAAAGTAAGCAAATTACATTAATACCCACAAATAACCAAAATAAGTGGAGCTGTAAACATATAATTAGCATAAAATAATCAAGGGAGAATTCTTCATAAGCTCATAGTTTGTTAAACAACAATTTAGAAGTAAGGCAACAATATTAGCAAATATTAGAAAGGCACAATACTAAAAATCAAAGGGCAGCTTCTACGGAGTTCAAGTCATCCATAACCTTTGATTTTATATTTTCTGGCAAGGCAACAGTTGGACCTTTCTTTGAATAGAAGTCTGCAAGTACTCTAATTACTTTCACCAGTGCTGCGTATGAATCCTCGGATGTCACTGATTGCTGCCTAGTCCAGTTTCACATAAAATTCTTGATGGATTCTTTTGCCGAATCCACTGACCTCCTGAAATTGGTGGTATCTTAGCTGTCCTCCTTCAACGATTCCCTCAAGTTCTTGACAACTTCTCTGGCATTCTTCAGATAAATCTTGGGGAGAATTCTTCCGAACTTGGTCTTCTCATTGGGGTCGAACAAGGACAACAATCCTCCGAGTAAACCCTCGTCATTCTCAGAAGAAGCCTTTTCTTTAGTGTGCGCCCACTGAAAGGATAATGGGGCCATGAATGTGGCACCCATAAGAAAGAGACACCTCGTCTAAGCTGTAGTTTCACTAAAAGTAGCAGGACATCGCCATGAAGAATGAAATCTCCTTGCTGCTCAAATGAGAGTGGTGGTTGACTCATTGAGATAGCGGGTTCAAGCTCCGCTATGCTGTGGCAAGATCTAAACATTAAACTTGTCATGGTGGACTTCGGCAGAACCATAGAGAAACCCTAGCACTGTCATGCCAGAGAAATTGCCTAGAATGCAATATAAACTTGTTCCAGACTCTCAATGTCCAGCAAATAAAAATCCTAGCACCTAAAGTGCCAAGCACACCAGTGCCCAAACCCCCAAACCCACGAGAAAGAAAAATCTTCCACTATACAAGTCAGCCAAGACCGAGAACTGGTGTGCCAGGTACCAAACCAAGAATGAGGAGCTCATGAGGGCATAGTTGTAGCCCGTGGCCATTACCAAAGCTCCACCACTGTAGCAGAGAGGGAGAAGCCAAGGGTGCAATTGCTTAGAGAGATAGGTGGCGATGAAGGAGTGTTAGGTTTGAAGAAAGCTTAGGGTTTGATTAAGAGACGTGTAGGGTTGGGAATGAGCATAGGTTTGGGAGGGGCATGTGGGCCTCATGCGAGGACCCACTGCCCAGGTTAAAAAAAAAAATGTTTATTTTTTTTTGGCTGTTGTTTATTTATTTTATTTTTATTATTATTATTATTATATTTAGGATTAAATCTTAATGTTGTATAATTCAAAAAATGGTTTAAACTATTTTAGTTTAAATTTAAATATAATTTAAATTATAATAATAATAAAATTTAATAATTTTAAATATGATTTAAATATAGTATAAAAGTTTATTCGACTCCCCAAGAGTCGACCTTGTGACCTCCAACAGCCCAAAGGCCTGACACATCAGCGCTTACCACTACACCACACATTGATTCTTAAATTAATTCAACTATATAGTTTAATTAAAATATAGTTTTTTTTTAGTTATGTTATGCTTTAAATTTTAAAATATAATTCAACTATAGTTTTAACTATTATGATTAATTAATTAATTATATTTAAAATTTATGATTCATGCTAGATTTAAAACTAATTAATCACTTTAACTAAAAACACCGAGCTAAGAACCTGCAATACAACACAAGCCAGTGGAGACTGAGCACATAAGCGCCATGCATCAAGTCACATGGAGGAGGAGCTCACGAAGGGAGATCAAGAACCTGCAATACAACACAAGTTAACCACAATCTAGCACCCAAGTTCCAGGAATCAAGACACAGAGTGGAGGATCTCACAAACGGGCTCAAATGGCGCGCACTACAAAACAAAAAAAAAAAAACAAAAAAAAAATGGGCGATTCAAACAAGCCAAGCGCCAAGTCCCTCCACTCCATTCCACCAGTCAAAGTCAATGCTAAATCTCAAATGCAACATTCGATAATGCCAAAACTAGGCACTAGGAAAAAGATCATGGGTCAAGCATTGGAGGATATTTAGTTATAAGAAAAAAGTTAGAAGGACTTAGACTAGGACAAGCGGGTAGGAGGCGACATTTGCACTAAAGGAGTAAGCATAGGAATTGGCGATTATGGCGCAAGGCTAGCGTAGCTACAGGGCAAGGGAACCAATAGTTTTTTTTTTATAGGGGCAAAGAAATCAAGCTTAGACGCTTAATCCTAATCCTAACCTAGCCAATCCCCTAAAGGCGTAATGTTTGTTTATAGACAAGTAAAGAAAACTTACGCCTAACCCTGTTTCTAGTTTGAGTAGCACCAATTTGAAACATCCTTGAACTCACCCTGACAAATTCGTTGATATAGGTTAAAGCATACAAGATGGTCAGGACTTGAGGGAGTCGAGGCAAGGGAGCGTCGTCGCAAGCACCGCCAACACCGCCAGTGCCACCACCACCATCGCCCGAACTAGCTCTCATACTACGCTTGTTGGAAGCCATTAATGAGACTTTGAAGGGGTGACAACCGGCAAGGACTGAAGTCAAAACCCCACCATCTGGAATGAGTAATACAGAAGCTTCAAGGGATTCAAGGGGAGGACCTCTACCCAAATACGTCACACGAGAATTGCAGAATATCAAACTTCCGGATTTTGCCGAGGGTCGCACCAGTGAATGCATGGAATCATGGTTGGAAGGCATGAAAAGGTGTTTTGCCTTAAGGGACTATGCGTCCAACTCAAAGGCAAAGATCACAATTTTTCAGTTAAGAGACAATGCCTTGAACTGGTGGGGCAAGATAGAAAGACAACTGCACCTTACCCCAGAAACAGTATTTTGGGAACTTTTCGAGGAGAGGTTCCGAAGGAAATAGCTATAAACATACTACGAGGAACAACAGGTAGGGGCATTTCATGCCTTAGTACAGGGAAACATAACTGTAGAAGAATATGAGATCAGATTTATGGAACTGGTCAAATATGTTTTGTATATGGATAATGACCAACGACAGGCAGAGCGCTTCGTCTATGGATTGAACCCTAAGATAAGAGTTGTGGTGCGGATGTGGAAACCATCTTTAGTAGCGGAAGTGGTGGAAAATGCGCGTTATGCGGAGGAACACATGAACTTAACTGGGGGTACAAGATCGACTTTTCCGCATCATCCTGGATTCGTAGGGAAGGCCCCGAGGACATTTCCTAGGAGAGGGGGCTCAAGGCCACCACCATATGGTAACATAGTCACTCCAAGGACAGTAGCCATAGGGATTTCAATGGTAGCGAGTGCAGCATCTCGTTCATTGCCAACAACTCAGACAGGTCCACGACCATCTCAAGGAACAGCTAGTCGGGGTAGGGGTTCTAGGGGAAGGAACTCATTTCAGAGACAGTCACATAACAGTGCACATGTTCAATCTTGTGTTACTTTTTGGGGGTGCGGAGGACCCCATTACCAGCGTGACTGCCCAGAGTTACAATTTGGGTTTGTGCATAGAGAAGGAAAGGCATCGATGGGGAGGTCAAGTAGCAACCACCAAATTTATGCAGCGGTTAATAAACGCCATGCCGAACATCAATTCATAGTGGTAGAGTCATCTGGTACACTAAATCATATCAATGTTAAGGTTTTATTTGATTCTGGTGTGATAGATAGTTTCATTTCACCATATGCATTAGAAAAGAGTGGGTTGGCAGCCTACGAGCACGATGAATTTAAACAAGTCGAGATGGCTTCGGGGGAAAAACAAGCAGTAGGACCTTGTGTCGATAATTGTATAGTAGACCTGGGAGTGTGTACTATGAGGTTGAAGGTATACATGATTTCTCTCAGGGCGTATGACCTAATCATTGGAATGGATTGGTTAGCATCTCACTGAGCTTTGGTAGATTGTTTCACAAAGAGGGTGCTTTGCGTCGATGATGAAGGAAGACTAGTAGAGATCCAGGGTGTACAGATAAAAGTGTCGTTACGCTTTATATCAACTATGAAGGTTAAGCGATGCTTGAGGCAAGGGTGTCGACTTTATGTTGTGGAAGCAGTGAATGAAAGGAAAGGACCCTCATTGGATCAGTACCCGGTATTGTCATAATTTAAAGATGTTTTTCCAAATGAGTTACCAGTGTTACCTCCTGAGAGGGAGCTTGATTTTACTATTGAGCTAAAACCTGGTGCAGAACCAATCTCCAAGACTCCATATTGGATGACAGCACCGGAACTTTGTGAATTGCAAATGTAGTTGAAAGAGTTACTGGACTTAAGGCTAATAAGGCCCAGTGTCTCACCTTGGGACGCACCAGTAATTTTTGTAAAGAAGAAGGATGGATCCTTACGACTGTGTATAGACTACAGGGACTTGAACCATGCTACAGTGAAAAAAAGGTGCCCAGTGCCACAAATAGATGACCTCTTCAATCATATGAAAGGAGCAACGGTATTTTCAAATATTGATTTGCGATCAGGGTATCATCAGTTAAGGATTAAGGAAGGTGATATCCCAAAAACTGCCTTCTGAACTCGGTTTGGACATTACAAGTTCATTGTCGTACCTTTCGGATTGACCAATGCACCAGCAGTATTCATGAGCCTCATGAACGT
This sequence comes from Picea engelmannii, assembly GCA_009831015.1. NCBI lineage: Eukaryota > Viridiplantae > Streptophyta > Pinopsida > Pinales > Pinaceae > Picea > Picea engelmannii. The sequence continues at coordinate 316,720 of ML784918.1, read as the reverse complement.
CGTATTATGGAAGTACTTAGACCATTTTGTACAAGTATTTCTACATGACATCCTCATCTATTCCAAGAATGAAAGAGAACATGAGGAACACCTATGAGCAGTGTTGTCCTGCCTTAGGGAGAACAAATTATATGGCAAGTTGTCAAAGTGTTCCTTCTTCCAGAAAGAGATCCACTATTTAGGTCATATCATTTCTGGTGAAGGAATCTCTGTGGACCCAGAAAAATTAAAGGCCATTATGGAGTGGTCAGTGCTAGAAAATGCCCATGAGGTGAGAAGCTTCATGGGACTAGTAGGTTATTACTGGAGATTTGTGGAAGGATTCTCAAAAATAGAGAAACCCATCACCACCTTTCAATGCAAGGGGGTTAGTTATGAATGGATAGAAGAATGTGATAGTGCATTCATTTAGCTTAAGAGGTTACTAACTAGTGCGTCAATTCTACAAGTGTCGGATATGGAAAAGGACTTCACAGTCTGCACGGATGCCTCGAAGCAAGGGTTGGGGGCTATGCTAATGCAGGATGGAGGAGTGATAGCTTATGCATCGAGGAAGTTGAAGAAACATGAGGAGCTATACGCGACTCATGATTTAGAGTTGGCAGTTGTAATGCTAGCTCTGAAGCTTTGGAGGCACTATCTTGTTGGGAGAAACTTTGAGCTCAAAATGGACCATCAAAGTTTAAAACATCTCTTCACTCAAAGAGATATGAATTCCAGGGAAAGGTGATGGAGTGAGTTTATGAGTGAGTATGATTTTGGTATTTCGTACATAAAGGGAAAGGAAAATGTGGTCACAAATGCCTTGAGTAGGAGACCACATATCTTCTCCTTGGTAACCTTAAAGGTCAATCTGAGGGAACATGTGTTGACACAACTCCCAGGAGACAGTTGGTATTTAAAAGTTACTTCAAACCTCTAGAGCGGGAGGCAGTTAGATCCAAAGTATGAAGGATATAGTGTGGAAACAGATGGACTGTTAAGATATCGAGGAAGGATGTACATCCCTACGAATGGGGATATTCGAAGCATCATACTGAAGGAAGCCCATAGAGCACTTTATTGTGCGCATCTGGGTGTGAAGAAGATGTACACAGATATGAGGAAGATCTTCTTTTGGGTAGGCATGAAGCATGATGTAGTCCATTTCATCGCCAAATGCCTAGAGTGTCAACAAGTGAAAGCCGACCACCATCACCCGGTAGGCCTCCTACAACCACATGATGTCCTTATGTCCAAGTGGGAAGTCATCTCTATGGATTTTGTTGTGGGGTTGTCGCTCACATATCATAGACACAATGCCATTCCTGTGATAGTGGATAAGTTAAGCAAGAGTGCTCATTTTATTCCGGTTAGAGACACTTATGATGTCACTGATGTGGCACGTGTGTTTGTAAGTGAGGTTGTCTGTTTGCACGGGATACCTAAGAAGATCATTTCAGATAGGGACTCCAGATTCACTTCTAGGTTTTGGATAAGTTTATAGTCAACGTTGGGGACTCAGTTGAACTTAAGCATAGCTTATCATATTGAAACAGATGGGAAAACTAAGAGAGTAAATCAAGTCATGGAAGACATGCTTAGGATGTATGTCATGGATAATCAAACCCAATGGGAGAAGTACTTACCTTTGGTAGTGTTTGCCTACAATAACAGTTTCCATAGCTCCATCGGAATGCCACCCTATGAAGCTTTGTATGGGAGGCCATGTAGAATGTCATTGAGTTGGGATAGACTAGAAGACCTAGTAACAGTTGGGCCAGAATTGATACAGGAGATGGAAGAATAGGTGATTCAAATTAGGAAGAGACTAAAGGAAGCATAATATAGGCAGAAAAGTTATGCGGATGCACATAGGACCGACTGAAGTTATGAAGTGGGAGACCAGGTTTTCATTCGTATCAGGCCTAATAAGAGTACCATATGGTTCGGGAAGGGGACAAAGTTGTCACCTCGATTTATAGGACTGTTCAGAATCCAAGAGAAAATTGGACCCATTGCCTATCGTCTCGTACTGCCACCCCACTTGCATAAAACTCATAATGTATTTCATGTATCTGTTTTACGCCATTATGTTACTGATGAATCACATAAACTAAATTGGAAGGAATTGCAGGTATCGGACGTGGGAACCCTCACAGTATAATCGTTACACATATTGGACCATAGAATTCGATAGCTCAGGAATGGTTTGGTAGACCAAGTTAAGGTCCAGTGGGACAAGTATAGTCCAGGATTTGCTACCTGGGAAGATGCCGAGACACTACGAGGAGACTATCCCTCACTTTTTTGACCACCTCGAGAACATGTTTCTTGAAGGTTGGGTGTATGTAACACCACCTTTTGAATTAGATAGCCAGGATTACCTTAGGCCTATATACTTTATTTTCTAGTCACAGTGAAACTATTAAGTGATACACTTAAACTTTAAAATTTATGAACTTTTATGAATGTTTAAATGTTGTTGGTGATGATGTATATGATGCGATCTACTATGTGAAGGTAAATTTTACGAATGTTTAAATGTTATTGATGATGATGTATATGATGCGACACATTATGAGAATGAATAATTTTATGAATGTTTAAAATACTATTATAATGATGTTGGATATGATGCAATCTATTTTGGGTAAATGATAATCTTATGAATGGGTGTCGAAATTGAATTTTGGGATATTATGAGATCTATTTCTAACTGGAAAACTTTGATGTTAATTTATCGATACAAGGATACCAAATTGAAATGATGATAGTATGCAATTAAATGATGATAATGCATAGAAATGTATGAGTTTGTGTCATAGACTAATCTGCAGGTTATGGGCTATGAAATAGCCGAGGGATAATGATGATGAAAGTGGATATCAGGACCACTAACCGAGAAACATTATGGTATGAATATTGTATGTGGAATCTATATTAGTTTGGATGCATTGCTATGATATGTGGACCAGTGCATGATTTCAGGTGATGACACTACCCAAAACTGAATAAATGATGACAAAACCCCCAACAACACGGTGCCACTGTATATTCCATTGTAGGGTGTGAACCCTAGTTATGATTAGGAGGGGTGGAGGCATTTCCCACCGTGTATCCTTTGAAACCTAAAGTCTTGGGAGTATGGTTTTAGTTCATGCTTCCCAAGACATGTGATGATGACTGTTAGATGCCTGCTAGGGAAGCTTGGTCGAGATAGTGACGCTTTCGCTTACAAGTTCTATTTTGAGTTAGGTCAATATAGTTGACGCTCCAAGATAGTCTAGCAGAGGAAGGATAGGAATGGATATGGAAGTAGGTTAGGGAGGAAGGATGAGTAGTAATAGTTGAGAAGGTATGGAGATCTGTCTTGTGTTTGAATTTAATGTTTTCCCTTCAAAAAAAAAAAAAAGAAATGTGTATGTATGAATATTTATAATTATGTAACTAAACCATAGTTGTCTAAATAAAAAATTGTTGAACTAGATAATAGTAATTAAAGGATTTCTCAAACAATTGATTGGTTTGTTGTCTTTTATGAAAGACTAGTCTTGCTGACTAGATTGGATGCATACATAAATTACTGAAGGATGATAGTTTTGATTATTAGTACATGCACGAGACTTGTATGTACTAGCTACACATGCATTTCTTGTACATATACACTAGTATGTATGAGTTTTCTTGACTTACTTACTGATAATGTCGATTAATTGTTATGAATGTGTGAACCATGCTTCTTTTCCTTTGTACCATAAGATACCTTAACTTCAGGATGAAGTTTCCTGAAGGGTGGGCATATGTAACAACCCTAGTTGAAAATATGCTTAGGGATTATTAAGCAAAATTAATTAGGTGATTAATTGTCTTAACATGGTTTTAACTAAACAATGATTGGAATAATAATATTAATTAAATATTATTAGTTAATTAATTGTTATAATTTTAATTAATTAATTAATTAAATTAATTACCTATCACATTGAATGAACAAGGTAATAAATTTAAAAGGGTTAATAAATTATGTTGTTTAGAAAAAAGGGTTACATATACGAAGGGGATAAGGAGCATTAATAATGACATAAGGAGAATTAATAAATAGATAAGCAATGGATGAATGGAAAAGGAAATAAATGAGGAGAAAGGACAGTGAAGGAGGGATATGCGTGGAGGAGGTTTATGAAAGAGGGGAGGATTATCATTCTACGCGGGGATTTTTATTTTGGGGGTTCTCTTGGATTTGCACAAAGGAGAGTTTGAGTTTTGTAGTCGGGAAGGATTAGTATAGGGGGCACCAGTTTGCTGGGAATTTTTGGCACGGGGGCCAGGATATCCATATGATATCCTGGAGCTAGGATGTTGTCCTAGTTGGCAGGGTGGAAACAAGGTTTGGGCAAAGTTGGTCAATGCATTAGGCAACAACAAAGAAGTGGGCTGGCCAATTGTGTAGACAGAGAAACTAGCATCAGGAAGAGGTAAAATTGTTGTATTCCATTATGAAATTATTATGGTAAAATTGTTTTATTTTGTTATGAATTTTATTATTCGTTGATAAATTTATATGCGTATGTGCTGAATTTATAAGAAATTACTGAGTTTCTGAAATCAAGTAGAAGTTGTTGTTTTGTTTGTGGAATTAATTGATGTTAAATTAATATGGTTATTACAATAGGCAACTCCCAATGATGAGATGTTTAGGAAATCCATTTTGGTTTGTATGTACATATGCAGATCCCCATGGTATTTTAGAACCATATTCCACTCAGATTCTTTGATATCCAACTTGGTACGTAAGGTATGGAAAGTATTTGTGAACTATTGCACTGTTTGTCTCTTCTCTTGACGTAGTGTGGTCCATCTCATGTAATGGTCTTCATAGTTATCAATAGGATAGTGTTATTCCTTGACTACATCCACAATAAATTCCCAAGTAGGCTCGACCCCATATATTTTAGATTCCTCTATGGAACTTTTCTCCCAATAATTTTCCCACCAATGTTTGACATGGGGGAGATCCTTGACGACTGCGAAGATGATATTTTCCCTATCGAAAATTTTTTCAACAGAGAAATAAGCTTCTAGTAAATTTAACCATTTTTCTAGGGCATCTTCATCTATCTGACCTTCAAATATGGGAATATCAAAATTAACTTCTGGGTGAATTCATGAAGATGGGTTACACTTTTGCTTGATTTATGAGAAAAAAAACTGTATTTTCACAAGTTCTTCAACTTCCGGCATACAAAAGTATTTTTTTTATTTAGAATTTCACTTTATAGTAAAAACAAAACTTGTGAAGAATTGTGTTAGCTTTCCAATGACTATTTTTCAAAATTGTTTTTTCACAATTTGGTATGTCAACTTGACAAGTGTTTAACAGTATGTTCTTTAAACATGAAAGGAATGATAATGTGCTACTTTTTTCTACAAAAATGTATCTATTATTAAACTTACGTTTTTAAAAAATGAAATATACTACAACAATCTACATAGACTCTATTGTATTAGGACTATAATTTTGAAACTAACGGATGAATATTATAATTTCTAGAATTTTTTGAAGTTGACCAAGCTGAAAACATTGCATATTTTAAACACATGTTTTTCTACACCTTGTATCTATCTTAATTTTTACTTAAAACTAAAATTTAAATATACCCTTTTAAAAAGAACAGTTTAAGGATTATGAATATATTTTTTTCAAGTTTTTTCACTGTACATTTTTAGAGATACCGATATTTCATTTCACCAAATCATAATGTCTGCTTAAAGTATTATGTAGTGTTTTGTTCTAAAAAATAAATAAAATTAGATAAAAATAAAGAAAATTAAAACAAATTATAAGAATTGAAAGTAGATTCAATTTTGGAAATGTTGGTATCATTTTCGAAACCAAATTCTCAGTATTTGCAAGAGTCTGGAACCTCTGAATTTTAGTTAAGCTTGGGGAAATTCTCTTGTTTTAGTTTTCAATCCCAAATTCCTTTTTTCGGCCGAAAAACTAATATTTCAGCCAAAAGATAAAAATCTAATGGAAACCGTCAAAACTGAATGGTTTCCAAGGTTTTCAGTCGAAAACCCATTCTTTTGGCCAAAATACTATCGAGCGAATTTCGACACTCAGAAAAAATGAAAAGACACGTCGTATCGTTTCATTTCACACCAAATTGTATAAATAGGCTTTCGACCGAACAGATTTAAAACAATTCATGGGATGGAAAAATAAATATAAGCTCAGGGATAGGGATTTCAAAGCATTTCTATTACTGATTGCAACCGTATTATTTTCTTTCTTTATTTATTCCCTCTGTTCCATAGGCTTAATCGGAGGATCGATATCGATACATGGTGGTTTTATAAAGCACTTAAACAAAGTTTCGAATAAGAACGTGCAAATATTCAAGAAACAAACGATGATAATGTCAATAGATATTTTTGACAAGAATAAGTTCAAACAGGTATGCATGCACATATGATGATCAAGCACACGACACACATTGGGACTGTATTAAGAAAGTACGGAATTCAAAGTATAGAATTCAAAATTTTAAAATATTGTAAATTTAACATAATTGATTGTAATTACAAATTGATTTTTTTCAAAATTTACATAAATAGATTCATCTCATAATGTCGAAGAAAACGTTGAAACCAAAATTGAAGAAGAAGACGTTGAAATCAAAATTGAAGAAGAAGATGAATCACCTATAGGTGTGTACATAAATTTAGATAATATAAGATGAACACTAAAATATATATAATTTAGTGAATTTATGTTCCTGTGATGTTTTTTAATATAAAATTTAAATTGAAATATGTAGGAGAATCTATCAATATTGATGATGAAATATTAGAAAATGTTGATACTGACAAATTTGGGAAGAAAAAATCTAAGCAGTATATAAGATATCGAACTAAGAATATGTATAATACTTTTTTCAAAGATGCATCAGTAACAGTACAAGCTCAACTTTTACTTTGTCTAATGAAGTCAAGAAAGTTAAAAGAAGCTACATCATTATTGAGTATTCAAAATTTGACAAAAGATACAAAGGTGAAACATAATGTCTTTAAAAATATAACTAGTCTGTTAAAAGATTTTAGAAAATCTCAAAAAGAAGATGTCTGTGTTGCACGTAGAGAGATACAAACAACAGTTGTTTCATCTAGCAATATAAAATATCATCTGACATGACAGACGGAAAAAATGATGGCAACATCACGAAAAACTTTGCAAAAACATAGAAAATTCTATTTCCAAATAGATGTAAATGATGAATTGGCTTGTTGGACAGTGATTTCTAGACAACCCTACAAAGGTAGACTTGCATAAAATGTTAAGGAATTGTCCTGTAATTGTTCGTTGGAAGAATATCGTGTTTCACCACATACAAGAGATGTGTTGTGACAAAGGATAGCATGAAATCAATATGAAGAACATCCAAAACATATATTGCCAATGACACAAATAGGTTTGTTTAATAATTTCAAAGAAGAGCACAAAGAAGTTAAAATTTCCATCAATACATTTGTGCAACAAAAACCATGGTTTGTTAGACCCATCACTATCTGTGACACGTGTTGTTGTCGTTATCATGTGGAGTTTGAGTTGTATTATGACACTTTTTTGGATTTTGGTAAAACGTTATGGCCAGGTTCACCTCCTCCTTCCACATTCCATGTTTTTATATCTGAAATTCTATGTGAAAGAGAAGATGATGATTTATTTTACAAAAAAAAATGTGTTGGTGGAAAGAAATGTGATCGTTGTGGAAATCTAAGTTTGTTTAATTCAAAGTATCATATTGATATGAATGATCAATCATTTTCTAATATAAGAATCAATTGGAAGAGATATGAATATATGAGAAGCATGATTCCACATTCTTCAAATGTTATTTCCAAAAGGATTGATTTGAAGGTAGATAATATCAACGTGATAGAATTTTTGAAGAAGTTTGAGGAATAAATCTATAAATACACCAAGAATTCACATAGAGCTCGATGGAAAGATATACAATTTAAACAATCCCGTGAAGTGTTTCCACCAGGGACAATTTTGTCTGTAGTTGATTTTGCAGAGAATTACACATTCACTGCACAAAAATAAATACAGAGTGAATAGTATCATTCTGATCAAGTCATTATATTTGTCCACGTTATATATATACATTCTCAATGGAGTCTTTCAAACATATAAATCACCAATGACAATCGACATGTTGTTAAAGAATATCACTTTTATATAAGTGATGATAGAGCACACGACACACACTATGTACCATATTGTTTTGATAAATTTTATGATTCATTGAAATAACGTGAAATCAGATTTGATCGAAATTGGATATGGTCTGATGGGTGTGTGGGTCAGTTCAAATCATCACGATCATTATATTATTTATGCCGTATTCATAAAAAATTAAACATTACACATTGCTGGAATCATTTTGAGACTGGTCATGGAAAATAAGAGCATGACAGTGCAAAGGCATGTATAAAACGAGCACTTCGAAGGTATCAACTAAAACCTCATGCCAATCGATTTGAATCCGCTAAACAAGTTGTTGAATGGTGCAACATGGTGCTAATCCATGAATATAATCCACCAAGGGATGTGCACAGACGTGTCTATGTAAAAATGTTACATGTATGTGCACATGATATATAAATTTGAATGTGTTCAAATTTATATTCAATCTTCAATCATTTTCTTGAGAGATTTCAAGTTAACAAGTTCTTGTCTTGTGTAGGTTTTTTTGGTATGTTGGAATCCAAGATGTAAATAGATCAATTCCATATGACACCAGTATAATACATGGGACAAGAAAAATACATTCAGTTAAAACAAAATGTTTTCAAACTGGGTTTGCATTTGATAGATGAAATGACTCTTATTTTTGTTCAGTTTGCATAGAGGACACATAATCCATAGATATTTGTGAGAACAAAAATGCAGGATATGTTAAATCTTGGAGACATACTGAACTTAATGTAAAAGTGAAAATGCCACTTGCAAGTTTAGAGGTGATGGAATCAAATGAAACTATAGTGTCAGTTGATGGCAATAGAGTTTTTGATCTTGTTAGAGAAGGTAAAATTTTGATATTTAAATGTTTTCAAATAACCTGTAGATACATGCTTGTGTGATAATATAACACTAATTATTTGTTGTCCAATATATCCAATTATTTGCAAGAGATGTTTTTTCCGTGGTTTCACCTATAGACAACACTGAAAAAGTCAAATATTATTTGATGCGATGCACATAACAAAAGATGAGGCTATTAGAAGATTTTGATGATAACGGTTTGATATATGAAAGAGGATCCATTGTATTGAAAGGATGTTTTTTTCAAAAAACCCATCAAACCGATACTCATGTTCACTTTCAAGACTACCAGTTAGATGTCAGAAGTTGCCAATATAGTCATTTGGTATGTGCAACGTGCATAAAGTTAATAGAATTTCAATAAAAAAAAAAATATTTAGAAAATGAAAAATGTCCAAAGTCGGTCATGAATGAATAATTGAAGATGGAATACCATTACGTTGTTTTTAAAAAAACTTGGCACATGTGTACATTCCAAATTTTTTAGTTTTTCATTGAAAGTACATTCCAGATTTTGATAACTCAACTTTTGACTATCTTCAAACATATTTTCAATTATGATATTTATAATACTATGTATAAAAAACTCACTTGAGAACTACACCCCAATTAGTACCTAAAAGTATATTGTTAATACTTACAACCTAATTAGTATAGGATTTAAGGAACTACTAATTTGTATGGAAGTGAAAGAACCATTTGGTAACTTATACCCCTATCGATACCGAAAAGTATGTCATTGGGGAATTTCACCTTAATTAGTATATAAGTAAAATGCATGCTTGGGGCACACCTTAATTTACATATATAGGAGTGAGACAACAACTTAATGAATTTGCATCTTAGTTAGTGCTAAAATTGTGTTCTTGGGATTTAAACAAGAATTAATATATTAACAAGGGAACCATTTGTGGTGCACCCTATTTGAATAAGAGTAAGAGAAGTACTTACAAATTTTGACACCCCCATTAATACCCAAAAGTATGTTCTTGAGGAATTACACTCTAATTAGGATATGAATGAGAGAATCACTTGGAAATTTATGGCCAAGTATGTTATAACCTAAATTTGTATAAGAGTGAAACAACCAAGAATCGCTTGGGGTGCACCCTAACTTTAATACAAGATAGAGGAGAACTTAATATTTTAGGGACATGCATTTTATATAATACAAGTTCTTTTTTCAAGTCAAGAAGTGAGGTATCCTTAGGCGCAAGGGATGAAACTAATCCTAACTCAGGCATGCTCACTACTAGGAATATTTATGAGACATCTTTAAGTACCTGATATGAATAATAGACCCATCATCATATATCCTTCTAAGCATGCCCCCTTATAACATTTGGATGAGACTAATATTTTTTAAAGAAAGCATAATATTAGGGTGTAACATCCCGCTCTGGTGTACTGAGAAAACTTATTCTTGGAGGACACTTTCTCGCAAGTGATCTGGACTTTATGATGTTAAAACATTTATCCTTGATTATGATGCGTTATGATAGATGACATGATGTTTTACTGCTTTGACGTAGACAGGTGCTATTGAATTAGTTTTATTGAGTGTGCAAGGTTTTGGACCTTGAGGATGCAGAGGCATCGGTGGAACCGCTTGGAATTCGGATTGAGTTAGGGAGTATGCTATTTGGGTTGATTTATTTACTGTGATATTTCATTGAATTGATGATATAATTTTGATGAGTTCTGACACGATTGTTGATGATGTAGGCTGACGATAGCTTGCTGACTAGACTCACATATGGAGTAAAGGGGTCACACACAATTTCCAGTGAGGTTGAGGGAGAGGTGTGGACAACAGCCCTGCCACAGCCTACTAGCACTCTCATCGTGGCTCGAACTATAGGTTAGCGATTACCTAGTTCAAGAGGATCCACGATGTTGTGAGGGCAGACTACAACAGTCGCTCACGATGATTCTAAGGGGAGTGCAATAAGGCGAGGCCCTTATTCCTTAGACCCCTTAGTCTCCCACAAGTTCACCTGGTGGAGTGTTGACTTTAGGCATTATATATGTCTACCAATCAGTCAAGCTGGCGAGTGGCACCCTTGGAGCATGTGGTGCATCCTGACGGGTACGTCGCGTGAAAGAAACACAAGTTGGAAAGTGGCACCCTTGGAGCACGTGGTGCATCCTGAAGGGCACGTCACGCAAAAGAAACATAATTTGGCAAGTGGCACCCTTGGAGCATGTGGTGCTTCCTGAAGGGCATGTTGCGTTGATGTTGATGAAGGAACAAACCTAGATGGCCCTAAGACATTTAACACATTAAGAAATCCTTAAGCTACTTCCCTAATTAAATGTCGCCTAGTTCAGAATCTATGTCCTAAGTCTAAAACTTCTTAGGGTAAAATTTTGTCTAAGCTTAAGAACAGACCATATAAAAATAAAAATAAAAATTTAAACAAAAAAAACCCCTTAGTTAATAGTTTTAGTCTTCATAATTTTTTGGGGTAAAATGAAGAGAGTTATAATTTAATTAAGAAATCATGGTTTTAAATTGTAAAGAAGAAACAAATTATTTAACTTGTGGAAGTATAAAAATATTTTAAATTAATAATAAAGGGAAAATAGTAAATAGCACAACTACCATTTGGCTCTAATAAAAAGGGGAAAGAAGGGGATAATAAAAATTAGGAAACTAAGGATTGGAGGAAATGTAATAAAGAAAAGTTGGGAACTTATGGTAAAAAGCGAGGTCAACATAGTAAGGAATCTACAATTAAGAACCTTCTAATTTGAGCTAATTTAGTAACTTCATTTTTAGGGAAATTATTTAAAACATGTAAGGGGATCTAGGAACACCTAGGAGGAAATTTAGGAGCAACTCTAGGTGGGTGAGGGAAATGAGTAAGTTAATAATTTAAAGAAAATAATTACTTGAGGAAAGAGGGGGATGGACAACACTTGTGCAGAGGAGAATATTTATATTTTTATTTAAAACTTAATTAAAATGTGATTTAGGGAAAGTTGGAGGTTGGAAAAAATATATAAAAGAAAGGGAAGATGAGGAAGAAAGGGGATTGGCTGTTAGCATAATGTTATGCTGCCAAATTTGTGACTTGACTGATTGCTTGTGGGGAGTTGGGGTTTTCCAGCTGGGATTGGAGTGGTAGCTCAGCCTTGCGAGGCGAGTTGGGAAGCTAGACATACCATCTGGAAAGTGTGTGGCCCCTTTGTGGCTCATGGGGCTAAGGGGGAAGCAGAGTACCCCTAGCATTGCCTAGGAGGTATCAGTGAGGTCTTGGCGGTCGATGAGTGGGAGCGACACGGAGCTCGAGTGCAGGATAGCATCTTCGGGTTGTTCACCATTGGCCACAGGTAGGCAAGTGCGTTGTTGGTTTAAGAATAAAAGAAAAATTTGTTAAATTTTTTGTATGTGATTTCCTTGATGATGAAGTTGTGCTGAGTATGGATAGTAGTTTTACTTTTTTATTAAAATTCTAGGCCAACTTAGAGGTAGTTTAGTTGCGTCCTTTAGTAATAATTTTGGATGAGTTTAAGTGGCGTGTAGGTTCTTTTTCTGAAGCATCTACCACTGTTCATGTCTGTTTAATGACCGTACACCCTTTCCTGTAGCGTAACTCTTGAACTTATCGGTCAAGGTTGAGATTTTCATTCCTTCTCTACGATTTTCAATGTTTAAGGGATAACGATTTTGTATGATTTCTTCTACATCTTTTTTCTGACTGTGTTGCTTCAGCACCTTTCATTTCTTCCCTTGAAGTTTAGAATCCTCGCCCTTCAGTTTTCAATTTATTTTAAAACCTTGAAATTCTTAATCCTCATCTTACTTGGGACCTAGCCGTAGGTTGCTCAACTCTGGTTCCATAACTGAAGCGATACATGAGCTCAAACAACACACCCCCTGGCTCTCGGCAACATTTTTCTCTTAAGAGATATGCTGGATAGCCGCCCTAAGTCGTGTGCCCGTCAATTTTTTTTATTATTTATGGAATAATCATAAGGTAGCTGGTGAGTATGTTAAGGAATAATAATAATAAATTCTTTACCGTTATGAAATTTTTAAATGTCATTGATGGCAGTACCTTTGACTTACCTGTGCATGGCAGTGTCTTCCTTGGGTCTTTAATTTTTATCTGTAATTCTGTGTTCAGGAATCAAAATCGATTTCTAGGGTCATGTAGCAACTACGATTGAGGTTATATTTATTAATAAACATACCTACATTGTGGCATTCTACTTAGCCACTACTCATCTGTATTAACATTTCTCTCTGGAGTTAATCTCTTTTGGGAGCGACTGTAACTTAGTAACAACCACCTTGCAGTTTCACATTTTCGTATAATCAGTGCACCTTACTATTAACTTCTGTTTTTGGTGGTTGTAGTGGCCATGGTTTCAAAGTAGAGGAATAGCTACCTCCACACTCCTTAATCGTTCAATCCTTCAAATGGTTGCTACATCACTCCAGGTCACCTCAGTTGGCATTGACAACCTTTTTCCTTTATTTCAGACTTACTCCTTTGTCTTATGCACTCACCCCCTTTTTCTCTGGCGTCGATATAGTTGCCTCTGTTTTAATTCCTTTTATTACTTAGCAGTCAGTACTCACAAGGCAGCTTGACTAGCTATGACTGAAACCCTACACCTGTGCGTCACTCCCTCCTTGCCTCTTATTGCTTAGAACAATATTAATATTTAACCAGAACAACCACCCTTATCCCCACACACTTGAGGTTGAGTCATCTCTCAGCCACTCCGTCAGTACTCGTAAATTGAACCACCCTGACAGCAATGATTGTGATGGACAACGTGATGATTTTTCTTACCAAGAGCCTGTGACCTGCATTTTTGTTAATATTATTTCGTTTTAGGGTAATGATTAATGTGAAGTAATGCTTCTGGTAAGGTTAATGTCAGTATAAGGTAATGTAAAGGGGATGTATTGTAATGTAATGTAAATGCAATGAAGGTTAATGCAATGTAAGGGAATGTCATTATTAAAATGGAATGCTAATGTACAGTGCTGCAATAGATTGTTAATTTATAGGGATGCGTAATGTTTCTATGTAATTTTAATGATATTTTATTGGCAAAGTCATGGAAATATAAGATGCAATGTCGATTTCATTTTAAGGAAGGTAAAGGTAAATTGTATGGATACCTACACGAAGTAGATGAACAGAATAGGATCATCAGGTGAAATAAAAAGAATACGGTTTCCAGCTGAATAAAGGATATGAGTAGCAATAAATGAAAATTTTTCAATCCAATTTGCTATATGTTTCCCATTGATTCTAAATTATTGTGTTAATCGCGATTATTTTATTTACCATGTTTGTAATGAGAATTAATCATTAGTTAAATTACAATGCTATTCTATTATAAAGGTAAATACATGGTTATTTATGTTTAGGTTTAGTAGATCTGTGTTATTAATAACAAATAAAAGGTAAAGTCATCATTATTTTAATTGCAATGATATTGTGATGTAGAAGGCGATGATAAGGTTATGTTGGGTGATGTTATGGTAACTTCATTATGATCGATAACATGTAAAATGTAGGGTCCTTAAATCTAAGGGTATTCAATTTTTATGATTCAGTAAATGGGGATTTCCAATTAGCTAAATGTACATTATTTAAGGCTGGGTTGGTAACTCATCGTTTAATAGAAGTCAAATGGAGTAATTGGTCTGTAATTAATGTCATTGAGTCTCTATAGTGGTTGGTCGATGTCGGAGTCATTCTGACTTGCATTTTTCGTAGAGGTTAGGGTTGTCATTGATTTTTTTGTACTTGGTTTTCTTGCATTGCTTGGCCTACTTGTGTCAAGCGGGATATAGACACCTCCATGTTCTCCGCTGGGATTCCTTCTGTAGGGTGCTTTTATTTGATTGGCTTAGGGTTGGGATGTTAAATTTAGGGTTAATAAGGTTGTTGTTTATTTCTATGCTGACGTTTAGGGTCGGGTTAATCTCAGGGTTAGTACTATAATTGGAATTGTCCAAACTCACAGATGAATGATATTAGACTCTTCGATCTGATAAAACTAGTCGCTCTGTATATAAGTCTGTGTGTGTGATTATTTTCTATGTAAAGAATCTAGTGCCATATCAAGAGTCTCGAGCCCTTTAAAGGAAAGGTTTCCACTCTTGTGACACACCTCTAAGGTCGTATTTGTAGTCATGGGCTCCTTAAAGGCAGAGTTCCCACCACTGCGACCTCCTAACAGAGATTTCTAGTTTGTGCCTGAGCAGTTGGCCAGGACCCTATCTGACATTCTCTCTCTCCGGAGTAGAGAACTAAGATTAAACGCCCTGCTTTCTTGTGCAGAAATAGTAAAATCTACTACTATGGATTCTTCCATCTGTGTTCGTACTATACATAACATAGTATGTCATTTAATGCTTGCTATTACATGTTGTGCGCTTTATGTCATCTTGTTGTGTTCATCATGGTTGTGTCTTGTTAGTCATTAGGTGGCGACATAGAGTCGAATGTGTTGTTCCCCTTGTACATGCAAGCACACACTTTTAAAAACAAAAAAAAACCAAAAAAAAAAAATTCACTTGTTACAAGAGGTTGTCGTCGTGATGAACACGAGGATGTCACATATGGTATCAGAGCGGGTTCAACACGTGACTTGGGATTCGCTACGGCTTTCATTGACATGATTAGTTTTGATTATACTGTTGTTGATCGAGTTGATTGTGTGTGTGTAGGTAATCATGGTTAGAGGACGTCGCAGAGGTAGACGATGGGGTGCTAGGGGAGGATGCATGACGCCTCCAGTAGCATCCACGCCTGAGGGGTCTAACCCCCAGGGAGGCAAGCAGGTTCTTGGATAGGAGCAGATAATAGTTGGTGATGTTGTTGGGATAATCAGATCTTTTCAGTGCATGTCTGAGGCACTAATCATCCGATTGGATAGAGACAAGGCCAGCACACCAGCACCCGTTGAGGTTCTGCCGCACGCACCAGCCGTTACAGGTAGCATTAACCGTGAACTCGAGAAGATTAAATTTCCTGAGTTCTTTGGTGCCCTAGATGGCATTGCTACAGAGGCATGGTTGGATAATATGGAGATGTGCTTCGCACTTCGCTATTACACCTCCAACATGAAGGTCCGCATGGCGGTCTTTCAACTGAAGGGGAGCTCTCTTATATGTTGGAAGACGCTCTTGCCACAATTGAATATGGCCGTTGAAGACGTGTCATGGGAACTATTCGAGGAATGGTTCTGAGAGAGGTACCTTTCAGAGGAATTCATTGAGCGTTAGCTCAATGAGTTCAATGCATTACGATAGGGAGGTCGTATGGTGCCCGAGTACGGGGCATGTTTTATGTAGTTGCTCCGGTATGCTCCGCACCTTAACACTGAGAAGCTCAAGGTCAACAAGTTTGTGTTTGGCCTTAACGGCAGCCTGTGTGCAAAGGTTAGGATCTTGATGCCTCAAACCTTGCATGACACTATCCAAAAGGCCCTCATAGTAGAGGAGGAGCTTATCAATGGGGTTCAGACTAGGAATCTAGCGAGACTAGCACGACAGGGTTCATCTGGAACACAGCAGCACCAGATCCCAGCGAGACATACGCTGAGATATAGTGGCTTCCAGAGGGGATCCACTTTCACTACACCTCAGCGACCGCCGCCTCAGTAGTGGACACCTTATCAGGGACCACAACATCAGCAGCACCGTCACCCGCAACAGTAGCAATTTAGGCTTGTTCAGTAGAACAGACCAGGGTTCTAGATCGATGGGCCGTCATCTTCTACTTCGGGTACCAGGACTACTGGGCCAAAGAAGGGGTGTTGAACATGTGGGGAGCCACACTACCAACGTGACTATCCTGTGGAGAGGACCAGAGTGTCTGGATCAGTCGGACCCACTACCGTGGGAGATATGGGCAAGGCCCATCGGATTCATGTAGCGGTGAATAACTGCAAGGCAGAGCATCAGTCAACTGTGCTTGAGACGATAGGTATTGTCGCTGACTAGACCCTTAGTAATTTGATAGACCTAGGTGTTATCGAGAGTTTCATTTCTGGTGTAGCGCTAAAAAGGATTAAGGTAAAGGCAGTCGAACAGGATGAGTTTAGGTTCATCGAGATGGCTTCAGGAGCCAAACAGAAGTTTAGAGGAAAGGTTACGGGCTGTGCCCTTAACCTGGGAGAGTTTGTCATGAGGGTGAACTTGTACGTCACGATCTTAGGATCTTATGATGTCTTGATTGGTATGGATTGGCTGGAATCACATGAGGTGATACTCAACTGTAAGATGAAATGGTTGAGATTGGTCGATGACAAAGGATAGAGACGTGTGATAGTAAGACGGAACCAGGGAGTTTCCCTGAGGTTCATAACTTCCTTACAGCTACGGAAGAGTATGCGCAAGGGGTGCAAGATTTATGCAATCCTTGCGCTAAACGAGAAGAGAGTAGCGGAAGGTCTAGAACACCTTCCGGTGATGAGAGAGTTTGCGGACATGTTCCCGGAGGAGTTACTGGGGATGCCACCGGAGAGGGAATTGGAGTTTACCATCGACCTAAAACCGGGGACGGAACAAATATCAAGGATGTCTTATCGGATGTTGACCCCGGAGTTGCAAGACTTGAAAATGCAACTAAAGGAGTTGCTGGACCTGGGACTGATATGTCCTAGTGTGTCACCGTGGGGAGCACCTTTCATTTTTATATGAAAGAAGGATGGATCTTAGAGGCTTTGCATTGACTACCGTCAATTGAACAAGGCCACGATCAAGAATTCGTATCCCTTACCTAGAATTGATGATCTGTTCGATCAAATGAAGGGTGTGACGGTGTTCTCCAAGATCGATTTGCGATCAGGGTATCACTAGTTACAAATCAACGAGGATGATGTCCCTAAGACCGCCTTTAAGACAATATTTGGAGATTATGAGTTTACTTTTCCACCATTTGGACTGACAAACGCCCCAGGGGTATTCATGAGTTTGATGGACGGGGTGTTCTACGAGTACTTGGAAAAGTCCGTCCAAGTATTCATTGACGATATTTTGATCTACTCTCAGACAACAGAGGAGCATGACAAGCACTTGCTGTTGGTTGTGGAGCCTGATTTTCTTCCTGATTTAGAGGTCCTTGCTTTCAGCCGTGTTTATAACCCATGAAGTATTTACACCCCAGAAGTATGTACACTCTTCCATGCGGGGGAGTGCAGAGGGGGGGTACCCCCTCTGCGGGGTCCGGGGGTTCCATCCCCCTGGCTAGGGGGTCTGGGGGCAAGTGGGCCCCCAACTGCAGTTCGAGGGCGAAGTCCCCAAAGAAAAAATTGCCTTGTAAAAGTATATTGTAATTTCATTGTAAATCTGGACCGTTCATTATAAGGTCGCAGATCTAACGGTAGAGATTATGTTAGGGTTTTTTTCCGTAGAAGGAAACCCTCTTTTATGAGGGAAATGTATTACGGCTATGGATTGATGGTGAAGATTGTATTTTGAGAGAGGCGACTGTGAGAGAAAGAAGAGGAAGTTACAGTGGGTTTTGTTGTAGGTTGTATCCCTTCATTTGCTGGATAATAATAAAGGAAGGACCTGGCAATTTCTCTAGTGGACGTAGCCCACACTGGGTGAACCACGTAAATCTGTGTC
>ML784918.1:283576-294553 GCA_009831015.1 Picea engelmannii | reverse complement strand
AGAAGGTGTTGGAGAGGTTTAGAATGCAGAATGCAAAACCAGTTAGTACACCTTTGGCCAGCCATTTCAAATTAACTAAGGAAATGTGTCCCAAGACACAGGAGGAGATATAATACATGTCTAGGGTCCCATATTCATCAGCAATTGGTAGCTTGATGTATGCAATGGTTTGCACAAGACTAGATATTGCACATGCAGTGGGAGTTGTGAGCAGGTATATGAACAATCCAAGTAAAGAACATTGGAAAGTAGTAAAGTGGATTCTCAGGTATTTGAGAGGTACTACTACACATGCATTATGTTTTGGAGGTTCAGACACTTTTCTACAGGGGTATGTTGATTCAGATATGGCAGGTGATAAAGATAGTAGGAGGAGCACCACAGGGTATGTTTTTACTATAGGTGGAACAACAGTAAGTTGGATTTTGAAACTGCAAAAGGTTGTTTCACTTTCAACAATAGAGGCAAAGTATGTTACTGCTATAGAGGCTAGTAAAGAGATGATTTGGTTACAAAGGTTTATGGAGGAATTGGGAAAGAAGAAGGAGAACAGCAGGTTGTACTATGACAGTTAGAGTGCCATTCACCTTGCAAATAACTCATCCTTCCATTCAAAGACTAAGCATATAAAGTTGAGGTACCACTTCATACGATTCTCCTTGGAAGATGGACAATTGAAGCTGGAAAAGATACACACTAGCCAGAATCCTGCAGACATGTTAACAAAGGGAGTAACCAAGGAGAAACTGAGTTCTTGCTCAGTTTCAGTTGGTCTTCAAGAATGAAGATGAAGATGAGAAATTTTCCAGGTCCAAGAAGATTCAGAGTCCAACATACACAGTAGCGGTGAAGTTGTTGAGATCAGTCTCCAAGTGGGAGATTGTTGGTTGTGGAGCTTGATTATCTTCCTGATTCAGAGGTCCTTGCTTTCAACCGTGTTTATACCCCATGAAGTAATTACACCCCAGAAATATGTACACTCTTCCACATGGGGGAGTGCAGAGGGGGGGACCCCCTCTGCGGGGTCCAGGGGGTCCATCCCCCCGGCTGGGGGGTCTCGGGGCAAGTGGGCCCCCAGCAGGGGTTCAGAGGCGAAGCCCCCGAAGAAAAAATTGCCTTGTAAAAGTATATTGTAATTTCATTGTAAATCTGGACCATTCATTATAAGGTCACAAATCTAACGGTAGAGATTATGTTAGGGTTTTCTTCCCTAGAAGGAAAACCTCTTTTATGAGGGAAATGTATTACAGTTATGGATTGATGGTGAATATTGTATTCTGAGAGAGGAGACTATGAGAGAAAGAAGAGGAAGTTACAGTGGGTTTTGCTATAGGTTGTATCCATTCATTTGCTGGATAATAATAAAGGAAGGACCTGGCAATTTCTCTGGTGGACATAGCCCACACTAGGTGAACCACGTAAATCCGTGTCTCTCTTGTATTGTGTGTCTTCTGTGTTTTGTTTCTGCATTTATTTTATTTTATTGCTCCACGGTCCTGTTTTTCTAACACTTGCGATGGGTACTATAGTGTCTGCGAGAGCACAAATTGTATGGGAAGTTGTCCAAATTCTCTTTTTATCAATCGAGGATTCACTACTTAGGGCATGTCATCTCCAGTGAAGGTATCACCGTGGATCCAGCCAAGGTTGAGGCTATTATGGAATGGCCTGCGCCAACAAATGTCACAGAAGTGTGTATTTTTATGGGTTTAGCAAGATACTATCGACGATTTGTCGAGGGATTTTCGAAAATAGCAAATCCGATCACGAAATTGCAGAAGAAAAGCAAGAAGTTCGTTTGGACCAACAAATGCGTAGAAGAATTTCAGAGGCTTAAAGAATTGTTGACCACAACGCCGATACTAAAGGTCCCTGACATGGATGCGGACTTCTTGGTATGCACAGATGCATGTAAGGAAGGTTTAGGCGGAGTCTTGATGCAAGACAGACGAGTGATTTCTTACATTTCAAGGAAATTGAGAAGGCTTGAGGAAAACTACATGACGCATGATTTGGAGTTATTAGCCATAGTATATGCCTTGAAGGTTGGCTAACACTACCTTTTGGGATGAAAATTTGAACTAAAAACTGATCATTGTGGACTACAACACATTTTTATTCCAAGCGACTTGAACGCGGGACGACGACATTGGTCGGAATTGATTAGCGAGTACAACTTAAAGATTACTTACATAAAGGGAATAGTGAGCCGAGTGGAGGATGCTTTGAGTTGGAGGCCATGCGTCTTTTTGGTGTTGCCTCTTCAGATGAATCTACGTGAGAAGATTCTCACTTTACAGTGTGACGATGACTGGTACAAAGAGGTCGAGGGTTTTATCGGACAAAACACAATGATGGTACCACAATATGAGGGATATTCATTTGATAGTGATGGTTTATTGAGGTTTAAAAGTCGTATTTACGCACTGCCAAACGATGAGTTGAGGATGTTGATCTTGAGCGAGGCTCATAGAGTAGTTTACATGGTGTAGCCAGGAGTTATGAAGATGAGGGAAGATCTTAAACCCTTATTCTTCTGGAGGGGAATGAAGGCCGACATAGTTAACTATGTGGCCAGGTGTCTGGAGTGTCAGTAGGTAAAGGCTGAACATAGACACCCAACAGGATTACAACAACCACATGCCATTCCGAAATCGAAATGGGAAGTTATTTCAATGGATTTTATTGTTGGATTGCCACTGACGGAAAGGAGACATGACTCGATTTTTATGGTAGTAGACACTCTGACGAAGAGTGCTCACTTTTCTCCTATGCGTATGACGTATCAGGCACCTGACATAGTGAGAGTTTTCATCAGTGAGATTGTGAGGCTGCATGGCGTGCCTAAAAATATTATATTCGATTGAGGATCAATGTTTACTGGATGATTTTGGATGAGTTTCCAAGAGGCCTTGGGAACCCAACTTAATTTTAGTATTGTGTATCACCTAGAGACTAACGGATAGACCGAATGAATGAACCAAACCTTGGAAGACATGTTGCGCATGTATGTGATGGACCAACAAAAGCATTGGGAGGAATTCTTGCCTCTAGTAGAGTTCGCTTACAACAACAGTTACTAGAGCACCATTAAGATGGCGCCTTTTGAGTTTCTTTATGGGCGACCTTGTCAAATGCCCTTGAGTTGGGATTGGCTTGAGGATAGGGTCCTAGTGGGACTAGAAGCGATCCAAGAAATGGAAGAGAAAATGAAAACCATAAGACAAGGACTAAATAAGTGCAGGATCGACAAAATAGTTATGCCGATGTGCACCGAGTCGGCCGTAGTTACAAGGTCGGTGATCGAGTCTTCTTGCTGGTTAAACTACATAAGAGTTCGATCAAGTTTGTAAAGGGAGATAAAATCTCTCTTAGGTTCATGGGACCTTTCGAGATTGTAGAGAGAAAGGGGCCTGTGGCCTATCGACTAGCCTTGCCTGATTCTTTGAGGCGTATGCATGATGTTTTTCATGTATTTGTTTTGAGACATTACATTAGTGATCCTACACATGTGATTGAAATGAGTTCCTTGAAAGTATCGGATGAGGGAGCGTTCATGGCTAAGACGTTCCACATCTTATATCATCGTATTCGACAATTACGACATCGAATCGTAAATCAGGTCAAGGTCTAGTGGGACAGTTATAGTCCACACTAAATGACCTGGGAGGACACATATGATATGCGCCAGCAGTTCCCATTTTTTTTTGATAGATAGACTTATGATACTGTGGTACTTTTATTTCGGCATTTATACTAAGAAACTTCGGGACGAATTTTAGACCAAAAGGGGGTGTATGTAACATCCCACTCTGGCACACTAAGAAAACTTATTCTTTGAGGACACTTTCTTGCAAGTGATCTGGACTTTATGATGTTAAAACATTTATCCTTGATTGTGATGCGTAATGATAGATGACATGATGTTTTGCTACTTTGATGTAGACAGGTGCTATTGACTCAGTTTTATTAAGTGTGCAGGGTTTTGGACCTTTAGGATGCAGAGGAATTGGTGGAACCCCTTGGACTCCGGATTGAGTTAGGGAGTGTGTAATTTGGGTTGATTTATTTACTGTGATATTTCATTGATTTGACGATATGATGTTGATGAGTTATGACACTATTGTTGATGATAGCTTGCCGACCAATCTCACATATGGAGTAAAGGGGTCACACATGATTTCCATAGAGGTTGAGGGAGAGGTGTGGACAGCAGCCCTGCCACAACCTACTAGCACTCCCGTCATGGCTCAAACTATAGGTTAACGATTACCTAGCTCGAGAGGATCCACGATGCCATGAGGGAAAACTGCGACAGTCGCTCACGATGATTCTAAGGGGCACGCAATAAGGTGGGGGCCTTATTCCTTAGAGCCATTAGTCTCCCACAAGTTCACCTGGCAGAGTGTTGACTCCAGGGGTTATAGATGTCTACCAATCAGTCAAGTTGGCGAGTGGCACCCTTGGAGCACGTGGTGCATCCTGAAGGGCACATCGTGCGAAAGAAACACAAGTTGGCAAGTGGCACCCTTGGAGCATGTAGTGCATCCTGAAGGGCATGTCACGCAAAAGAAACATAAGTTGGCGAGTGGCACCCTTGAAGCACGTGGTGCATCCTGAGGGGAACATCATGTTGATTTTGATGAAGGAAAAAACCTAGATGGTCCTAAGACATTTAACACATTAAGAAATCCTTAAGCTACTTCCCTAATTAAATGTCTCCTAGTTCAGAATCTAAGTCCTAAGTCTAAAACTTCTTAGGGTAAAATTTTGCCTAACCTTAAGAACAGACCCTATAAAAATAAAAATAAAAATTTAAACAAAAAAAAACCCTTAGGTAATAGATTCAGTCTTCATAAATTTTTGGGGTAAAATGAAGAGAGTAATAATTTAATTAAAAATATGTGGTTTTAAATTGTAAAGAAGAAACAAATTATTTAACTTGTGGAAGTATAAAAAGATTTTAAATTAATAATAAAGGGAAAAGAGTAAATAACGCAACTACCATTTGGATCTAATAAAAAGGGGAAAGAAGGGGATAATAAAAATTTAAGAAACTAAGGATTGGAGGACACGTAATAAAGGAAAGTTGGGAACTTATGGTAAAAAGCGAGGTCAACATAGTAAGGAATCTGCAATTAAGAACCTTCTAATTTGAGCTAATTTAGTAACTTCATTTTTAGGGAAATTATTTAAAACATGTAAGGGGATCTCGGAACACCTAGGAGGAAATTTAGGAGCAACTCTAGGTGGGTGAGGGAAATGAGTAAATTAATAATTTAAAGAAAATAATTACTTGAGGAAAGAGGGGGATGGGCGACACTTGTGCGAAGGAGAATATTTATATTTGTATTTAAAACTTAATTAAAATGTTATTTAGGAAAATTTGGAGGTTGGAAAAAATCTATAAAATAAAGGGAAGATGAGGAAGAAAGGGGATCGATTGTTAGTGTAATGTTACAATGCCGGATTTATGACTTGACTGATTTCTTGTTAGGAGTTGGGATTTTCCAGCTCGGATTGGAGTGGTAGCTCGGCCTTGCAAGGTGAGCTGGGAAGATAGACGTACCATTTGGAAAGTGTGTGGCCCCTTTGCAGCTCGGGGGGCTAAGGGGGAAGGAGAGTACCCCTAGCGTTGGCTGGGAGGTACCGGTGAGGTCTCGACGGTCAGCGAGCGGGAGCTGCATGGAGCTCAAGTGCGGGATAGCGTCTTCGGGTTGTTCACCGTCGGCCATAGGTACGCAAGTGCATTGTTGGTTTAAGAATAAAAGAAAAATTTGTTAAATTTTTGGTATGTGATTTCCTTGATGACGAAGTTATGCTGAGTATGGATAGTAGTTTTACTTTGTTATTAAAATTCTAGGCCAACTTAGAGGTAGTTTAGTTGCGTCCTTTAGTAATAATTTTGGATGAGTTTAAGTGGCGTGTAGGTTCTTTTTCGGAAGTGTCTACCACTGTTCATATCTGTTTAATGATCATATGCCCTTTCCTATAGTGTAACTCTTGACTTATCGATCAAGGCCGAGATTTTCATTCCTTCTCTGCGATTTTCAATGTTTAAGGGATAACAATTTTGTATGCTTTCTTCTACGTTTTTTTTCTGATTGTGTTGCTTCAGTGCCTTTCGTTTCTTCCCTTGAAGTTTAGAATCCTCTCTCTTCAGTTTTCAATTTATTTTAAAACCTTGAAATTCTTAATCCTCATCTCACTTGGGACCCAACCATAGGTTGCGCAACTTCGGTTCTAGAACTGAAGTGGTACATGGTCTCAAACAACACACCCCTTGGCTCTCGGCAACATTTTTCTCTTAAGCGATATGCTGGATAGCCGCCCTGAGTCATGTGCCCGTCGATTTTTTTTATTATTTATGGAATAATCATAATGTAGTTGGTGAGTATGTTAAGGAATAATAATAATAAATGCTTTACTGTTATGAAATTTTTAAATGTCATTGATGGCAGTACCTTTGACTTACTTGCACATGACAACGTCTTCCTTGGGTCTTTAATTTTTCTCTGTAATTCTGTGTTCAGGAATCGAAATCAATTTCTAGGGTCGTGTAGCAGCTACGATTGAGGTTATATTTATTAATAAACATACCTACTGTGTGGCATTCTACTTAGCCACTGCTCATCTGTATTAACATTTCTCTTTGGAGTTAATCGCTTCTGGGAGTGACTGTAACTTAGTAACAACCACCTTGCAGTTTCACATTTTCATATAATCAACGCACCTTACTATTCACTTCCGTGTTGGGTGGTTGTAGTGGCGATGGTTTCAAAATAGAGGAATAGCTACCTCCTTGCTCCTTAATCGTTCAATCCTTCAAATGGTTGCTACATCGCTTCAGGTCACCTCAGTTGGCATTGACAACCTTTCTCCTTTATTTCAGACTTACTCCTTTGTCTTATGCACTCACCCCCTTTTTCTCTGGTGCCGATCTAGTTGCCTCTGTTTTAATTATTTTTATTACTTGGCAATCGATACTCACCGGGCAACTTGACCAGCTATGACTAAAACCCTACACCTGTGTGTCCCTCCCTCCTTGCCTCTTATTGCTTAGAATAGTATTAATCTTTAACCAGAACAACCACCCTTATCCCCATGCACTTGAGGTTGAGTCATCTCTCAACCACTCCGTTAGTAGTCATAAATTGAACCACCCTGACAACAATGATTGTGATGGACAGTGTGATGAATTTTCTTACCAAGAGCCTGTGACCTGCGTTTTTGTTAATATTATTTCATTTTAGGGTAATGATTAATGTGAAGTAATGCTTCTAGTAAGGTTAATGTCAGTATAAGGTAGCGTAAAGGGGATGTATTGTAATGTAATGTAAATGAAACGAAGTTTAATGCAATGTAAGGGAATTTCATTATTAAAATGGAATGCTAATGTACAGTGCTGCAATAGATTGTTAATTTATAGGGATGCGTAATGTTTCTATGTAATTTTAATGATATTTTATTGGCAAAGTCATGGAAATATAAGATGTAATGTTGATTTCATTTTAAGGAAGGTAAATGTAAATTGTATGGATACCTGCATGAAGCAGATGAACAGAATAAGATCATCGGGTGAAATTAAAAGAATATGGTTTCCAGCTGAATAAAGGATATGAGTAGCAATAAATGAAAATTTTTCAATCCAATTTGCCATGTGTTTCCCATTGATTCTAAATTATTGTGTTAATCGTGATTATTTTATTTACCATGTTTGTAATGAAAAGTAACCATTATTTAAATTACAATGGTATTATATTATAAAGGTAAATAAGTGGTTATTTATGTTCAGGTTTAGTAGATCCGTGTTATTAATAACAAATAAAAGGTAAAGTCATCATTCTTTTAATTGCAATGATATTGTGATGTAGAAGGCGATGATAAAGTTATGTTGGGTGATGTTATGGTAACTTCATTATGATTGATAACATGTAAAACATAGGGCCCTTAAATCTAAGGGCATTCAATTTTTATGATTCAGTAAACGGGGATTTGCAATTAACTAAATGTACATTATTTAAGGTTGGGTTGGTAACTCATCATTTAATAGAAGTCAAATGGAGTAATAGGTCTGTAATTAATGTCATTGAGTCTCTATAGTGGTTAGTCGATGTCGAAGTCATTCTGACTTGCGTTTTTTGTAGAGGTCAGGGTTGCCCTTGATTTTGTTGTACTTGGTTTTCTTTCATTGCTTGGCCTGCTTGTCTTGGGAGGGATGTAGACACCTCCATGTTCTCCATTGGGATTCCTTCTGTAGGTTTCTTTTATTTGATTGGATTAGGGTTGGGGTGTTAAATTTAGGGTTAATAAGGTTGTTGTTTATTTCTATGCTGATGTTTAGGGTCAGGTTAATCTTAGGGTTAGTACTATAATTGGAATTGTCCAAACTCACAGTTGAATGATATTAGACTCTTCGATCTGATAAAACTAGTTGCTCTGTATATAAGTCTGTGTGTGTGATTATTTTCTGTGTAAATAATCCAGTGCCATATCAAGTGTCTCGGGCCCTTTAAAGACAGGGTTTCCACTCTTGCGACACACCTCTAAGGTCATATCCGTAGTCGCTATATCTTTAAAGGCAGAGTTCCCACCACTGCGACCTTATGACAGAGATTTCTAGTTTCTTCCTGAGCAGTCGGCCAGGAGCCTATCTGAGATTCTCTCTCTCCGGAGTAGAGAACTAAGATTAAACACCCTGCTTTCCTGTGCAGAAATAGTAAAATCTACTAATATCGATTCTTCCATCTGTGTTCGTACTGTACATAACACAGTATGTCATTTAATGCTTGTTGTTACATGTTGTGCACTTTATGTCGTCTTGTTGTGTTCATCGTGGTTGTGTCTTGTTATTCGTTAGGTGGCGACATAGAGTTGAATCTGTTGTTCCCCTTGTACACACATGCATAGACTTTTAAAAACAAAACAAAAAAAATCACTTGTTACAAGAGGTTGTCATCGTGATGAACAAGAGGATGTCACATAGGGCAGCTAAATATGATAACAAATTCTCATTCCATATTTTTATTGGAAATGGCTCACATGTTAGGACAGGTAAAATATATTTTAATGAAGTTCATTCGATGGAGTTTACTTGCTTTAGAATGTTTGAACCCATTCCCATATATGTATTATGGAACCATCCCCGTCGATGGGGTTTACTTGCTTTAGAATGTTTGAACCCATTCCCATATATTGTAAAAGGTTGATCTAGAAAATCTCTATTTAAAAAGAAGTTCCTTCACATCTTACACATGGTTGGATTTGTGAGATTCTAGCAAATTCTAGTGATGGATCACCAAGATACCCACTTCTAACTTCTAAATGGAACTAACCCTTTCTCAATTATGTGCATTAACATGATGTATCTTTATGAGACCCAATTACATTGATAAAACCATTAATGCAACCTCTTCTAATATATATGACGGATTCAATATCAAATTTAACCTCTACATTTAATTAAAAAAAAACAATTAAGGTGTATGGAGATATATAACCTTCTTTTTTAGTTTTCACCATGACATCCAAAGTGAAAACATGAATTTTATATTTACAATATTACTTTTTAAAAAAAACATGAATTTTATATTTACCATATTAAATTATACAAAAATTTAATTTCATGTAGAGTAAAATAAAAGTTTATACACCAATTTAATGTCATGTAGTAAAACCAATTATTAATGTTGGAGAGGTTTAACACTCAAACTATTTGGTGAATTCTATTCCAAGTATATTGACTTAGAGCAATTATTAATGTTGAAGAAGTATAATATTGAAACTATTTGGTGAATTCTAATCCAATTATATTGACTTGAAGTAGTAAGATAGTGGTATAGTGATATAAAGAATGAAAAATTGTGAAACACTATTTTGATTGACCCTTACGTTTTTCAATTAGTATGTTTTTCTATTTTATTTTAGTAATATTGCATTAGGTTCAAGTGTATATGAACCTTTAGGTGAATATCTCTTATAGCTTTAACATTGTTTTAATGAATACATGATAAAATTAAAGAAGAGTTTAAATCATCTCTTCCATTTTAAGGATTTATTTGTTTGCCAAGTATATTGACATGTAACAATTATTAATGTTGAAGAATAACACTCAAACTATTTGGTGAATTCTATTCCAAGTATATTGACTTGAAGTAGTAAGATAGTGGTATAGTGATATCAAGAATGAAAAATTGTTAAACACTATTTCGATTGACCCTTACTTTTTTCAATAGTATGTTTTTCTATTTTATTTTAGTAATATTGCATTAGGTTCAAGGGTATATGAACCTTTAGGTGAATATCTCTTATAGCTTTAACATTTTTTTAGTGACTACATGATAAAATTAATAAAGAGTTTATCATCTCTTCCATTTTAAACATTTATTTTTTTCTAACATCATTTTGAGCATTTTATTTTATCGCTAACATTGTCACTTTTGTCAATTTGTCACATCATTTTGAAAGTTTTACTACTAGTTAACTTTGCCACTTTTTGACAATAGAATCATTTTTTTATTGTACATAGTGAACATAAAACAAAACATTTAAATTAATACATATAGCAAAAAGGTGTTTAAGAGATTGATGCTTAATTTAAAATGCATTGTAAAAAAGAGAATACACAAAACATTATTTCATTACTAGTTAAATTTTTCATTCCACCTTTTGACATTGTATAATCATGTTTTTTACGATACACAATGAACATAAAATCAAACATTTAAATTAATACATAGAAAAAAAACATCTAAGACTTTGATGGTTAATTTAAAATGCATTGTAAAAAGGAGAATATAGAAAACATTATTTGACAATAAAATCATGTATAACAAGTTAACTTTGTCACTTTTTTACCATCAATTATGAGAAATCAAATATGAGGCAAAAAATGATATTTTGGATTCCAAAATTATGAAATATATATATATATATATATATATATATATATATATATATATATATATATATATATAT
>ML784918.1:267394-283526 GCA_009831015.1 Picea engelmannii | reverse complement strand
ATATATATATATATATATATATATATATATATATATATATATATATATATATATATATATTATAATCAAAGTATGAATAGTAACACTGTAAAATACATAAGTTCCACATACATTTTAGGATGATAACAAAAACAAATACATTTAACTACAAAATTCTGGACTCTAATCCATCGCTTTAATATAGATCACTTCGTACGTGAAATTCAAACCTGCAAAAAATAGATTTGAAAAATTTAAAATTTATAATTCAAACATGCGAAATAATACATAATTCAAATATTGTAATTAAAATATAATTGACATACATACCAAAAGAGTTAATTGTCATCCTCCAATATACTATTTCCCACAAAATATATTGTAAACATATTTTCCACCAAATATAATTTAGACATCTGTAAAAATAAAAAACATAATAAAAAAACAAATACCACATATTAGCATATATACTGTAACTAAATATTAAATAAACAATAAGTAATAATAAAATAAACAACCATAGTTAAACAAATTTAAGATCTAGTTACTCTCCAATTAAGAGTACATGATTTAAACAATTTGTAAATCTTATCTAAAATCTTAAAAAAATTTAAAAAGAAAAATTATGTTTTTGGTAAAAAAAAATTGAATTAGAGTTATATAATAATTTGAAAATAAATATAGAACTATGTATGAAAAAAGTTCACAAATCTCCATATTAAGTCATTCTTCCAATGAAATCCTTATCTCCTTGGGGATAAGGTCTCAAATCCTTGAGGTGAAATTCTCCTTGTGGATAAGGTCCCAAATCCTTCAGGTGAAATTCTAATCCCAAGTGATGTTATTGTGTTATTGGTAAAATAGATTGTGAGTTAGAGTTAGATAATAATATGAAAATAAATATAGAACTATGTATGAAGATAATTCACAAATATCCATGTATTTTAAGTAATTCTTCCAAAGAAATACTTATCTCCTTGTGGATAAAGTCCCAAATCCTTGGATGTAATTATCATCCCAGATGTTGTTATTTGATCATATTTACACAACAATAAAACACTAATCTCCTTAGAAGTTAAATACTTCTCTTCTTCTTCTGCAATGGTCATATAATCAAATTCTATGATGCCCTTTCAAACTAAAGGACTTATAAAGCTCCATATTAAGCAATTCTTCCAAAAAACTACTTATTATCTAAAAAAATTCACAAATCTGCATTTTAAAAATCATTCTTATGAAATATACTTATCTTCTCTTTCTTCAGTGGAATAGATATTCTCATATAATACTATGTCATTCTTGGACAAGAAAGCAAGGAATGCAATCGAGGAAAATTTAGAAACTTTCTCTTTTCTGATGTGGGATAGAATCTGTTCTCAAATATTCAAACATATCCAAGTTCAAAATTAGGTCTTAATCATGATATAACTTTAAATAAGTTTGAATGTACATCATTTAAGACAACGACAAACTTAGCTAGGGGTTCTATATAACTCAAAATAATTGAGGAAAGACTAAACTATAAATTTGACAAAACAAAAATTTGTTAAAAGTCAAGAACATACATTTATGAATCATCCTAAATGGACACATCCTTTCCTAATATGGGTGCTTCCTCAATTCCAATCTCCCTTCTGTGCACACTCTCAGGTACTTTCTTCTCCACATTAGCCTATATAACACATTTCAAATTTGAAAATTAAAAAAATTATATTCAAATGATTATATAATACATTAAATTTAAATGATTTTAAGACATCAAATGATACTTCTGAACTCCCACCCTCTTCAAAATCTCCCAATGAGAATTGAGACAACCTAGCCCAAGTACCAGGAGATCAAATAGAGAGATGTGAACAGCACAACTAAGAACTAAATCTATGATTCAATGTGTTCACAATTATTAAAAATTATAAATGTTGTTGATCTCTTATTCAAAAGATTGGAGATAGAACAACTATTAGAAAAAACATACCTGATTCAATCCATCCAAATTCAAACTTGTCAAATCAAGTCCTCTACCGACTAGAGATTCGTGTAACATATCTCCAAACTGCAATTAATGGAAAGAAGAAATTGATTAATTCTATAGAGACAAGGATATTTAAATCTAGAACTCGAAGTAAACTATCATAAAATGCGTCAAAATTTTCCTAAATAGATCACATACCAATCTGTGATTTGGGTCATCATTCTGAATGACCTTCTTCCAACCATCTCAACAAAATTTTGCATACTCCAAAACTTCTTATGTTGACATTGCATCTAAGTTCGCATCTGTTTTATCAACAAATGTGGCTTGGGAATTGGCTTCTTCTCTCCGACGCTTCATGCCAACATTAGCACCATAAAACATAACTTTCAAATTTTCCCTGATTGCAGTCCTAGCCTCTTTGCCAACTTTTGATGGAGCCTAGAACTCTGAAAGTGATGAAAATGCCCTTGTTAGGTGAGGTACTAAAGGTTGTGGAGGCCTCGATAATGTCACACTCCGATATGCCTCTTTGTGATCATAAGTACGTCATTTACCAGTGCCATAATATTTGGACAATAGACTAGTATAATTGGGGTGCATGTGCAAGAAAAAATCCGCAAAAAAGTGTCTTGAAAAATAGTGTGGAACCTCATCGTTCCATGACAATTTCCCATATGCCGCCAAAAATATGTTATACAAATGTCTGACAAAGTCAGGGTGCTTAAAATATTGCACCTTCAACATTTTCCGCTTTGGGCCCTCTTTGAAATTGAACATGGAGATGACGTCCTCTTTTGAAACTCTGTCCCATTTATCAGGACCCATCACCTCCAACTTTCATCACCTTATTAGATCGAAAAAACTATCAGTGGTTGGCCCCATCTTCTAATATGCATCCATAAAGTTTTCCAGTGAATGCAAAACAATTTTCAAACTTTGTTTTCTCTCCTGAGGAAGTTCTGATACCACCAAATCATTTTCCAACCTCCTTTTAAAACATGATCATCACTCAAGCATCATTGCTTCAGTATTCCCTTCTCAGGGGAGTTCATCACCAACATATGAAGGATATGTGGATGTTAGCATGTAATCTTCTATTTCTTCATAACGCGGCCTCCTAAATCCACCTTCACCCTCTGCACTGACATTTCAATCTTCATTATAGCCACTCTCATTGCCACCCCTTGCTCTAAATTGATTGCCTACACACACATTTGAAATAACTTCAATATTTAACCTCACATAAATTTAAATACAAAAAAATTCAACAAAAATAACGAAAATTTAAGAAACTTACCAGAAATATTCTCTTTTCCAAAGCTATTCCCTACATTCTTAGGTGTAGGAGTATTGATGCACAACCTATCTAAGAAGGTTACATCCATAACACTGGTTTGAGCAGGTTCTGCAGTTGATCTATTTATAGACTCGTTTGAAAATATCCTCTAACAAGATTGTTGGTTCTCACTCGAAGTCTCAGTTGAAGAAGGAATGTTTGGATAATATCATGTTGACATCGCTCCTCAATATCTATCCATAATGCAGAGTTTATCAAGAAAAATCCAGAGATGTACACAAGTTCAATCAATTAAAAACACAGAGATAAATCAATGTTTTAAACAATCAAGCCATAGAGGTACTCATTCATTAGAAGGTGCAAAGACTATTCATTCATCCATGAATCAATCAACTAAAAGATAAGTAAGGGGTCCATAGACACCATGGGAGATTCTTATCCTTCACTCATCATCCATGCACAAAAAGAAGGGCATTTGAATCTATATGTCTTTAAACATCAAAGTTATGACAGTCAATTAGACTCTTGGTCGACTGCTCAAGCATGGACTGATGGATAAAGGGATAAGGGACAGAAGATAAAACCATAATCTTTTCACAGTACTCAATAAAACCCACACATAGAAATCATTGAAATCAGAAGTTGGGTTCGCCAAGGGACTGTCATTCCACTGAGAGGTTTATCATTCAAAATCCACATCAAAGAAGAAGATACAAATACTAAACATTCAGCCATAAATCAATCAACTAAAAGATAAGTAAGGGGTCCATAGACAACATGGAAGATTCTTATCCTTCAATCATCATCCATGCATAGAAAAGCAAGGCATTTGAATCTATAGGTATTTAAACATCGAATTGACGACCGTCAATTCATCTCCTGGCCAACTGCTCAGGCATGGAATGATGACTAAAGGGATAAGGGACAGAATATAAAACCACAATCTTTTAACAATAATCAATAAAACCCACACACAGAAGTCATTGAAATCAGAAGTTGGGTTCGCCAAGGGACTGTCATTCCACTGAGAGGTTTATCATTCACAATCATCATCAAAGAAGAAGGTGCAAAGACTAAACATTGAGCTATGAATCAATCAACTAAAATATAAGTAAGGCGTCCATAGACAGCATGTAAGATTCGTATCCTTCACTTATCATCCATGTATAGAAAAACAAGGCATTTGAATCTATAGGTCTTTAAACACCAAAGTGACAACCATCGATTTGGATCCTATCCGAATACTTAGGCATGGACTAATGACTAAAGGGATAAGGTACAGAAGATAAAACCACAATCTTTTCATAATAATCAACAAAACCCACACAAAGAAGTCATTGAAATTAGAAAGTTGGGTTCGCCAAGGGAAATCAATTCAGAAAAACAACAAGAAAGTGTATTCATTCAAGGTTCCCTATGGTTGGATCCACTAAAAAAATGTATTAGAAAATTTCTTTAATATTCCTTAAAAGTTCCCTATGGTTGGATCCACAAAGACCGCATATAATGTAATGCATTAGAATCCCCAAAACCAAGAGTTTAATCTTCATAACATCATATCCCTCCATGTCCAAAACCTATTTTTACCTTGAAAACAATTGTAAATCATATGAATCTTGGCTCTGGGAAAAAAATAAACCCCTTTTGAGACACTCATCAATCTTGTTTTATTATATATATGGATTTGAAGATTTGGGTTGTAGCATTTCTATATAATCATGGAGAAATACTAAGAAAATTCAAAAGTGTTTATAATTTTTTATGTTATAATTAATATCATAAGTAACCTATCCTATCCTCATATAATTAGTTATTTCCCCATTAAGAGAATGACTAAAACTAGGTACCTAATGTACAGGCACAAGAGACTACCAACATGAAAGAAAATTTGCTACCTATTTCTTAATGGGGGTTGGCATAAATATGCCAATTCTTGGCTAAATCATTTGAGAATGGAGAAGGAGAGCAATCTACATAACATTGATATACCATGAAAAATACTGTTAAATATAAATTCGGTGAAATATCAATTTACTTATGAAGAGTTTTTGTTAACTAGAAGGGAGGGAAAAGACCACCAAAGTGGAAGACATTGGAAAAGACCACCAACGTGGGAGATTGGTTCCTTTTTTAGTAGTTTACTACGTAAGTAGGTCACTCATGTACTACACAGAGATGTGACCAAGACTCATGGAAATATGTAGGACATGTGAAGCATAGGGGGAGATTTACTTACCCATTATCATTAGGTCTCACTAGATGGTTTCAAGATGTGTTTTGTCAACCTAGTCCAAATATAAATGACTCTTGTCAATTCTTCATGTAGTATGGTCTATGAGTAGTTGAATGATTGAGAACTAAGTTGATCACATATTGGATAATGTTATATTATATAACATATGAACTGTGCAAATAGTATATTATATAGTTGGATCACTTGAGAGATTTAACTACATATTGTTGGATAGTTGTGGATATGGTTGAACTAAATACATAATTGTGAAATACTTTATGGTCACTTAAAGTTACATAAAGGGACCTAATTGTGTACTAGAATCTAAGGGATTTCTACATTGAGTGGATAACTACCCAAAAATAACTTAATAACATGTGCATATTAAAAGTACCCTATGGTTGGATCCACTATTCATAACCTTGCACACCCACTAATAAAATAAGAAATCTTTAGTAAGTGGTGCACAACAACTTGTTAGGCCTTTAATATGGGCACATAAGAAATCTTTCTTTACTAGGTGGTGCACTCTTATCTGATCACAGATTTGATAATATTATATTATATAACATATAAACTGTGCAAATGGTATATTATATAGTTGGATCACTTGAGAGATTTAACGACAAATTGTTGGATAGTTGTGGATATGGTTGAACTAAATACATAACTGTGAAATACTTTATGGTCACCTAAAGTTACATAAAGGGACCTAATTGTGTACTATAAACTAAGTGATTTCTACATTGAGTGGATAACTACCCAAAATTAACTCAGTAGCATGTGCATATTCTTTGAACATGGTTCCATCCACTAAGATAACATATATATTCCTTATAGTTCATATATATTCCTTATTCCTTATGGTGCAAATGTCGTATGAGGGTTGTTCATATTCCTAATATAAATTTCTACAAATAATAATATTTTGACTAATAATAGTTGCCTATTAGAGATATTAGGTCGAAAGGTTTGAAGATTTCACATTTGGATTATCTCTAGAGTTAGTTAAATATTGTCAAAACTCCAACATATTTCAACAAAGGAACGGATGGGAGATGCAAGGTGGAATTAAGGGTTTAAAGGGAGCCCGATGATTTACTTTATTTATTTGTATGCATGAAATTAGTTACATGAACATTATAAAAATATACATATAAGGAACATAACTTGTTATTAACATCTATGTGTGAGTTATGTATGTGCTAGCTATGCCTACATATCCAACACAAATCCAATAAGTTGTCAATTTGAAATTATATTATATGAATATAAATATCATCACTAAGATAAGCATTCAATAACTTTGGTCAATATGTGTGAAGTAATAAATGAGTATAATAATTAGTTCCCATCTAAGACTCTTTTATTTCTATAAATTAGAGTTTATCATCCAAAATGAAGTATTCGTTATAACTATTCCTTTAGTCAAAGGGCCTCTACAATTGGAAAACACCACAAAAGTGAAAGAAATTTTAAAAGACCACCAAAGTGGGAGATTGGTTCCTTTTTAAGCAGTTTACTATAGAGGTAGGTCACTCATGTCTTACATGAGATGTGACCAAGACTCATGACAATATGTAAGACATGTGAAGCATAGGGGGATATTTAATTACCCATTAGGTCTCACTAGATTAGGTATCACTAGATGGTTTCAAGATGTGTTTTGTCAACCTAGTCCAAATATAAATAACTCAAGATGACAATGAATATTTCTTTCTCTTGTTATGAAATGAAGAACACAGAAAAATGAAAAACTTGGCGTGAATTACATAATCATGTTAATCATTGAGTTTTTGAATGAATTTTTTGTTTGAGGCCATAACTAAGGAAGAATATATCATAGCTTGGCCTGACTCACTAACCCAAGGAATATTGATAGATTGGCTTACAAACATTACATATTACGTAAAACGAAACCAATCTATGAATAGATTGACTCATTATAGAAATACCAACATTAAAAAAGTAATATAGATTTTCTATTCATGGAAAATATCTTGAATCTTAGTGTTGATTCTTAGTGTAAATGTTTGCTATAAAATACTTTGAACCTAGTTTATAAGGATTTTGTCACTTGTGATTACTTATTTTTAATAATATTTTTTTAATATTATTGTACACTACGAAATTGTGTTAAAAAATACGATGCACTGAATAAATAATTGTTCCATATATATATATTCTTGTTCTTGAACTACAATCATATAATATGACACTAGATTATTCTTTGTTAATTACAATGCCATATTCACTATTTGCAATTCGATTCCATCTTACTCATGGTTGTTTATATTTGATAACAAAATGAATTCTACCTTTTTGAAAGATTGCTTTCAGCTCTTTTCCTTTTCATTTAAAGAGCAACAATGCCACAATACTAGTAAATTACACCAACACACAAAATTTTGTAAATATCAACATCCCTAAAAAAAAGGGTAAATATATTTGTGTATACTACCAAAGATCTGAAATGATGAATAAATCCAAGTAATATAGGAAAGTGTCATAAGGTATTTACAAAACTAGTAAAAATAGAGCTTCAAATGGAACTTTATGCCTTACTAGTCAATGGAATGGATATGTTATTATGTGTTGAATCGTGTAAGAAGTCAAATAGTCAATTAGGTCAGAGTGCGACTAAGTAGGAAGTTTTGTTGGGAAGTTCCACTAGGAGAGAACCAACCTAATATGGAAGTGATAGATTTGTTGAACTATGCATAATTGAGTTGAAGATCACATTGAGATAATTAATGGAAATAATGGATGCATATTTCTAAAACATGTCAACAAAAACCTAAAAGTTTCTAAAGAATTTTTATTGGTCAATTCTTTGTGTAGTATGGTCTATGAGTAGTTGAATGGTTGAGGACTAAGTTGATTAGGGTTCTTGGTAGAATAACACTCAACGTTAACATGGAATAGATCAATCCTAATGGTTTCTTTGAGGGTGCATATATTAACCTCAATGAATTGACAAAATATACAAGGGATTACAACATCAAAATAAACATGTGTATGGTGCATCAACAATAACTATTGAACCAATTCATTGTCATTATGAAGTGGGCATCAAATGACATGAAGTTGAATTGATTTTTCAAGTGGCATGTAAAGAAGAGGAACAATTGTAACTATCTCTTAGAGATGGGCCATAAGAATATGAATTGCTATAGATTGAGAGAGGGAGGTAGAAGTTTGAATATTACAATTGAGAAAGGATGCAATTATAGGTCTCTACAATTGGAAAATCCCACCAAAGTGGAAGACATTGGAAAAGACCACCAAAGTGGGAGGCTGGTTACTTTTTGAGCAGTTTACTACACAAGTAGGCCAGAGATGTCTTACACAAATCCAATAAGTTGTCAATTTGAATTTATATTATATGAATATAAATATCATCAATAAGATAAGAATTTGATAACTTTGGTCAATATGTCTGAAGTAATAAATGAGTATAATAATTAGTTTCCATCTAAGACTCTTTTATTTCTATAAATTATACTTTATCATCCAAAATGAAGTATTTGTTATAACTATTCCTTTAGTCCAAGGGTATCTACAATTGGAAAATACCACCATAGTGGAAGACATTCGAAAATACCACCAAAGTGGGAGACTGGTTCGTTTCTGAGCAATTTACTACACAAGTAGGTCATTCATGTCTTACATGGAGATGTGACCAAGACTCATGACAATATGTAGGACATTTGAAGCATAGAGGGAGATTTACTTACCCATTATCATTAGGTCTCACTAGATGGTTTGAAGATGTGTTTTGTCAATCTAGTCCAAATATAATTGACTCTTGGAAATGAATATTTCTATCTCTTGTTATAAAATTAAGAACAGAGAAAAATGAAAAACTTGGCGTGAATTACATAATCATATTAATCATTGAGTTTTTGAATGAAATTTTTGTTTGAGGCCATAACTAAGGGAGAATATATCTAGAAATCAAATCCAATATAGGTCCATCCATGCCCAAAGTAGTCTGGTTGGATGAAATACATTCCATGTCATTTTCCTTTCTTCAACAGTCAAAGGAATTGTCTCCTTGAGAAAATTGGCATTCACAAATGCAAGGTGTCTAAGGGATTGAGGGAATTATTCCTTGTACATGCAACAAACATACCATATGCATTCACTTGTTGAAAAGTGGTGCAATGGTATTCAAGGTGTTATAGATAAAGGTATCCAATGGATTTTATTTACAATATGGGAATAACATCTAATAAGAACATCATTTCATGTGTAGAACTCTTTCAATATCCTTAATATTGAATATACTTTATAATCTACTTGCATTATTAAAACCATACAACCTTGATATTTAATATAATCAAAATATTTTGAATACATTTTATAATCTAGATTCACATTATTAAGAACCTACAACCAATGTTTTGTAGCATCAAGTGCAAAGAGATTGAAAACAACATAACTTATGAAAGAGTTTTAATATAATTTGATGGTAAACAAGGCATTGTAAGATACTTTGTAAGATGAACATTGTAAAAAACTTATGATACTCTAGTATTACATATGTAAACTTGGCCATGATATTCAAGTATTACAATATTTTCAATAAAATAAAAGAGAATTATTTTTATTATAGAAATTATCATTAATATAATATTAAAATATATTACCTATGATATAATAAAATTTTACAGTTTACACATTGAAAGTAAATATTGACAATTATATGGAAATGTAATTGTAATGGGATTCACCAACTTGGGACTATGGAAGAGTTGAGAAAATAAGAAAAAAATCTAAGTATTTTGAAAGAAAGTGTAGTTGAATGATACCTTCATGTAATGGAAAAGGATAAGTCTTCATAATGATAGGCATTTGTGAGGTTAAAAAATGATTTAAAAATTGAAATTCTTTGAAGTCATCTACCATGTTCCACTCATAAGTGTCACTTGTCAAGGATTGTAACTCTTCTGTTAAAAAAAGTGGGATCACTAGCTATAAAATGGCTCTTATCCATTAGAGTAGGGGCCTTTTGAATCATGCTACTAGAGGTAGTCTAGAAGATATTGTTCGGGCCAAGACTACTCTTGAATTGCAACTGAGTCAACGTTCATGCCTTCTCAAGCAAGTTTATGTTCAACGTACTTATTTTTTTGGGTTATATGAAGTTCAACTAGAAAACATGTCCTGCTAAGATTTACTTATTTTCTCCAAAATCTATGTTCAATTTTGGCCAAAGCCTCTCGTATTTCACTGTTGTTACTATTTTTCATGTGTTTGGTGTCAGTACTCCTAAATATGTTGAAGATATTAGTCCATTTAGTGCCTTGTTAGTTTCAGATTTTTGGTTTGCTTTAGTTTCCAGATTTCAGATCTAGTTCTAGGATTTTCAGTTTTTTATTTTTTTCTGATTTCAGTTATAAATTAATAAATTAGTATAGAAGAATTATGGGTGGCTCACATCAATGGTATCCTAGCCTCTATTGATAGAAGATTATATAGAATTCTCAGTTACTGTTCAGATTATTTACTTATGTTCTCCAATCTGCTATAAATTTTGATGACTTTCTATGATGTTATTATGATAAACCTACTTTTAGGGTATTACCCCATTATTAGTGCAGTCCTTCAGTCTATAACAGTTTTGGTCTCAAAACAGTGGAGTCCCTAACAAATTAGGTTCGTAACTGGATCATATTTTTCATATAAATTGGGTGTTGTTTAATTGTTTTAGGTTTTTGCTTTTTTTCGAAATCAAGCAATATAAATTTTCAACAAATTATAAGTTTTTTTGTTTAAATTGTATTTATGAATGTAGAAATGAATTCAGCTTGCTGAAAATTCGTAGAAGAATACTAGGATTATACAAAAAAAAAACCATTCCAATATACAGATTCAACAATTTTTCCTCTAATTTCAAACAAATATACTCAAAAGATATAAAAAAACAAAATATACAGAGTCTCAATTGACTCTTATTGATTTCTACGTATATCAAAAAATAACAAATAAACATTTTCATGAATTCCATTACTGGGTGTAACTCACATTTTAATTACTGTGTAAAAAGGGCAAAGCAAATAAATTTTGATTATAAATTGAAAATTAATATTAAAATTTAACAATACATAAAAAAAAATTAAAACTAAAACTAAATACTACATAACAATACTTAACAATACAGGTGTCCGAGAAATACCTAGATCTCGGCACGCCAATGATGCCAACCACCAACATGACCTCTACGCTCACAGACCTCATGCTCATAGACCTCACGCTCATAAATGTTCACTTACATGACCTTTGCCATCATGACCTCACGCTCATGCTAAAAAATGCTCATGCTCACGCTCAGAAACCCTCAGAAACGTTCATGCTAATGCTCACAGACGCTCATAAATGCTCATGATCACGCTCACAGACGCTCACAGACGATCGAAAACGCCAAAAAAGTTTGAAAACGTAACAAATTTGATGTGTAGTTGATATATAAATCATCTTTTGGTTGAAAGATAGTTCGTCCGAAAACATATTTCCATATGGAAAATATTCACCCGACTAAATTTTTACACGCAAATCGAGGGTGTCATTACTACACTGTTCGATTAGGCATTTCGCATTTTGACCGAAAAAAATAACTTTCGGCCGAAAAATAATATCAGTTCTGCCGAAAAGATCTTTTTTGGAATTTTGGAGATCTGATTGTCATGAAAGTGTTACCCACCTTCATGATTTCACCCTTGTACCTTGAAGGGAGAGGTTCCTAAAAAATGGCCACTTGACGAATATGGGCCTATTGTTATCGACATGTGTTGAATGATGTGTGAGAAATTATCCATCACTTCGTCCCTCTGTCGTGCAAGAGATTTCTGAAGAAACTAGATAATAGAATATTCTTCTCTCACATTTTTCTTCTCTACCGCCATTGAGGTTTTCTTGGGCATGCAAGAGTGATTGTCCTCAAGAGAGACAAGATCAAGACCCAACTGGATATACTCGGACCTTCTCGGTGACATGCACTAAAAAATGATCAAGAGAAACCTCCTCTAATACCACTGATCTGTATTATTTTCGGAAGAAAATGAAAGAAGATAAATTACAATGAAATACTCATGAAAATTTACAGAAACAGAGAAATACAAAAATACTTGATTTCTATTTCTATTAATGAAAGAATTGTAAGGCCTCTCTAAATAGAGCCTAATAAAAAACATAAATTTAAATATAGAATTTCTATCATAATTTTGTTTCGGTTCTATATTCAGAAAAATAACAATTCATGATTTAGCAAAATTCAAAATGAGTAGCATGATATAAATAACATATTGAATAACATATACAATATATTAAAATAATGAACCATCATAACGATAATGAACATGCCATAATAATGAAAATAAATACCTCTCAAGTGATGTTGTTCCCCAACTTTGTCTGTCTAAGCTGAAGCTGAAGCTCTGTCTGAAACTGACTAACCTCCCAGCTAGCTAGGAACAACCTATCCGACTCCCTAGCTCTAGGATTCCTTACGGTTTCCTGGCCCCTGAGCCCAAAACTCCTAGCAACAAGTGCCCTCTCTCACAATCCTCCATCAATATTCTTAAGCAAAACCAGTAATCCAGCAATATAGATCCAACCTCAAACTCCCTCTGTTCACCTTTCTTCTTCTGATATGAAAATATTACCCAAAAACCTAAGAAGACCCCTTCCCGAGTGTTTCCCCCTTGTCCTATCCTCCCTTCCCCATTATTCACCACCTTATTCCCCCATTAAGTCTCAACCACCTTATCCCTCTATTAAGTCTCAACCACCTCATCCCCTTTTCATTAAGTCTCAAAAATGAAAATTATTAATTTATTAAACCAATATTCCTTAAGCAATATTTAATCATATTAATTAATTAATTAATTAATTAACTAAACTAATATACATTAAACAAATATTTAATTATGAAAATTAATTAATTAATTAGGGTTGTTACATACACCCACCCTTCAGGAAACTTCGTCCCAAAGTTAAAGTATTTTATGATACAAAGGAAATGACACATGGTTCACACATTCATATCCAATAAACAACATTATCACTAAGTAAGCCAAGAAAACTCATAGATACTAGTGTACATGTGCAAGAAATGCATGTGTAGCTAGTACATAGAAGTCTCATGCATGTACTATAACAATAACTATCACCTCTATAGTAATTTTTGTATGCATCCAATCCAATCAACAAGACTATTCAATTTATAAAAGATAATAAACCAATCAATTATTTGCGAAATCCCTTAATTACCATAATCTAGCTCAACAATGTTTATTTAGACAATTGTAGTTTAGTTAAGTAATTATGAATATACATATATACACATTTTCTTTTCAGAAGGAAAAACAATAAATTGCACCATAGGACAAATCTCCATACACTCTCAACTATTTCTATTCATCATTCCTCCCTAAATTACTTCCATCTTCCATTCCTATCCTTCCTCTGTTGGACTATATTGGAGCATCAACTATATTGACCTAACTCCAAATAGAACCCATAAGCAGAAGTGTCACTATCTTCACCAAGCTTCCCCAGTAGGCAATTGACAATCATCATCACACGTCTAGGGGAGAGTGAGATAACACCATCCTCCCATGACTTCAGGTTTCAGAGGATACATGGTGGTAAATTCCTCCACCCCTCCTAATAGGACTAAGGTACACACCCTACAATGGAATATACAGTGGCACCGTTTTGTTGGGAATTTTGTCATTGTTTATTCAGTTTTTGGGTAGTCTCACCACAAGAAATCCTGCACTAGTCCACATATCATAGCAACGCATTAAAACCAATATAATTTCACATACAATATTCATACTATATTGTTTCTCAATCAATGGTCCTGATATCCACTTTCATTACCATTATCTCTTGGCTATTTCATTAGCCCAATGACCTGCAAATTAGTCTATAACACAAACTCATACATATCTATGCATTATCATCATATGATTGCATACAATCATAATCTCAATTTGGTATCCACGTACCAACAATATTTAATATCAAAGTTTTCATGTTAGAAATAGATCTCATAATGTCCCCATAATTCAAGAGCATGTGTAGGGTCTCTAATATAGAGCCTTATAAAACATAAGTTTAAATAGAGAAATGTTATCCTAATTTTTTTACAATTCATTATTCAGCATATAAACATTCATATATTTCACATTCACATAATAGATTGCATCATATCCATCATCATTTAAGTGACATTTAAACATTTAAAGAATTTGCATTCACATAGTAGGTCGCATCATATCCATCACCATTCAAATAACATTTAAACATTCATAGAATTTACATTCAAATAGTAGGTCGCATCATATCCATCATCATTCAAATAACATTTAAACATTTATAAAGGTCCATACGTCTTAAAAGTTCAAGTGTATCATTAATAGTTTCACTATGAATAGAACATAAAGGTGATTAGGCCTCAGGTAATCATAGTTGTCTAAGTCAAAATGTGGTGTTACATACACCCAACCTTCAAGAAACATATTCTTGAGGTGGTCAATAAAGTGAGGGATAATCTCGTCATAAGGTCTCTTCATCCTCCCAAGTAGTTAATCATGTGCTATACTAGTCCTACTAGACCTTCACTTGTTTAGATATGTGTTGAGGCTATTAATACATTAATTAGATACCCCTATTTAGCAGACCTCCATTGTGTCCAAACTCAAATTTTATTAGCACTTGTGATTTAGTTAATGTTAAGACACATTTCTCTTACAGGGTTATCCTCCCTAAGGTCCATGCAGGATTCTGATATTTA
Source organism: Picea engelmannii (assembly GCA_009831015.1). Classification (NCBI taxonomy): domain Eukaryota; kingdom Viridiplantae; phylum Streptophyta; class Pinopsida; order Pinales; family Pinaceae; genus Picea; species Picea engelmannii. The sequence goes on along the minus strand of ML784918.1, from coordinate 268,237 downwards.
AAGTATATCCTGTTGGTTTGATTACCAATGAAAATCCTAACTCTTTATTAGTTTTCTTGTCGAGTTATTTTTATATTGAGATTTATATAAATCTCATTAAGTCATGCATATAATCCCACCTATAATATCTTGATAATTATAACCAATTACTACTAACTTTGATTATCACTCTAACTCGAGTGATACAATACCTATTCCATCACAAATGTTTTCCATGCCTAGGAATATTGACTAAGGTATTGTCATATGATCGGTATGTGGAACAATCATTTTAAGGTTTCTTTGATCACAATTCTTAATTAGTCATCTTCTTGTTAGGCCATAAATATTATATCTTGGCAAGGTAAATGTCAATTATACAATTCTCTTATCATAGTTTGGGTACACATGATTTCTACCTACAAGAGTGATTTGACCAAGCTTTAGTGAGAACCCCCAAGTCAAGACTAAGTTTTCTACTAAGGTCCATTCCATGCTCTACAATTACTTGAATTTAAGGTTTTCTTTTCTCCTAAATGAACTTCACATGGATCAACTTGTACATCCTCTATATCTACATGATACTTACCGAATCTGGTCTATAACACTTTCTGGGTGCATCGCCAACACCTTCCAAGTTTCTTCTTCTCACTAATAACTCATCATGTATTTTTATATGCCATTTATATACTATCTTTCACTGTATGCTCTTACATCATAGGTTATTACTTTCTTCTTCCTTTTTTTTTCATACTTATCATGCCCACTCCTACTTCCCTCTCATTAATCCACCCATATGTTAACTACTAATGTATTTCTTACTTATTCATATAGTATTATTTTTATTATCCCCTGTTATATATA
>ML784918.1:240696-257961 GCA_009831015.1 Picea engelmannii | reverse complement strand
ATTTTTTGATAGATATATAGGGTTTGGTCTCTCGGCCTCCCTCCTTTGAGTAGGCACCATGGCCATGGCGGAAAGGGCTACAAAACCAAGTGCCACAACCCTCCATAATTCAAAACACAAATTATGAATTTAGTTTATTAAAATTTATCTCATGGTCTTGGGTAAGTTAATCCTACAATATGATTTGGAAATTTGTGGTTTCCTTGATCAAATGATAGGTTTAGTATAGTAGGCCCTTTGTTTATTGTATAAGGAAAAAAAAAAAAAACCAATGTAACATTTCAAGAAGGTTAGCATGTAAAACAATTTATTTATTTTATTATATATACAAGTTATTTTTATATACAATATGATTGATTTATATATATCTTAAATTATATCTATAATGTAGCAAAACATATTTCTTCTATATATATAATTAGACACTTTTTCTTGTCTTTGTCATTTGCAGGTTAGATAGAGGATGACTAGAATAAGGGATGTTTAGGGTCTTGTTTCCTTGCTACACTCACTCTTTTCCTTAGGGTTTATAGGTAGTTCTCTTCGTGGGGTTTCTGTATCATTTTTGGTCAATTTTGGGTTAATTTAGGGTGATTTATGGTTTGATGTAAAAGGGTTTTTAATAAGGGCTATAGGTTAAGAGTTGTTTTAGGGAACAATATGCATAACTTCCAATCATGTGGGTGGTTAAGCCCCAGGTTTTAGTTTTAAAACCAGGCTCTGATACCATGTGTAAGGCCTCTCTAAACATAGCCTAATAAAAAACATAAATTTAAATATAGAATTTCTATCATAATTTCTTTTCGGTTCTATATTCAGCAAAATAACAACTCATGATTCAAAAAAATTCAAAATGAGTAGCATGATATAAATAATATATTGAATAACATATACAACATAGTAAAATAATGAACCATCATAACGATAATGAACATGCCATAATAATGAAAATAAATACCTCTCAAGTGATGTTGTTCCCCAACTCTGTCTATCCAAGATGAAGTTGAAGCTCTGCTAAAAAATGACTAACCTCCCAGCCAACTAGGACCATCCTATCCGGCTCCCTGGCTCCAAGATTCCTTACAGTTTCCTGGACCTTGAGCCCAAAACTCCCATCAAAAGGTGCCCCTTGTGACAGTCCTCCAACAATCTTCTCAAGCAAAACTAGTAATCCAACAATACAGATCCAACCTCAAACTCCCTATGTTCACCTTTATTTTTCTCATATGAAAATCTTACCCAAAAACCCAAGAAGGCCCCTTACCGAGTGTTTCCCCCTTGTCTTATCCTCCCTTCCCCATTATTCACCACCTTATTCCCTCATTAAGTCTCAACCACCTTATCCCTCTATTAATTCTCAACCACCTCATCCCCTTTTCATTAAGTCTCAAAAATGAAAATTATTAATTTATTAAACCAATATTCCTTAAGCAATATTTAATCATAATAACTAATTAATTAATTAAACTAATATACATTAAACAAATATTTAAGTATGAAAATTAATTAATTAATTAGGGTTGTTACAAGAATTGTAAAGATATTGTAAAATATAGAGTGCAAGACTCAATAGAATGGTGGTAGATTTATCTCTGAGAAGAGATGTGATGGCTATGCTCATTCAAAATAAGATGATTACAATGAGGCTATGAAAGCCCTTTTATAATAAACATGAATACCAAAACCCTAGACATCCAAAAACCTAACCCTAGGATATCCTAGTTTTCATTTTTTGTATGGGGCTCCTCCCTTCCAAGATCGTTATTCATCATGCCCCGACCCTGGGGCAAGCCAAAGCGGGGAGTAGCCTAGTACGAGGCCAAGGGAAGGAAACCACCTGCCTCATATTCTCCCTGCGAAGATGTCAATCCCCCTCACATAGATGTCCATCACCCCCATGAAGCGGTCCCTCCCCCTCCTTTGGCTCCCAAAATTGAACACCCCCCTAAAGGGGTCTTTCCCCCTCCTTTGACTCCTATATTTGTGCCCACTGATGACCAACCACCCTATGACCCTTCCCTTGACCTCACCCCTCTCTCTAACCCCTACACATGTAGGGTCGAGTGGTTTTATATTCTTAGCAATTCGCTAGGATATGCACCACCTCCCCCTTCTCCCCCTCAACATCCCTCTTTTCCAACATCCCCTGCTCATCCCCCCCCCCTCTGCACCCCTCCTCCCACCTCCCCTCAGAGATCATCCTCCTCCTCCCGGTAGTCCAACCACCCAAATCCTTTCTGCTACAAGTGTGAAGATTGAACCGAGCTCCTGAATACTCTGAGGAATATGAAAAAAGACTTGGAGGATATCAAATTGGACATGCTCGACTCATAGAATAGGGACGTCGACCACTGGAGCAGAGTGGACACCCTGATGGCTTTTCTTCAATATCTTTAATAGGCCATGGTTGACCACGACAAAGGAAAATCACAGGCGAAATAGGTTTATGCAGGGTCACGGCTAGGACCAAGTTTCTAATGTTTTATAATGATTTATATTTCTTGGCTCAACACATATAACTCTATTTTTTTTACACTATTAGTATTGTGGCCCTACGTGGCCTCGTAGCATAGTTTACCTCCTTTTTCATGACACTTGGAAACAATGGTTTCCCATATGGGCACCATTTCCATCTTTGAACATGGACACATGGCACGGTGGTTTCCCACAAGTGCATCGCTACCATGTAGGTAATTGCTTCATAGACAACTGTATTTTTTGACAAGAATTAATAGAAACTCTAATTTACACACACACACACACACACACACACACACACACATATATATGAGAGAGAGAGAGATAATTTATTTATACTTATCTTTCTCTACCTTTTTGGTCTATTTTTAAGTATATGTGGGTTCTGAACTCATTCATCTGATGGGAATATAACCCCAATGTTTAATTAATGCTACAACCACTCATGATTTGAAGGGGATATGTAGCTCTATTCCAACCAATCATGAGAGAAGTAAGTTGTTTGATATGGCATGTGTATCATCTCCATTTCGTGTGAGTTTTACGCTTACATCTTGGAATCCCCAAATTGTTTGACTTTCTACACCATAGTTCCTTGAAAAAAATTATCGTTATACTTACTAGGATTAAAATTTAAAAGCTAAATGAAAACATGAAAATTTTCATGTTGTTCTACAGTTTCAGCCTCAAACCCAACCACTACGTCTCCTACTATTTCATTCATGGAGACTGAGGGAGGGGGGCACTCAACCCTCTCCTACAACACACTCATGATCGAGGAGCATGGCCCCAAATACTACAAACATCCAACCTTTGAACTCCAGGAAGGCATGCAACAAATAATCTGGGAGGAAGAAATGTCCAAGGAGAAGCCGACGGAAATCGATCTAGAAGCTAGTCACCCAAAAACAAATCACACCTAGGAACTCGACAAATGAATTCTGCAAGCCTCGATCACCCCTAAATATATCATCATCTCTCTGCAAATAAAATATCAGAAACAATACATGAGGGATTTCCCCCTGATATGGAATTCTTGGGGCTATGGCCTTTGGAAAAAGACCTTGTCAAATGGATTCAACACTCATGGAAACCCAAGGGTCACTATGACATCCAAATTGGATCAAAAGGCTTCTTTATAATCATACTAAACAACCTGGAGGACAAAAATCAAATCTTTGAAGGAGGGTCATACTTCTACAAATTGACAGACCTTTTTCTCCTCTTTTGGACAAAGAGATTTAGTCCAGAAAAGGAAGACTTCACCCACGCCCTGGTTTGGCTGAGACTGTACTCACTCCCATAGGAATTTTGGCTTGAAGAGATCCTGGCAGGAATCAGTAACACCATCGGAATCTACATCAAAGCCTCAAAGGCGATAAGACAATGAAGGTACACTTCTTATGCCTACATTTTTGTTTATTTGAACATCTCCAAACCTCTCCCCAGAGCTATTACCCTATATTAACAATATGAGGAATGGTCCCAAACCCTCGATTATGAGCATATCCCTTTTCATTGTCACAAATTGCACAAACATGGTCATCTCTTCCATGAATTCCCTTTAAATAACCCCACCAAACCTTCTTTGAAAGACCCTGACAAATCCAAGGACAGTTTCACCCAAGTCATTGGTCGAAGAAGAGACCAGCTAAAAAATTTCCCATCAATCCCCCCTAGGACCCCCAACCAAGAATTCCTTTGAAACTGTTCAAACCCCATCAGATACCCCCTCCTCTTCAACCAACCCTCTGACACCCCGTGCGACTAGCCAAAATCTCTCCAATACTGACCCCCTTGCCCGAGCTCCTTCACAACCACCTACTACAAAGACCTCTCTTCCTACAAATCTAGGATCGAAAATAGGAGATCCAGATATGGACTTGGAGGATCAAGAGATAGCAGGTATAGATATGGAATATCTAGAACAAGCCTAGCAAAATAAGCAACTTTAAACCATACCAATAGATCAGCTACGCAAAGTACACAAAGTCTTCCTCAACTCCTCGGCAGGAGGATCAGCCCGAGTCAATATGAATATAGTAATCCAAAAAGGAACATCAAAGGAACAACACAAACCCACAAAAGATCAGAAAAAGAGAGGCAGAAAATGAAAACACCAACTTATTCAAGATGTTTGTAACTTTCTCGTCAATTCAGGTAAAATACACCTAATCTCAGAAAGTTTCCCTCCCCTCCAACCCCCACCATCCTCATGAATATACTATCCATGAATATAAGGGGTCTTAATGCTAAAATCAAACAAGGCTTGCTCTATGAAAGAATCAATAAGGAACAACCAGATATACATCTACTACAGAAAACAAAGTGCACGGGAGAGGAAGCTTCATCTACTCTTCAAAAATGCTAGAAGCATGCCCAACATGTGGGATTGGATTCCAGAGGGGTAGTGGGTGGCATAGAGATGTTTTGGAATCCAAAAAAAATGTTACTTGATGGTTTCTTCACCTCTAAATGGAACATCACAGCCTCCCTTCGCCTCATTGGCTCAAACAAACAAGGCTACATCACAAATTTCTATGGACCTCCTCAACCTAGAGACAAGGAAGCCTTCCTTCATCACCTGGAATGGATAGCCAACCACATCGGCTCCCAAATATGGATCCTCGAGGGAGACTTCAACATGATCACAGGTCTGGAGGAAGAAAAGGGAGGCACACACACCTTGGGAAATGAGAGTGAGTTTTTTAATCGTACCATTAGCCTACTTAAACTCATTGATGTTGGAACAAACAATGGGCCCTTCACATGGTCCAACAGACGCTCAGGGACTCAACATGTTTCCATCAGACTAGACCGATTCCTCATTTCAAAAGCCATAATGATGGATGGTCTCGCTTGGAATTCCATGATCATTGACACCCCGGGGTTAGACCATTGGCCAACACTATTGACTCTTAACATCAGTGGAACCCTAGGCAGAAAACCCTTCCTCTTTGAAAAATTCTATTTGACACACCTAGACATCCAAACAAACATCAAGTAATGGTGGGAAGAAGAGACCATCCAAAGAGTGACCCCGATGTACAAATTCCAACAGAGGCTCAAAAACCTCAAACTTCAACTAAAATCCTAGAATAAGTCCACCTTCGGCAACATCTTGCAAACACAAGTAAGTCTAATTAGCAAATGAAAAATCTCTAACAACATATGCAATCTCGAGGCCTTACGAAATCTGTAAAGAAGCAAGATACTATACTAAGAAACCAGATCGCAAAAAGAAGGGCGTATGATGAGATACTCCAGAGAGAAAAATACCGCATCCAATGGCTAAAAGAGGGGGAATAAACACCAAATTATTCCATAGATCTATGGTTCAGCGTCGCCAAATAAATCACATTACTCACCTGATCTCAGAACAAGGAACATAAATTCAACAACACGTAGACATAGAAAACAAAATTCTCTCCTACTACAAAAATATTCTTACGGAACCCCCAATAGATCGATCATGGGCTATCGACTCTATTCTTAAGAAATTTCACAAGGAGTTCACCAAAATGTAGAACAAGGCACTCATGATATTGATCACTCAGGAGGAGGTTGACCAATCTCTTAAGGATACCTCGTTGGCCAAGGCTCCTAGACCAGATGGGTTCACTTCTGATTTCTTTCACTATTGTTGAGGCATCATCCGTGAAGATGTTTGGGAAATCATCGAGGACTCTAGAATATCTGGGAAGGCTCTCCAAGCCCTCAATGTGACCTTTCTCACCTTCATACCCAAAGAAAAAGACACTACCTCCCCCTAACACATACGACCTATCACCCTCTACAATGTCATCTATAAACACCTAACGGAGATTATTGCAACACACCTCAAACCTATTCTACTGTTCTTTAGCTCTTTGGAAAAATCTGGTTATGTGGAAGGTAGACAAATCCTACACAGTATCATCCTAGCTCACGAAGTAATCCACTCAGTGCACTCAACAAAAAATCTAGGTATTCTCCTAAAACTATATCTCTCTAAAGCCTTTGATAAGTTAAGCTAGAGCTTTTTAAGATCAAACCTCCTCACCTTCAGCTTTGATCCTATTTGGGTCTCTTGGATTGTCTATCTCACTTCTTTAGCCCTGTTCTCCATCCTCATCAATGTCATTCCCTCAAAACATTTCTCCTGCTCAATAGGAATAAGGCAAAGGGAGTCGCTCTCGCCCTTCCTTTTAATCCTTATGGTATAAGGGTTGAGTCGCACTATCAAGGAATCCATCATTGACAATTCCCTCTCTTGCCTCACCCCTCATGGCATCTCTCCCCCTATCTCTCATATTCATTTTGTGGACGACATACTTCTAATGGGATTGTCTATAGCCATAGAAGGCCTATGCTTCAGATCCATCATTGACCTCTTTTTCGAGGCCTCAAGCATGGAGGTGAACATTACCAAATCCCAAGTTTTTTTTTTTAAGATGCTAATTGAGATCCAAAACCACCTCACCCAAATCCTGGGATTTACTCACATCACTCTCCCCTTTGTTTACCTGGGTATCCCCCTCATTGATAACCCGCTAAAAAATTCTTTCTGGGACTCCCTACTATATAGATTCACAAGAAACTCTCCTTATGGACCTTCCGATCCCTCAGTCTTCTTGGTCGCCTCCTCCTCAAATCGATACTTCATGCCCTCCTTGTGTACAATTTTTCAGCCCTGGCAGCCCTAAATTTCATACTCAACACCTTAAGAAATATACACCGAAGCTTTCTCTGGCAGGGTACCAAAGAAGGGCGCAAATTCACCCTGGTAAGCTGACAAAAAGTTTGTAAACCCAAGAAATCAGGGGCCTCGCCTCAGAGACCCATCTATACTCAAGAAGGTCCTTAGTGCCAAATTTTGGTGGTGATGGTTAAAGAGACACCAAGACCTCTCAGCCTGCCTTTGGAAGAAAAAATACACTCCCACAATCCTACAAAAATAGCTCATTAGGTGGAGTGGTGAGAGCCCGAGCTCTCTCATCTGGAACATGGCTAGGAATAATCAGGGACTCATCACAGACCACTCATTATAGGAATTGCATAGTGGGTGTTCATCTCTCTTTTGGAGCGATTCTTGGCAGCAAATCCTAGCCCTAAATATAGATATGAAACTCAGTGCGTTCATCCCTTTCATGATTGACGAAGGACTCATCAAAGTGAAGGATTTCTGGAACCCAAATGTTCCAAGGGAAATATGGCACATCTGGAAGAAATCCCATGAGGATGTGAACATCCGCACTGATCTCAATATCCAACCTCTGCAAGCTCACCTTGATTCAAGGAGAATTCTAAGTCAACAAGGGGATGGAATCCTTAGACAAGGAAATTCCACCACAGGCACATTCAACATTCAAGAAGCATACCACCTAAGAGAAGGTCACGATTCCTTATGACAGGAAGAGGTTTGGGGAAAAATTTGGGAAGCAAAATCCTAGCTGAAAATCAACACTTTCCTCTGGCTAGTTGTGCACAAAAACATTCTCACCTGGGAAAACCCAAGGAAAAGGGGTTTCATCGGTCCTTCCTGGTTTCATTTATATGGATCAGAGGAGGAAACTCAAAATCATCTCCTAAACTCATGCACCTATAGTTCGCGCATCTGGGACCACAACACCTACCTAAAGAGAACCACAAATACGAATCGCATGGTACTATGGGAAACAATAGTAGGATGGTGAAGTTCTATTTTTCAATCCCCCATCCTCAATAAAATCCGGCAGTTGTTACCAAGATTCATTCTTTGGATAATTTGGAAAGAAAGGAACAAGCAAACCTTTCAAACAGTCTCTGGGACCTGGCAAGAAGTCTGGACCACAATCCACTCCAATCTCAATGAAACAATCTCCTTGCATCCCTGGATGGCACAGGATTTAGACTACCCCCTGAATGAACATCTTATCCTTTGCGCTTGGAAACTCAACCTCCACCCCACAATTTCCACCGCTGTCAGTTGTAAGCTCCGCCTCACTCACTAGGAAGCTTGTTAGGAACCAAATATAAATATAGCATAGAATCAAATATATGAAACAAATATAGGAACCAAATATCATCTATAGGGTGCAACAAATTAAATTTTGATGGGGCCTCCAGAGGGAATCCAGGACATACAGGCTATGGTGTTGTCATTCACAACAACGAAGGGGAAATCCTCCACATCATAGCAAGAAATCTTGGGCACAACACCAACAATGCCGCAAAAGTATGGGGACTCCTTTGTGGTCTATAAGTGGCCACAGAACAAGAGATTTTTCCCATCATTGTCGAGGGTGGCTCACAAATTGTCATAAATCTCTTCTCCCATATCCTTCATGGGGTTGACCCCAAGAAACTTTGCCCAATATGGAGACTTATGAATAGACTTCTCAGAATCAAATCCACCCTCTAGCCACATTGGGTAATCCACCCTTCCTATGTACAAAGAACGACAAATCAAGCTGGCGACCTACTAGCAAATGTTTGAGTCGAGCTAGAGGAGGGAGTCTTCACGTGCTCCCCTACCTCTAATCCTTCCCATCCCACAGTTATCACTTGCAGAAACATAGAAAACACCAAGTATTGACCCTCCGATGGAGTGTTTCTGAGCTCAATGTGTGATCAAACCACAGGGAGGCCAGTTGGCCAGGCGACTAACCACCTAGCATCCGACTAGTCTTGTCCCACCATTTTCATCACCTCATGGACTTAATTATTTTTCTGCCACCTTCCAAACCTCTTTCGAAAACATTCATATGAATGAGTTGGAAGCTCTTGTGCATGGGATCACTCATGGAACTGCGCACGGTGCTTCCTCGGTAACATCTACTCATCATCACATGCTTTCCTAAAGACATTCCTGAGCACATTGATCTCCATTCACCCCCTCCCCATTTGAACAACCTAATTACCTTGGCTCTCATTCTCACCAGGCTCTTGCCTCCCCTTTGGTGCAACCTCCATTTATATCACAAAGGTGTTGGGGGGGGTGGTGAAAAGTGGAGGGAGACAGTGGGGGGAAACATTCGGCTCTAGCTCAACATGGTGCAACACATCTAGCTCTATTTTTTTTTACACTATTAGTATTGTGGCCCTATGTGGCCTCGTAGCATAGTTTACCTCCTTTTTCATGACACTTGGAAATGATGTTTTCCCATATGGGCATCGTTTCCATCTTTGAACATGGACACATGGAACGGTGGTTTCCCACAAGGGAATTGTTGCCATGTAGGTAATTGCCTCAAAGACAACTGTATTTTTTGACAAGAATTAATACAAACTCTAATTTACACACACACACACACACACACACACACATACATATATATATGAGAGAGAGAAATAATTTACTTATACTTATCTTTCTCTACCTTTCTAGTCTAGTTTTAAGTATATCTGGCTTCTGAACTCATTCATCTCATGGGCATATAACCCCAACATTTAATTAATTCTACAACCACTCATGATTCGAAGGGGATCCGTAGCTCTATTCCAACCAATCATGAGATAAGTAAGTTGTTTGATATGGCAAGTGTATCATCTCCATTTCATGTGATTTTTACCCTTACATCTTGGAATCCTCAAATTATTTGACTTTCTACACCATATTTCTTTGAAAATTTTTATCTTTATACTTACTAGGATTAAGATTTAAAAGCTAAATGAAAACATGAAAATTTTCATGTTGTTCTAGGGTTTCATCCTTGAACCCAACCACTCTGTCTCCTACTATTGCGTTCATGGAGACCGAGGGAGGGGGGCACTCATCCCTCTCCTACAACACACTCACGACCAAGGAGCATGGCCCCAACTACTACAAACATCCAACCTTCGAACTCCCAGAAGGCATGCAACAAATAATCTAGGAGGAAGAAATGTCCAAGGAGAAACCGATGGAAATCGACCTAGAAGCTAGTCACCCAAAAACAAATCACACCTGGGAACTCGACAAATGCATTCTGTAAGCCCAGATCACCCCTAAATATATCATCATCTCTATACAAATAAAAGATCAGAAACAATACATGAGGGATTTCCCCCTGATATGGAAACTCTTGAGGCTATGGCCTTCAGAAAAAGACCTTGTCAAATGGATTCAACACTCATGGAAACCCTAGGGTCACTATGACATACAAATTGGATCAAAAGGCTTCTTTACAATCATACTAAACAACCTAGAGGACAAAAATCGAATCTTTGAAGGAGGGTCATACTTCTACAAATTGACAGACCTTTTTCTGCTCTTCTGGACAAAGAGATTTAGTCCAAAAAAGGAATACTTCACCCATGCCCTAGTTTGGCTGAGACTATACTCACTCCCACAAAAATTTTGTCTTGAAGAGATCCTGGCAGGAATTTGTAACACCATTAGAATCTACATCAAAGCCTCAAAGGCGACAAGACAATGAAGGTACACTGCTTATGCCTACATTTGTGTTTATTTGAACATCTCCAAACCTCTCCCCAGAGCTATTACCCTATATTACCAATATGAGGAATGGTCCCAAACCCTCGATTATGAGCATATCCCTTTTCGTTGTCATAAATTCCATAAACATGGTCATCTCTCCCATGAATTCCCTTTAAATAAACCCACCAAACCCTCTCCAAAAGACCCTGACAAATCCAAGGACAGTTTCACCCAAGTCACTGGTCGATGAAGACACCAGCTTAAAAATCCCCCATCGGGACCACCCAGGGCCCCCAACCAATAATTCCTTTGAAGCCGTCCAAGCCCCATCAAATACCCCCTCTTCTTCAACCAACCCTCTAACACCCCCTGCGACTAGCCAAAATATTGCCAATCCTGACCCCCTTTCCCGAGCTCCTTCACAACCACCTACTACAAAGACCTCTTTTCCTACAAATCTAGGATCAGAAATAGGAGATCCAGATATGGTCCTGGAGGATCAAGAGATATCAGGTATAGATATGGCACATCTAGAACAATCCTACCAAAAGAAGCAACTATAAACCATACCAATATATCAGTTGCGAAAAGTACACAAAGTCTTCCTCAAATCCTCGATAGGAGGATCAACCCGAGCCAATATGAATATAGGAATCCAAAAAGGAACATTGAAGGAACAACACAAACCCACAAAAGATGAGAAAAAGAGAGGCAGAAAATGAAAACACCAACTTATTCAAGATTTTGGTAACTTTCTCATCAAGTCAGGTAAAATACACCTAATCTCAGAAAGTTTCCCTCCCCTCCAACCCCCATCGTCCTGATGAATATACTATCCATGAATATAAGGGGTCTTAATGATAAAATCAAACAAGGCTTGCTTTATGAAAGAATCAATACGGAACAACCACCTACTACAAAGACCTCTCTTCCTACAAATATAGGATCGGAAATAGGAGATCCAGATATGGACCTGGAGGATCAAGAGATAGCAGGTATAGATACGGCACATGGAACAAGCCTACCAAAAGAAGCAACTGTAAACCATACCAATAGATCAGCTGCGCAAAGTACACAAAGTCTTCCTCAACTCGTCGGCAGGAGGATCAGCCTGAGCCAATATGAATATGGGAATCCAAAAAGGAACATCAAAGGAACAACACAAACCCACAAAATATGAGATAAAGAAAGGTATAAAATGAAAACACCAACTTATTCAGGATGTTGGTAACTTTCTCCTCAATTCAGGTAAAATACACTTAATCTCAGAAAGTTTCCCTCCCCTCCAACCCCCATCATCCTCATGAATATACTATCCATGAATATAAGGGGTCTTAATGCTAAAATGAAACAAGGCTTGCTTTATGAAAGAAGAAATAAGGAACAACCAAATATACATCTACTACAGAAAGCAAAGTGCGCGGGAGAGGAAGCTTCATATACTCTTCTAAAATGCTAGAAGCATGCCCAACATGTGGGAGTGGATTCCAGAGGGGTAGTGGGTGGCATAGCGATGCTTTGGAATCCAAAAAAAATGTTACTTCATGGTTTATTCACGTCTAAATGGACCATCACAGCCTCCCTTCGCCTCACTAGCTCAAATAAACAAGGCTACATCACAAATGTCTATGGACCTCCTCAACCAGGAGACAAGGAAGCCTTCCTTCATCACCTGAATTGGATAGCCAACCACATCGACTGCCAAATATGGATCCTCGGGGGAGTCTTCAACATGATCACAGGTCTGGAGGAAGAAATAGGAGGCAAACACACCTTGGGAAATGAAAGTGAGTTTTTTAATGGTACCATTAGCCTACTTAAACTCATTGATGTTGGAACGAACAATGGGCCCTTCACATGGTCCAACAGACACTCAGGGACTCAACATGTTTCCAGCAGACTAGACTGATTCCTCATTTCAGAAGCCATCATGATGGATGGCCTCGCTTGGAATTCCACGATCATTGACACCTCGGGGTCAGACCATTGACCAACACTATTGACTCTTAACATCGGTGGCACCGTAGGCAGAAAACCCTTCCGCTTTGAAAAATTCTATTTGACACACCCAGACTTCCAAACAAACATCAAGCAATGGTGGGAAGAAGCGACCATCCAAACAGTGACCCTGATGTACAGATTCCAACAAAGGCTCAAAAACCTCAAACTTCAACTAAAATCCTAGAATAAGTCCACCTTCGGCAACATCTTGCAAGCATAGGTAAGTCTAATTAGCAAATGAAAAATCTATAACAACATATGCAATCTCAAGGCCTTACGAAATCTGTAAAGAAGCAGGAAACTATACTAAGAAACCAGATCGCAGAAAGAAGGGCGCATGAAGAGATACTCTGGAGACAAAAATACTGCATCCAATGGCTAAAAGAGGGGAAATAAACACCAAATTATTCCATAGATCTATGGTTCAGCGTCACCAAATAAATCACATTACTCACCTCATCTTAGAACAAGGAATATAAATTCAACAACACATAGACATAGAAAAAGATATGCTCTCCTACTACAAAAATATTCTTGCAGAACCCCCAATATATTGATCATGGGCTATCGACTCTATTCTTAAGAAATTTCACAAGAAGGGCACCAAAACATAGAACGAGGCACTCATGATACTGATCACTCAGGAGGAGGTCGACCAATCTCTTAAGGATACCTTGTTGGGCAAGGCTCCTGGACCAGATGGGTTCACTTCTGATTTCTTTCACTACTGTTGAGGCATCATCCGCGAAGATGTTTTGGAAATCATTGAGGACTCTAGAATATCTGGGAAGGTTCTCCAAGCCCTCAATGCGACCTTTCTCACCTTTATACCCAAAGAAAAAGATACTACCTCCCCCTAACACTTATGACCTATCACCCTCTACAATGTCATCTATATACTCCTAATGGAGACTATTGCAACATGCCTCAAACCTATTCTACTGTTCTTTAGCTCTTTGGAAAAATCTGGTTATGTGGAAGGCAGACAAATCCTGGATAGTGTCATCCTAGCTCACAACGTAATCCACTCACTGCACTCAACAAAAACTCAAGGTATTCTCCTAAAATTGGATCTCTCTAAAGCCTTTGATAAGTTAAGCTAGAGATTTTTAAGATCAAACCTCCTCGCCTTCAGCTTTGATCCTATTTGGGTCTCCTGGATTGTCTATCTCACTTCTTTAGCCCTGTTCTCCATCCTCATCAATGTCGTTCCCTCAAAGCCTTTCTCCTGCTCAATAGGAATAAGGCAAGGCGACCCACTCTCGCCCTTCCTTTTAATCCTTATGGTAGAAGGGGTGAGTCGCACTATTAAGGCATCCATCATTGATAATTCCCTCTCTTGCCTCACCCCTCATGGCATCTCTCCCCCTATCTCTCACATTCATTTTGTGGATGACATACTTCTAATGGGATTGTCTACAACCATAGAAGCCCTATGCTTGAGATCCATCATTGACCTCTTTTGCGAGGCCTCAGACATGGAGGTGAACATGACCAAATCCCAATTTTTCTTCTTCAACACGCTAATTAAGATCCAAAACCACCTCACCCAAATCCTGCGATTTACTCGCATCACTCTCCCCTCTGTTTACCTGGGTATCCCCCTCATTCATAACCCTCTAAGAAATTCTTCTTGGGACTCCCTATTGTATAGCTTTCGCATGAAACTCTCCTTATGGACCTTCTAAGCCCTAATTCTTCTTGGTATCCTCCTCCTCAAATCGATACTTCATGCCCTCCCTATGTACGATGTTTCAGCACTGGCAGCCCCAAATTTCATACTCAACACCTTAAGAAATATAAAACGAAACTTTCTCTAGCAGGGTACTAAAGAAGGGCGCAAATTCACCTTGCTAACCTGGCAAAAAGTTTGTAAACCAAAGAAATTAGGGGCCTCGACCTCAGAGACCCATCTATAATCAAGAAGGTCCTCAGTGCCAAATTTTGGTGGTGATCGTTAAAGAGACCCCAAGACCTCTCGACCCATCTTTCGAAGAAAAAATACACTCCCACAATCCTAGAAAAAGAGCTCATCAGGTGGAGTGGTGAGAGCCCATGCTCTCTCATCTGGAATGTGTCCAGGAATAATCGGGGACTCATCACAGACCACTCATTCTAGGAATTGCAGAGTGGGTCTTCATCTCTCTTTTGGAGCGATTCTTGGAAGCAAATCATAGCCCTAAATATAGATCTAAAACTCAGTGCCTTCATCCCCTTCACGACTAAAAAAGGACTCATCAAAGTGAAGGATTTCTAGAACCCAAATTTTCCAAGGGAAATCTAGCGCATCTGGAAGAAATCCCACGAGGACGTGAACATCCCCACTGATCTCAATCTCCAACCTCTGCAAGCTCACCTCGATTCAAGGATAATTCTAGGTCAACAAGGGGATGACATCCTTAGACAGGGACATTCCACCACATGCACATTCAACATTCAATAAGCGTACCACCTAAGAGAAGGTCACAATTCCTTACAACGGGAAGAGGTTTGGGGCAAAATTTGGGAAGCAAAATCCTGGCTGAAAATCAAGACTTTCCTCTGGCTAGTTGTGCACAAAAACATTCTCACCTGGGACAACCCAAGGAAAAGGGGTTTCATCATTCCTTCCTGGTGTCATTTATGTGGATCAGAGAAGGAAACTCAAAATCATCTCCTAAACTCATGCACCTATAGTTCATGCATCTTGGACCACAACGCCTACCTAATGAGAACCACAAATAGGAATCACATGGGAATATGGGAAACAATAGTAGGATGGTGAAGTTTGGTTTTCAATCCCCCATCCTCAATAAAATCTGGCAGTTGTTACTAGGATTCATTCTTTGGATAATTTAGAAATAAAGGAACAAACAAACCTTTCAAAAAGTCACCGGGACCTGGCAAGAAGTCTAGACCACAATCCACTACAATCTCAACGAAACAATCTCCTTGCATCCCTGGACGGCTCAGGATTTAAACTGCCCCTCGAATGAGCATCTTATCCTTAGCGCTTGGAAACTCAACCTCCACCCCACAATTTCCACCGTTGTCAGTTGTAAGCTTAGCCCCACTCACTAGGAAGCTTGTTAGGAACAAAATATAAATATAGCATAGAATCAAATATAGGAACCAAATATAGGAACCAACTATCATCTACAGGGTGCAATAAATTAAATTTTGATGGGGCCTCCAGAGGGAATCTAGGACCTACAGGCTACAGTGTTGTCATTCACAACAATAAAGGGGAAATCCTCCACATCATCGCAGGAAATCTTGGGCACAACACCAACAATGCCGTAGAAGTATGGGGACTCCTTTGTGGTCTATAAGTGGCCATAGAACAAGAGATTTTTCCCATCATTTTCGAGCATGACTCTCAAATTGTCATAAATCTCTTCTCCCATCTCCTTAATGGGTTTGACCCAGAGAAACTTTGTCCAATATGGAGACTTATGAATGGACTTCTCAGAATCAAATCCACCCTCCAGCCACATTGGGTAATCCACCGTTTGCATGTACGAAGAACGAAAAATCAATTTACCGACCTATTGGCAAATGTTTGAGTCGAGCTAGAGGAGGGAGTCTTCACGTGCTCCCCCACCTCTAATCCTTCCCATCCCATAGTTATCGCTTGCAGAAACATAGCAAACACTAAGGATTAACCCCCAGATGGGGTGCTTCTGAGCTCAATGTGTGATCAAACCACAGGGAGGCCACCTGGCCAGGCGACTAACCACCTGGCATCCAACCAGTCTTGTCCCACAATTTTCATCACCTCATGGACTTAATTCTTTTACTGCCACCTTCCAAACCTCTTTCGAAAACCTTCATCTGTATGAGTTGGAAGCTCTCGTGCATGGGATCCCTCGTGGCACTGCGCATGGTGCTTCCTCAGTCACATCTACTCATCCTCACATGATTTCTTAAAGCCATTCCTGAGCACATTGATCTCCATTCACCCCCTCCCCGTTTGATCAACTTGATTACCTTGGCTCTCATTCTCACCAGGCTCGTGCCTCCCCTTTGGTGCAACCTCCATTCATATCACAAGAACTCAAGCTTGGACCTCACCTCTCTAGGGTTGTTGATCCACTGTTTCCTCTATCCAAGGTTGTTGCTGGATTTTGACATGCCCCGCTTTAGAGGCAAGGCCAAAAGGAGTGTCGTCTGGTATGCGGATAGGGGGAGGAAACCGCCCACCTTCGACCATCCTCTTGAGGCCGAATGTTTCCCCATCCTAGCTCCAGTTGATGCATCCATATCCACTCATCCTCTTGAGGCTAAATTTTCCCCGTCTTGTCTCCATTCGATGCACCCATCCCTTCTCAACCACTCCTTGAGACCACTACTGATCTCTCCCCCCTCTCAAATCCCTACGGCTATAGGGCTGAGTGGTTTGACACCTTTGGCAACTCGTTGGGATA